>WOVY01001901.1:0-551654 GCA_013436015.1 Rhipicephalus annulatus
CTCGGGAGAGGGTAGCGTGAGCGCGGCTACAGCAGCACACAGCCACTTTCAACAGGTTACGTCACTACATTGCCAATACGTGAAGTTTAAGCAATTCATATAGGCCACCACAGACAACATGTGGATCACAAGAGTTCACGCAACTATCATTTTACCTGGCGACCGTCAACAAAAGGGTGTAAGCCCGAGACAGTTCCGGCAAGCTTCCTTGATTTGAATAATGATGTCTCTAATCATGTACTGCTAGCTAGACTTGTGCGGTTTTAAAACATACCTTCCCACTATTCCTTGAAAAAATTATACAAAACACGGGTTCAATATAACCAAAACGAGTGATAAGTTTCATGTGAAAATTTCTACCACAGTATAAACACACCGAATACTTAAAGGTTGCACAACAACAACAAAGTGCAACTCAATCGCATGGTAGGTGCTCTACGAATGCCTACGTTTTTTTTTTAGAAGAATCGCAGACTTAGCGATATATCTAAAGCGTTCGCGGTATGGGCTCCAGCCCTATACAACGCGCCACGCTCTAGAATACTGCTCGGACAATGGTGTTTTATCTGGCATGCGCGGAGAAATCACCCCAAATATGCAAGAGAAAAAAAAGCAGCATATCCACGGAGTGAATGATGGAGAGTCGGGCGAAGCATTCGTCCGTCCATGCGTCCGTCTGTGTGACCGTCCATGCGTCTGTTCGTGCGCCCGTCCCTGCGTTCGTTCATGCATCCGCCCCTGCTTCCGTTCATGCGTCCATCCATGCATCTGTCTGTGTGTCCGTTCGTCCATCTATTCAACACTCCAAGTCCCACCATCTCGCATATTTTTATCATATATTCCCCATATGGAAGCACCGCCGCTCAGTGGACATTTCAAGGACTAAACGAGATGTGGCACACGCACACTTTCTTACGGCTTGCGCTTCGGGTCTACTTCCCACCTTCAACCACCTTGAGTTCATGGTATATACTAGTTCACTGTATTCATGGCACTGCGGCCCAATGCTCGCTAAACCTTTCTAAAACCAAGGAGGTTACGCCCAGCGAGTATAACGTAGCAACCTTTTCCTGTCAGATAGTGCTCAATGGACATGCCAGTGGCTGCTTATGTGAAACGAGAGACAGGAGGATTCAGCTTTTAATTTCTTACGGCTTGCGCTTCGTATCTGCTTCCCCCCCTTTAACCACCTCGAATTCATTCATGGTATATACTAGTTCATTGTATTCATGGCCCTGCGGCTCAACGCTCGCTAAACCTTTATAAAGCTAAGGAGGTTAGACCCAGCGAGTATAATGTAGGAACCCTTTCTTGTCCGATAGTGCTCAATGTACATGCCAATGGCTGCTAATGGGGATCGCAGCGTGCGCGTTGACTAAAAGCCGAATGCTCCTGTCTCTCATTCCCCATTAGCAGCCATTGGCATGTACATTGAGCACTATTTTTTATTGTTAAACAACGCACAGAAGAAATCTCTCACCGGCACCACCTTGGAGGTCAAATGTTATACCTATTTCGGGTATGTGCCACTGGTGGTTACGTACTACGAGGGATGCACAAGCCACGCCATAAGGAGCTTCGCCCCTAAAACCGTAAACGCTCTCTCGCATCTTTTTGGACAGATGCAGGACGCGTGCCGAGTGGTCGAACTCGAGTTCGGTTGGTTCCAAACCCGCGCGCGCGTTTCGAAAGCATAACTTTTCCAACACGTAGCTCGCACGAGACATAGCATTTCAGTTTGATCGGATCATTGAGGCGCAAACCCACTGTACGTGATCATGCATCCACCGAGCGGAACGAAGATTAAATAGCAAGTATTTTGGGAAAAAAGTTAAGTCCTACGACAGGGCAAAGAATTGTTTTGTCAAAACCATCATACTGTTTCCTACAAGGCGTCGACTATCACAGAAGTACGCATCCGAGTATCGCGTATGAAGAAGAAACGAACGAAATGTAGGTAATGGTGGCGGCGACGATCACGCTTGACTACATACTCACTCAGGCACAGAATAGCGTGAGAAGTTTGCGGATACATGAAGGAAATATTGAGAACTCAACCACTGACAATAAACGACTTTTATTACTCTTACTATGCAATGTGAGAAGCCATGTCAATGAAGGACGATTCCCAACATGAAAACGTAAGAACCGTTTATTCAACTATAGCAGCAGGATCGGGCAATCATTGAGGTTGCGGAGCAATAATCCTCCACCAAGCTTCGCAGCTTGGTTTTGTAGCCACCGCAGGAGACGTATTCCTCAGTCACGCTGCGGTGGCGCTGTCGCTTATCGGAAGCGCAGTGTAGTCTGCAGCCATGTCTCTCCGCGGGCTATAATAATGACGTGGTGGAGGATGCGCCGATTTATCTGCAGAGTGTGTCACCAGCCCGGTATTAGATGCGGAGCATCTTATACTCGCGCCTTCGCGCCTTATAGTGCGCCGTCCGCGCCGTCCACACCGCTTCTCGAACATTCGACAGCTGACGCGCGCGCATGCGCCGTCGCGCCGTCGCCCCACTCTTCCACCATCTGTGCATCCCTTCCTCCTCTACACACCGCGCGCGCTTCACTCCTCCACCATCTGTGCACCCTTCCTCCTCTACACACCGCGTTCGACATCTACAATTCTCCTGATTCTCCAGTGGACGCGCATGTGGCGTCGCGCTTCGAGAACATTCAACAGCTGACAGTGCATGCGCCGTCGTGCTGTATATATACTCAAGGTCGGCGCTCGCTCGCTCAGTTGCCGCTCGTCGGTTGGTTTGTACGGCGCGTCGACGTCCAAGGTCGCGGTGAAATGAATTCCAACGAATCCACAAACACAATGATCGACGTCCCTTCGACCAGCGCCGCCCTTTCGCATACGTGTGTACGTGTTCACTCATTTAACACCCCCTCCTACAACCACGTTAACCAATTTAGCCATCGACCCAAGTAAGTCGCAATTTAACACCCCATTTCACAACCACGTTAACCAATTTAGCCATCGACCCAAGTAAGTCGCACTTTAACACCCCGTTAACCAATTATATGCTCCGCATCCTCCTCAGTGTTCCCCCGAGGGAAGCTGCGGGCAATTTTTTTTTAAATTGTTATTGTTCGCCCACAATATATGTAGGTCAGGTGGATCTATCTAGCGGCTGTTCTGAAAGCAACCTCTGCGCTGTGTGTGAAGACGCCGACAATGATGATGATATTGATGCCTCAGTCATGGCTCGTACTCATTCAGAGGGATTGGCCAAGCATTGGCTATATGAGTTTGAGGGCCTTTCAAGTAATACGTATTCCTAACAAAAAGAGGAATGAACGTATCTAAATACAAAAAGAGTGCCATAATTGTTTTTCTTTGCCATTCCCACCAGACAGTAATCTCTATATCTTGAATAAATATTACAATAGTATCCAACAAATTTAAAATTTGTCTTGAATCTGCTCATTAATGCTATACTAATACATATACAAGTAGCAATTTAGAGGCACACTCCTTTTGTTTCATGAAGATAACTGCGAATGGCACCAAAGACATTTCTGTGGCTGAAGCCCAGTGCCGAAGCACCAAAGGTAAGTATATTGTTAACTGAGAAGGTCAGCCCTAGGTTAGCAAATGGGATAACAAGGAGTCATTTTCTTAAGAATCTGTAACGGCGGACATGACAAAAAAAGGCTCCATTGATTGCATCTGATTGATCGCTATGTGGGGTTTAACGTCTTAAAACCACCATATGGCTATGAGAGACGCAGTGCGGAGGGCTCCGGGAATTTCGATTACCTGGGGTTCTTTAGCGTGCACCCAAATTTGAGCACACGGGCTTACAGCATTTTCGCCTCCACCGAAAATGCAGCAGCCGCAGCCGGGATTCGATGCCGCGGCTTGCGGGTCAGCAGCCGAGTACCTTGGCCACTAGACCACCGCGACGGCGCTACGGAAATTTTGACCTGTTTTCTTAGGGCGATGCGTTAAAATTATTAGACGCTAAACGTGGCAAACAACTTTGTACACTTCCTATTGACGTAAAGGACTTGTTTTATTTCTTACCACACGACGAACTGCTAGCAACGGCACAAAGAATGCACAGACTGTAATGAATGTTTTGTGTTTCAGAACTCCTCCCGCATTTCTGACAGTAAACTTTTGGAACATTCAGCCTATTATCTAGGATCGGTGAAACGGGAAGCCATACATTCAAAAGAAGGGTACGTGTATTATATCTTCGCTTTGCACCAATCCTAAGCGACTTGTTTTTGGCCAGATAAGACAAAGCAGAGCTGCATCGTTTGCCCGAAACGAGCTCAATAAATGTCGGTCGGTGTATACGTTGATGTTTACATAGTGCTCCTAGAGGAGGGTAAAGATACGGTGCAGAAATATGCTTCTGAAGTTCACAGGTGCGTTAAGACTGTTTTCAATTGATATATGAGCTGCCTACGCACACTGCTATCAAATTTCTTGACACCACAAGACTGTTTCGAGACCTGACAAAACCTGCTGGTGCTATGAAGCGCGAGGTAACAAGCCAATTTTGCCGCATGCGTCAGCGCAATCTAACCCCCGTATTCTAGAACGCCATTCACTCAACGCTTCACCTTCACTTGAGAAAGCCGACGAGAGCGCCCTCTTTAGGCAGGGAAAGTCACTGCATATCAGTGATAATCTGCGGCGATTCTTGAGTAGCGTAGCGTCACTTTCAGCCGAGCAGCGGCGCAGTGCTCAACTCTGTCAAGTGGAGGGTGAAAGTCGAGACGAGGAGCGTTTGTGAATACGGGGGTAAATTGGGCTAAAGTCTAAGTGTAGATATGTGTTTAATGCAGTAACAAGTCCTGCATTCACAGACGCATTCAAGTTTTCGCTTCCAGTCTGAGCGGTTGTTACTGAGTGGCTAAACCATTTGCATGTACAGCGTTCAGTTGCGGAATCCTCGCTCCAAAAACTGCTCATGCAGAATAACCATTCACGTGTTACACCGACCGGAGCGCATAAAAATGGCTCTTATGCCTTATATTCATAAGTTGTCACACAATATTCCATAGTATCTGCAATCAGAGGAGATCCCGCGTTCAACGAGGCTGGAAAAAAGCAGCACAAAGGTTGATTCGTTGCCTGCACTACCAGTGTGGTTTACAGTACTTCGCCGTCACGTGGTAACCAATATGTAGGGCAGACGGGGCGCTGTATGAATAAGCGGTTCAAAGGACATGCGCAAAATGTGAGGTGCGAAAGCAGGTGATGTGTGAAATGCTTTCGTAGAGGGGCGGGGAAGGATCCGTAGATTGAGAAAAAAAAAGGAGATGGCTTCCGACTTCGAGCTGCCTTAAGCGAAGGCATAAGGAACCCGGTGAGTTTTCATCTCGACCATTCTTCTACTTGATTTTTAGGGGCGAAGCTTCTTAAGGCGTGGGCTGTGCATCCCCTGTACGTAGCCACCTCTCGTTTAGTTCTTGCAGTGTTCACTAGATGGCGGTACTTGTAGCGGATGATGAAATGATGCAAGATGTCATAAACTAGACGGCGGTACTTGTAGTTGATGATGAAAGATGCGAGATGTTCTAAAATAGGAATGTTGTCACATATGGCGCGTGTTATTGGTGGAAGGCAATCGTTCGATTTAGTGTGGCGACGTACGCTAGGGGCAGCGTTGTAACAAAATCGAGTGGGCAAAATGTAAGGGGGATTCATGGTTTACCAGGTTTACCTCCGGAGCTTCGCGCACTCATCATCTTTCACTTCGTGGATATGGCGGCACTTTTTTTTAGTACCCTGATCCGGTTGTGTTCACGTGCATGATCAACGGCGTTCCGTTCCTTATAATATACAAGCGAAGGGACGTTGTAGACAAGATCAACGTGAATGCGGCGCCTACGATGCTCGTACTCGCACGGTGAAGAGTGCCGCTGCGGCCTCGGCAGTGAAGACGACCTTATCGCTATATAACGAGTGTTTACAGCTGCAGATTAGCGCTTATCGCGCGCCCTACAAGTGTCATTACTGCGCAGTCGAGAAACGCGGAGTGGCTCATTGAGTGCATACACGGGGGCTATCAGGCCGCGGTGAACTGTCAGGTCGGCGAGACGGCGCAACGCTGGGAAGACCGAGATTCAATGAATCGGTCGCGCGATGTCATTAGAGCAAGCTTGAAGGTCAATGAGTATCGATATGACAAAAGCTTACAAGCAAAAGTAAGCAAGTGGCCAACATTACGGAAGGTATACTTTCCGACAACAATTACACTGATTTGTGTCAAAGGAAAACTATACTGCAGGCGAGAGTTTTCGCAACAGTCGGATTTAACTATGTTAATAAACAACTAAGAGCAAGGTATGACCTTTGTTTCCAACGGCGCAAATGCATTCTACCAGTTGAGTTGTTGCAACGCCTTCGACATAAATTAGCATACAGGGTGCGGGTCCAACACACAGATGTTTTTAGGCACAACCAAAGTAAGTTAACAGTGACTAAGTTCACTTATAAATGCACCGGATGCAAATGTGTGGCACAGTAACACCGGAGATTGACGTTTCCGCTGACCATAATTAGGTTAGGTTATAAAAAAATAAAAGCGCTCTTGTACGGAAAGATGATCACGATCAAAACTTTCATTACCAAAAGTTGTAAGGATGTACATCAAAAGTGAGGAGCCCGTGCCCTATCTGTAGTGCTGTTTGGTAGCCGCCCCGCTCCGTTCCAACCATGTATCTATTTTCTATAATGCCTGGCAGCAACCATGCACACAAATGAAAACACAAGCTCAGAATGATTAAATAAAATTTTGTGCCATAAGTACTTACGTATCAGATCACCTATAATAGGAATTCTTCGGGTTTTACGTCCCACAACCATGATATGATTATGAGGGACACCATAATAGACAGCTGCGGAAATTAGGACCATATGATAGCTTTGCTTGTACCTAAATCTAAGCACATGGGACTCCGGCACTTCACCGAAATGCGGGCGGTATTCCACCCCGCAACCTTTAGGTCAGTAGTAGAGCGCCATAATCACTAGAGCACCGTGGCGGATAATATCAGATCACCTGCCACCTGCAAGTCCACTTAGGATTATCTGACAGGCACATAATAAAATGTAGGTGGATGATAACTTCCTTTACATTCTAACCACACTTAAATGCGTTTGCTCAAACCTGGAATCGAACCCGTAACCTCAAGTTCGGGTGCAGGACGAGAGCTGAGCCACCACGCCAGGTAAAATGACGCACACCTACAGCTGTGGCAGAACGAATCAGTGCCTGACGATCGTAAAGGTACGTCATTGATTTTTGCGGTCGTTTAGTATCCTCATAGGAAAGGTTAATAGCGATTTCACGTCATGTTTCGTCTACGACTCCGTGGGTTGACAAAAAACAACCATCGCTGAAGCCTGTCGCAGACACTGAAGATGAAGTGTTTGTTTGCTATTGAAATTCCAGCCATCTTGGAAAACGAGTCGCGCTTCGATGAGGCGGTATGCCTCGGAGTGAAGGATGTAGAGCGCGTCACGCGAAAAATAACGCAGCAACTAAAGCAGTGGGCGCGTCACAGTCAAGGCGAGCAGGTGCCGCCGGCGCCACTTGTAAACAAACACGCTCCACACAAGCGCTCTCCTTTCCCCAGTCACAACGCGACACGAAAGACCGGCGCGCGTTGGCAGCAAAGGTGAATATAACACACTTGCCCTATTAACTGCAGACTCCGGATTGCAGCTACGATGAGATTTCGCGAGTCAGCAAGTCGGACAAGCCCCGTGCCGCCTGTCTGTCAACCAAGCACCCAAGGTCACGACCTCAGTGCCAATTAGCCTCAAAATAGACGCTTCACTGTGCGCTTTTGGCGCTAGCACGTGTATAGGGGACCCTGCGCGACAAGCGTCAGACGGGAAAACGCCCCGCGCTGCGGCGGCTCGTAGTGAAATACCGCGCTGCTAACAACGTCTCTCCGAATTTCGATATCTGCTCGATCGAATACGCTCAGTGCTCGCCGATGTAGCGATGCCTGCCCGAGCACTAGAGCTAGCCTTTGGTTTCGTAATGGCAGAACGCGGACACTCACTCACCAGCTTAATGTGGAAGCCACGCAAGTCCGCTCGCCACTCGCGGCGCCCCGGAAAAACGGAGGCGTTGGGGATGGCGCGCTCCGCAGCTTTTCCGGATGTCACGTGGCCCCACTGAGAGGCCGTCGAATTTCCGTCGTCTGCTCGAGCAGTCGCAGCCCGCAGGCAACGCATACAGTTGCCACTATTATTCCCACCCGCACACGTGGTGTGTGGGTAGGCTCATGTGGCACCGATGCAATTATATATATATATATATATATATATATATATATATATATATATATATATATATATATATATATATATATATATATATATATATATATATATATATCTATATATATATATATATATATATATATGTGTGTGTGTGTGTGTGTGTGTGTGTGTGTGTGTGTGTGTGTGGAATATCTCCCTTCATCAGGGGATGAGTGGTACTCATCCCCTGATGAAGGGAGGACCCCTCCCGAAACTGTTGGGAAATAATTATATTTATCACTGATGACAACGCTCCCGTTGTGCCATATCCCATACCTTCATGAAGACGAACTGGCCCATTGAATTATTACTTGCAAACACACACACACACACACACACACACACACACACACACACACACACACACACACACACACGCGCACACGTGGCGTGTGAGCGCTGGATATGCGAATATGCGGTTCGTTTTCATTTGTATATAATCGACATCATTATCCTTTGTAAATTCATGTATATGAAAAATCACCTCGCATTTATCTATTTTTCCGCCAAACCGACGCTGCTGCGACTTCAGCGGCTGCGCAACACGCGCATCGTGGGTTGCTGGAACGTGGCTTTCAGCTAGCATACCGAAAAATGAAGGCATGAAGAAACATTATTACGAAGAAACGTTGGCCGGGAATAAAAAAGGAAAACGTATGAAGTCGTAATACGTGTTATGCAGAGTTGTATCAACGAGACTGCACTGTGTGTATACATACGCGCAGATTAAGCGTTGTTAAGTGAGGTGTTTCTGATAACACTGCAGTGAAGCCAACTGTTTCTAGAACTGAACAAATGCTTACGAATACTATACGAGTACATATATAATTTAAAATGTATTTCGGGCATTTATTCAGTGTGAAATCCGATCAAGCATGAAGTGAATCTATTTTGACAACAATATTTCACAAATAACTCGAGATGCAAAGGCTTACAAATATTTGACCTTAATGTAAACTAGATAATTGACTCGCTGGATTGAAAACCTCAGACATGGCAATGCCTATACTAAATTTTCACTACTACTTGCAAAAAAAAAAGAGGTAGGCAAACTACATTCAACTTCGACATTTACAGAAGCCTTCAATGCACGTACAACTACAACTCAATGAAAATAGAATGGTGTTTAGAACAAATGTTCGACGATTTAGAGTACTTGGTACTCTACTACGGGAGAGCTAAAAGCCGGCCCCGGTGCACGCAAAGGAGGAGTGTGTTTAGAAAAAGTGGGTAAGGATTTAGAGTACTAGGTACTGTTCTATGGGAGAGCAAATAGCGGTCCCGTACGCGTACATTACACGGTCTTCCCCATGGCTTTTGAGAGAGCAAGGTCAACAAATACTGATTCCATCGAAATTAAGTGGCAGAACAGAATATATCAAATGTTGGCCTTAAAGGCAGCTCCAGTATGCGCACCCTCTGCTGCATAGCCATACCTGAAATTATCAAATGAATTCCCGCACTTGACGTCGACATTGTAGACGTCATAGGGGCGTGTAAGCCTCTTAATAATGCCTGACAATAATCGCTTTCTCTTCTTTGTACTACTTTAAAGAGAGTATATAGTACGGTTTGTCGAGGTATTAAGAACAAATCAATGTGGTCTCTCGGGGTTAAAAGGGTAACACCTCTGCTTACTACGAGGGAATGTTACGGCGTGATGTCCCTTAGCAGTGCTGGATGACCGTGGTGATGTTTGAATTCTGTCATGTGTGTTGTGTATTGTAATTTCACTCTTTTGCCCACTTGTTTGTGACGTCCAACTGGAAATAACGAAGAAAAAAAAACCCTGCCATATGAATAGGCATGGAGCTGACTGGTTCAAATCTGTTAAATTCGCGTGTTCCTTTAACACGCGTTATTCATTACTCACACACTTGGACTTCGTACTAATACAGCATAGGTAGCTAATAGCTGCTGCGTTCCATGCGATGCAAACAACCACTTCTCGTTAGCTTTCTCAAGAAGTACGTACAAGTTACAATTGTTTTTACCGAGGCAACTAAAAACATCCTCAACTCCTTTCATGATGATGATGATGATGATGATGTTTGTGGTCGTTCCGTTTGTATTGAGTGGGAACCTTGTGGTGTCCGGACCGGAACAATAGAATAAATGAATTATCACAAAATTACACATCACAAAATTACAACAGGTCGTTTCTTTGAATTGAGCGCGCCATCTAACGACCTGAAAGAATACGAGCCGCGTGAAGTAACAACAAAAGCCACGAGATGGTGCAAGCATCTTCTAGTATAAAACGTGGTATAAAGCATGTATATTGGCTTAGCGGGGAAGTGTGGCAGCTTGGGCTAGTTAGTAAGGCATGACGATAGTTATAGCGCGAGAACAAAACGACGACACAGAAACAAGAAGGACACAAAGGACACTAGCGCTCGTGTCCTTCGTGTCCTTCTTGTCTCTGTGCCGTCGTTTTGCTATAACTATCGTCTTAGCGGGGAGTTGGGAAGCGGAAAAATCAAAAGCACACACCCGTATGGAGTAACGGTTTGGGAGAAAATCAAGCTGTTCATTTCCTCTGGTGTGATTATTCGTTTACTTGCTGATGCAAGAGCAATTCTTACAATCAGCGTACAACAATTGGTCAGAACCGTGCTGCTCGCCAGAGAAATCACAATTCCGGCTAATCAGAAGAACGCACATGAATAGTTCATTTTGAAATGACTTTGGCACTGAGCACAATAAATCACCATTCCACATCAGAAACAGGGCTCGAGATGCACTTCGGTAGTTTTCGGTCAACATTTCAGTGAAACGTGAATCTAAATAATACAATGTCTGGGGTTTTTACCATCTGTAGAGTGTTCTTTAACGTGATCTGACATCGCACAGTCACACGGGCCTCTACATACATTTCGTGTACTCCAAAATGCGATCGCTGTAGCCGGGATCGAACCCGTGACCTTTTGGGTCAGCAGCCGAGCACCGTAGCCACTGTTCCACCGAGGCGGGCGAAATGGGAATTTTACGAAACGGCAAGGTGTTAGGAGAGAGCTTTAAGCACCTTCGAGCAGTGGTCTAGTCAGAACTTTTCGAATGAGGTGGGGGTCTTTTACACAAGATGTAAATATCTCAGGGGTGGGAGGATATCAACCCCCACCCCCTACTACCATCCGGCTACCGTAATATTTCGGTCTCATTCTCAATTGAGATAACGGGTAGGATATATATATATATATATATATATATATATATATATATATATATATATATATATATATATAAGGGAAAGAAGTGTATACCTAAGGGCTCGTTTTTCCGTGTTTTAACACAATATTAATGAGATATAACAGACAGTAATGCCAAGGAATGTACAGGAGAAGTTATTAAAACCAATGGAATGTAAATAAGAAGAAAGAAAAGTGGATGAAAAAATTACCAACTGTGAGCAGGAATCGAACCTACGACCTTCGAATTACGCGTTCGATGCTCTAACCACTGAGCTATCACAGCGGCCCTACCTTCATCCACTTTTTTGGGTTTATCTGTGAATTTAGAAGTAGGAGTGACAGTCAGCGCCATCTATAAGCCAAACAACGAGTGTGAAAACACTCTTATGCGTATGTTTGGCGTCATGTAGAACGTGAACTTATTATGAGCGGGCAGCTGATTAATTGTCCCTCTTATACAACCTAAACACACTAAGTCTGCCAGTACGAGACCCTCGTTCAATGAAATAAGGGAAAGAAGTGTATACCTAAGGGCTCGTTTTCCTTGTTTTAACACAATATTAATGAGATATAACAGACAGTAATGCCAAGGAATGTACAGGAGAGTTTGGCTTATAGATGGCGCTGACTGTCACTCCTACTTCTAAATTCACAGATAAACCCAAAAAAGTGGATGGAGGGAGGGCCGCTGTGATAGCTCAGTGGTTAGAGCATCGAACGCGTAATTCGAAGGTCGTAGGTTCGATTCCTGCTCACAGTTGGTAATTTTTTCATCCACTTTTCTTTCTTCTTAATTACATTCCATTGGTTTTAATAACTTCTCCTGTACATTCCTTGGCATTACTGTCTGTTATATATATATATATATATATATATATATATATATATATATATATATATATATATATATATATATATATATCCTACCCGTGACCTTTTGGGTCAGCAGCCGAGCACCGTAGCCGCTGTTCCACCGAGGCGGACGAAATGGGAATTTTACGAAAGGGCAAGGTGTTAGAAGAGAGTTTTAAGCACCTTCGAGCAGTGATCTAGTCAGAACTATATATATATATGACATTACCGAACCTATACCAATACACTTCGGAAATGTTTATAATAAGGGCGCGTTCCTATCATTCCCGACGCACCGATATATGTCGTCGTGACCAATGGGTGTTTTTGAAAAAAAAAAAGCGCCAGCAGCACGCCTCGGCGATTTGGATGGTAAGAGATCTTTCGATGTACAACAGACATGAGAAAACCTTATTTTGCAAGATAAATTGGGCTAAGCGACGTCTCAATTAAGGATTGATTCTGTCTATATTTCACGTCATCAAAAAAAAGGCACAGGCCATTCACTCAAGGTTAGCTACAGGGCATCTAAAACCTAAATCATCTAAAATACATTTTCTTTATTAAGAAAATAAGTACTATATACGGGCAGTCTCGCTTGTCTCGGCAGTATGTCTACCGACCGTTTGTATATTATCGTCGCCATGCACTGTTACCAACCCATTAAGAAGGTAATCATGTAGAGTAAAATAAATAGTTGTTAGTTTCCACAATGTATGGAACAAAATGTTGATATACGATAAGCCTAAAGTTTTGAATTTGTTGCATATATTGTGGTGCACATGATTTTCCAGGTTGGGCCATCCCAACGGATCATATTCAACAAACGAAGCTTTTTGTGGTCGAGGTTTTTCCAGGACGTTCCACGTAACGCGGCTCATAGCTCGTAGCGGTTATGTTCCATGATATAAATTGCGCAAACTCGACTACTCGCCTCCGGTCCTCCAAAAAAAAAAACGAAATGCTGTCTACAACTAGCTTAGCGGATATGTGCCACAGATATTGCACAAGACCAGGACTTAAAGTAATTGATTGATATGTAGAGTTTAACGTTCCAAAACCGCCGTATGATTATGAGAGACACCGTAGTGGAGCGCTCCGGAAATTTTGATCACCTGGGGTTCTTCAACATGCACCCAAATCTGAGCACACGGGCCTACAACATTTCCGCCTCCATCGGAAATGTAGCCACCGCAGCTGGGATTCGATCCCACGACCTGCGGGTCAGTAGCCGAGTACCTTAGCCACTAGACCACCATGGCAGGGCTTAAAAGTAAACAGGGGCTCAGAGATGCCCAGCCTCTTCAATTTTTTGAGGAGGAGATCAGTATCACATCGGCACGTTAACAGTAGCATTGCAGGGCCCATTCGACAAGGGCTGTAGTTCACTTTTCTTTGGAGTAGTGCCTTGAGTGGAAAGGTTATAATAACACTCCGATCTTTCGAATAATGATTTATTCGCGGTTATTCCGTCGCTGCGAGCAAAACGGGAAAACAAAGAACAAAACATGAAATCACTGGGCACGGTGGGTCACCGTTCGACTAATACCTGTGTCATGCGGCCAAGTTAGGCGCACTCAACTTCGCTTCCGAATATTTAGTTGTCACGTCAGGATACGCAATGATAGACTGAAAAATAGAGCGTTGCAAAACCTCACAGTATTGCTGCTGACCGGCAGGCACACTGGTTTACAAATCCAGACCTTCCATTAATTCCTCTTCCATCCTGGCCCCTAAACTCACTCCGTGCCGCAAAAAAAAAAAAAATGACACCATCTCCCACTAAAGAAAATAGTGAATAGCATGCCACACAGCGCATGAGACGGCTTGAAGTTCCCTTTTTCACGGGCGCCTTGCCCGACGTTAACGCGTCATTACAAGTGGGGCACACCATGAATTGACTCTAGTTTTTGTTGTCTTTACTCGGAACACGCCACGCGGATTCATCGCCACGAAATGAGGAAACAGGTGGGTTCACCGCGAATCTGCGGAGTCTTGTTCCCAGACGCCATCAGAGGATTACTGCTGACAGAGTGAATATGGGGGAGAGGCCTCAGCCTCTTACCCAGCCCCTGACACAGGCTGGAACGCACTAGCACGTTCTGGCAGTGCTTGGATTAGATGTTGCGCATGCCCAGTAAGGGTGGCCACGCCGCACACCACCGGATGGAACTCTGCCATACGCTGCTTCTAAAATGTTCTCCGGCAGAGTACTCGAATGAATTTCAAAGGGACAGTGACAATGACACCATTAAATTGCCCTGCACGAGAGCTGGCCCGTCATTTCATTTTCTAAAAAAAATAATGCGTGCGATACCGATTACTTTCTATTGTTTTCGGTTCAGACTTTTACGTACGACTATATACGTCCAAGCGAAGTATGTCTTTGGTAAATATGACATCATCTGCGCGGCTTCAGCCTTTTCCTATTTCTATGAATTGAAGTCACGCAGTCCATACGAGAAGCGTTGAGTATAATGTGCTGCCGAGTAATATGTTCTTTAAATACTTCAGCGTTCAAAAACCTCGGACGTACACAAGCGACGGCTTCTTGTTAAGTACCCACTCGTAACATTCGCGGGCGAGTAAATAGTGAGCTGAACGAGTGGCATGTCACCCGATGGTCTGTGCATTCACAGCTTGGATATCATGGCCTCGAGTACTTCAACGATGTGCTCGTAGAGGACAATGATGAGCGCATGCCCCGTGCCGAGACGCAACATCTTCGGCGCCAGGCCCTTGTACAAGGCGACGAAGCCTTCCTCGCGGTAGATGAGCTTGAAGCTCTGCCAGCACGTCTTGTACTTCGTCTCGCCCGGCACGGGCTGCAGTCCTTGTATGCGGCTCTTCACCACGTCCCAAGGGATGTTGAGCAATGTGCTGACGCAGCCGCTGAACAGGCCGGTACCAACCTGCGCGTCGTAACGCTCTGTTGTTAGGTTGCGTGTTAAATTGAGCTCTACGGAAACGTGACGTAAAACAGAGGTGTGTACACCCCTGATGGACAAGGCATCTCTAAAGTTAAAAAAAAAGTTCGAAGTGTTGAAATTCATATGGACTGAACTTCGAAGTCCGCTCGAATAGGCTTGTGGAGGTCAACATCCTGTCCCTCCGCATGCCATGTTGACCCTTGAGATGTGAATACCTTTAGACATAAGAACATTAAGCTCTTGCCTAACACTTGTATAATATACGTTGCCGGTGATCAAAACTTTATTACGACACGGGCAGATTGTGCTTCCACTTTTAACAAAAGCGTCAAGGCAGTTAAGGTAGTGTGCTATTATAGAGGTGGTATAGTGTTGTCCCCACTCCTGCTGCGATATTCTACACTGTCGAAACTGAGACGGGTAAATTCCCAAAACCAGTCATTACTAACGCCGAAATGAGATGCTACACAGTTTGAAGACTTTTTCTCCCTACTTAAACCACAAAGAACAACATTCCTCTGAGTATCAGCTGATGCTGTAACGATAAAAGGCAGACCAAATTCTGGAACCACCCAACTGGGTGGGGCTTAACAGCGAGATGCAGCGTGAGTTGCTGTTGCCATGAGCTTCATGTCCTGGGCGAGTTTCGTCGAGCCCTCGCGTACTGATCGGCATTTTGCCTCTACTAAGACCGCCGTCGTTGCTCGGTAGCAAAGTTTTTGCACAGCTAAGCCCGAGAATACGGGCTCCGTTGAAAAACGTGTATGCTATCACTCCTTCCCGGCTACGGCGGCCGCATTGCTTTACAGGCGCAATGCGGAAACACCCGTCACACGGATTCGGATTCACGTTATATAAAATTTTAGTGGCCCACTTCCGCGTACCACATGGATATGCCATGATTTTGACACTAATAACTTCAGAAGTCAATTCGAATATTCGATTTTTGTAAGCCCAACTATCATGACAGTAGCATAATGTCTGTGACAATTACATTTAACTTCAAGCACCAGCTTTGATTGCGAGCCGGGGAGGCCTTTTGCTGACGACAAAGGAATGTAGGAAAGTTCACGCACTCTCATATATGTAAGGTGCAAAATAGTCTCATTTAAATGGTCATGTACCTGTACTTTGCCGTGAGATTTCTCTCATATTCCTAATATTGTTTTGGCGTGCCAAAATTTCGAGCTAACGGTTACATCGTGTTCCTTTCGCGATGTCGAACAACGGTTCAAGCTTCGGGCGAGCTTTTTATACAGTGTCCAATAGCCGACAAGACTGTACCTTGTAGAGGTTGTGCTGATGCCGGTTCTCAAACTTCGGCGCGGCTTCCTTGAGCTTGGCGTAGATGGTGAAGTAAAACATAACAAAGACGCCATGCCGAAAAATGTTCGAAGTGAGGCCCAAGGAGAGCCCTTCCCTGCCGAAGCCGTGCTTGCGATAGATTTGACGCGCCACCGAGTAGGCGCTGGGCTGCGCCGCCAGCAGAGTTCGGTCAGTCTGCAACCGGACCTGCGAATCATTTCAGCCGCTGCAGTGCATTAGCAGTGTGCAGAATGCGAGAGATGACGACATATGTTGAACTATAGTTCACTAGCAGTGGTTCAGTGGCAGTATATGTAGGCGAGTTTGATTTCCGATTGCGGTGGTCATAATGCAGTCGAAACTCGTCATAACGAAATACCATCGAGAGAGTAAGTAATGTCGTTATATCAGATATTCGTAGCATACAATAGAGATTAAAATCTACTCCAGCTCGCGTAAAAGGCAAAAAGAACTTGACATAACAGCGCATTATTCTAGGTTTCAAACCAACTGTAAACAAGGTAATCAAACTAACCAGGACGCTAGCAAACGGCAACGTGGAGGAGAATCAGCCTACAGCTCGAAGCCCGTGAAGACAACAATAATAATATCTGGTATTTCACGTACCAAAACGACTACCTTATAACGAGGCACGCCAAAGTAGGGGGCTCCGACCCTGCACCGACCTCGCATGCAATACACAAGCTTCTACCATTTTGTTTTGATTGAAATTCGACCGGGATCGATCCCGCAAACCGGCTGCTCACTCAGTGTTGGGGTTAACAGCCGAGTACCATAACCGTAAGCAATCGAACACGATTCCACATATCTGATAGCCATTCCACCAGCTTGTGGGTCTCTACAAAAGTCATTTTCAATACTGCATCGTCGTCTAAATTACTGCTCGATGATACATACGCTTCCATATACTTCATCTTAAACCTGATCCGTTTCCTGGGCGCTCCACCAGGCACAAAATAGTAAACATAAGTATTTACACATATACACTCCAATCAAGGCCAAGAGAAGTTTATGGAAGCAGACGTGTGAGAGAGAGATAGACCCAGTGTTAACGTCGTCCGTGCGCAGTGAATGGTGCAGTTCTAAATCCTGCGCTAAACGCAGCTTAGCTATAGTTCGAGCCCTGAGGAAGTGCGTAGCATGGGCACCCAGCGATTACCGTTCGTAGACTGCCCGCTACACCGTTTACCGAACTGTAAATGGCGTCTATATGTTTGAAGTAATCATATACAGGTATTTCCCAGAACTATAGTGCATCCTTCTTAAGGATATTCGAAAAACTCCCGTGTACGACGTGAGCCCGACTTTTTGCGGCGCTTTATCGACTTCCTGCTTGTTACGACAGTTGAGATGCGTGCCGTCTGCGGCGAGTTCACTCAAGCTGTGGATGTAGCACCGGTGGGAGTCGCAATCGCGCACTTGGCGAGGCGGTAGCGCCCCCATCTTAAACGCAGCAGGTGTAGACTGCATGTTTTCGAAGGGGTTTTAGCAAATTTAGGTTAATTATTGAGATTATTTTTTGTGTTGTATAAACATTATTTCAAAGCTTGTTCATTAATTTTAACTCGGTTTTGACTGTTGCGTGCTAGCTTCATTTTAGGGCTGTAATGACTACAGAATTTCGAGCGTGATAATGCTATACATGATGTCTATGATGAACGACTATTCTGTTCCTCTGAAGAGCTACGCATTTAAAACACGTCGAGCTAGAACATATAGGCATATTGTATGTCAAACATTCGCCACTATATATATTATACCTGACGCCGTCCAAACATACCTATACAGCACTTGCGCGTAAATGAATACGGGGAGACGAGAAACCGTGACCCGCGTGCGGCGCATCGAAACCCACTGCACGTCCACGAAGAACGCGCTCACCTTCACAACCTCGAAAGGATTGACGGCGATTCCCTCGATGGCGCCCGCCAGGAAACCCGCGATCAGGTTGGTCGGCACCAGCGACAGGTGGGGCGAGACGACGCGCTTGGTCTGCTCGTAGCAGACGAACCGCAGCGCCATCTTTGGAGTCTCGACCACGAGCACGGGCAGGACGCCCTTGTAGACGGACAGTACGCCCTCGGCCCTGGTCATGCGCCGGAAGCAGTCGGCGATCGACTTGTACCGGTTCGGGTCGTCGGCCGACTGCATCTGCAGCCGCGTCTTGACCACGTCCAGAGGATGGTTGACGCACACCTCGATGAAACCCGCCACGGCGCCCGACGAGAACTGCACGGCGGCCTTGTGGTGGTGGGGCAGCCGCTTCGCCTCTTCGGACGACCGGGACATCTTGAAGTCGTACTGCTACCGCACACCTCGTAATCGACGGCGCTGGACTGTTCCTTCAGCGGCTACGGCAAAGCGACCGCTTGGAATTCGCGGGCCACTGAGATGCACGCCAGTGAGGATGTCCTTGATGAACCAGCACATCGTCCCCTGGAGCTGCAAGGAGCAGAAAAAAAATAGGCACTGGCGAACGGCATGCTATGTACAGAACTTAGTTGGTGCCGAAAGTGCCACAAGCCTATATAAGAAAATACGTATGTTTTACCTTGTCAGCTTGAAGGAAAGCTTGGCGCCTTTATAGACTGCTTTCAGCCTTCTGCTTTCAGCCCTTCGCATGACAGAAGTACTAAAAGTAAGCAATAAAGATTCTGAAACATTGTATAGCACAACATCGAGTCAAATCTGGCGCTTCCTTTTCTGCATGCGAGTAAAATAAGGCACTGGCGTGAACATGCGACTCTCATACTTGCATACACACACGTTAAATTGCGAAAGTGCACAACAGTCGGAAAACATGTTTAGAGCTTCTGAACGGGTCACAAGATAGGCCGCAACAGAGAAGTGATACGGAATGAACGAAAGTAATGTGCTTTTCAACCCTAAATGTGTGGCATGTGCCTGACGCTATCGCGCTTTCTGCAAACGTTATAAAAAACGCGATAAGGTTTCTTTTGTAGTTTTATTGTAGGTCGTGGGATTTTTCTGGCACAACTGATAATTTACTGCTTCATGAGCTTTACTGCAGCTCCCGTGACGGACCACACTTCATCACCTCTCCAGCCCGCATATCTTATCGCACCGGACGCGCTTCACAAGTCATCGGGACGCGCAGCCGCACCACGACATCCTCTGCCTCCTTCTTTGCTCGTGGATTATCCGAATGAAATTAATTCCCGCAGCGCTGATTGTGTGGACCTGCAAAAATAACGCAGTTATTCCTCCTCTGCAAACCCCAAACGATAGGACTAGGAGGTGGTCCTGCTCGGCTGCTCGAACCTTAAGGCCTAGCAGGCCTTGGTCCAAAGAGCCAGGAATACGGCTTCAATCAATGGTGTACCGAAATAGTGACTCCACCTATAGTCTGTAGGGACCTCTAAAAAAGACCTACACCTTTTTTTTGTAATTAAATGTTCTTCTCCGCCACTTCCCCCGCCAGTATTTGCCAGACATTATTTCTTCAAAGTAAAATAAATTATTTGTCCGACAATTTTGCATCCCGGCCATGGCGGCCGTACTTTTGATCAAAGTGAAAAAGATTTATACTTGTGTGCTGAGATTTAGGTACACGTTAGAGGATCCCAGGTGGTCAAAATTACAGAAAACCACTAAGACAGCGTGGCATCGAAATCATATTAAGGCTGTGGGACGTTAAACTCTAGCAATTATTTCTATCACTATTATTATGTATAGCGATTGAAATATGTCGTTACATTCATACTATTTGTGAACACCCACACCTAATGTAAAATTCCACGAAGGATTCCTTAAAGAGACATAAATTTATGAAATGAATGAAGACCACTGAAAAAGGTGAATTATTCAAGCATGTGACTCACCTTGCAATCTTTTAAAGTGGAGCAAAAGGACATTTGAGTAAGACTTAGATGTCTTAGACTAGCTTAGATATCTTAGAATATTGATGATACCAAATAGCCCAACTTCACGCGTTAATTGAGATATCTTAGAACAAGCCTTTTTCTATAGGTGACCTCGCAAACGTTTGATATTCTTCGGGGGGCCAGGAGCAAGAGCAAAAAATCTGATATATATATATATATATATATATATATATATATATATATATATATATATATATATATATATATATATATATATATATATATATATATATATATATATATATATATATATATATATATATATATATGAAAAAACACGCGTTGTAAAGCTGACCAGGATCTAATATGGCAGAACAGCAATCACAAAAAACCACGTGTCAAGTTATTTTTCTCGACAGGCATAGGAGGAACCCTACAAATAGTCAAAACTTAAATTCACATAAAAATTACCAAACCTTGAATCCACATAAAAATTACCGGTCGTTTAATCACGACGCTTTGTAACAAGATGAACAAGAAAATAAACATATGGCAACGGCACCCACCACGACGTTCTGCACTTGTTTACTTGCCCGGCTGTACTTTTTTTTTCGTTTTTTTTTGTCTCTCCAGCGACTCGCAGAGCTACTATGTATGATACACACGAAAGCGCATTTACAGGTGCGAACTTGTGTCATGACATCGGAAGAAAATGTCAAACCATGCCCTTGGTGGAAAGGACGAAGTTGACTTGTAAATGGTAAGAGTAATCTTCTGCCTCCACTCGTATGCGGGCGCTAGTTCTCGTGGGCAAGTGTGGATGTGCCAGATCTCGCTTCCTAGACAAACAACCTAGGAGTCTGAAGCCGCTGATAAAAACCCCTTATCACGACCACACGTATTCCGCGCACAAAACCTGTCTCACGTGCCGTCTATGATGAAATGACTTGAAGCATTATTTTGTGGCAATATAAGACTGATTAAACGTCATTGCGTATTTCTTGCATCATTTGCCTATTGAATACCCATTATTTTTTCTGATATGTGGAGTTTAGCATCCCAAAACGCCCCGCCGTGGTGGCCTAGTGTCTAAAGTAGTCGTTCGCTGATCTGCAGGTCGCGGGATCGAATCCCGGCTGCGGCGCCTGCATTTTCAATGGAGGCGAAACTGCTGTAGGCCCGTGTGCTCATTTGGGTACACGGTAAAGAACGCCAGGTGGTCGAAATCTCCGGAGCCCTTCACTATGGGGTCTCTCATAATCATATGGAGGTTTTGGGACGTTAAAACCCATTTATAAATCAATCAATTCGCGTCTCAAAACAACGTATGATTACGAGACGCCGTAGTGGAGGGCTCCTGAGCTTTCGACCACCTGGTGTTCTTTAACATTCACCCAAATCTGAGCACACGAGCCTGCAGCATTGTGGCCTCCATCGAAAATGCAGCCGCCGCAGCTTGGATTCAATCCCGTGACCTGCGAGTAAGCAGCCGACTACCTTAACCACTAAACCACTGCCGCGGTGCTTTTTTTTTATTCTACAAGCGTGGTTATTGGAGCATGCACAGTGATTTCTGCGAAAATATTTGATAGAAAAGCGAGTTCTCAATAAAATTTTTTAAAAATATCAAACACGTAACAGGAATTAGTGGCCATAAAACAGCACGCTTTGATCACCTGCGCAACGCCTCGGAATTGTGGAACAGAGGAACGAGTCTGCGTATAATTAAATGGTAACGTGAATCCATGCCTTAATCTTCAATGTAGATTTTATCTATCGGCTAAGCTTTTTTTTTTAATTTCACAGGGAGATAGCTAGCAACGTTGCGTCACTGCGTGAGGTCTGCGCCACTGACTGATAAACTCTATGCGACAGCAATTGACAATATGATCCCGTCTCAGCGTATCACCTTAAATGACGCTAAATCAAAAACAACTTATACTATACTCATAGGAGTCGGTCTGAAACACTGGCGCAGAAAAATTCAAATCGTCGCAACAACTCTTTGTCATTCTCACATAATTCTGTTGTTGTTTTTTAACGTGAGCTTGGTTTTTTACTGGTTGTAGTGGCATAGCAGCTAAAATGTCCTGTTGCTGAGCTCAAGTATATACGCGGGCTCGATTGCCAGTCATGGAGGTCTTGTTTTGATGGGGACGAAATACAAGAACACCCTTGTAACGTTCAGGTGGTCCTTCAGATGGTCAAAGTTAGTATGTATTTCCCCACTAAGGCACACCTCATAGCTATGTTGTTCTGGCGCGTAAAACAGAAGAATTTAATTAAAGGCCAGTGGAATAAAACAATTTAATGTTTTCTTCAGGTGGAGGTGACGTGTCTGTTGAATTTATCCAAACTGTACTGATGTTACCAAGTGACCATGTTTTTTACGATAACCTGTGTGAGCGAACGTATGGAGCTATCCATACTCAAAAAACTATAAATGAAATTCACAATGTCATTACGACCTTACCACCGCTTATTCAAGTAAGCTACACCTTTGAAGGCATGTCAATGTACACAATGTCAAGGCCAACGGAACAGTGCCATCGCGTATTGCATGTGTTTCGAAACAAGACTTTTTTCCTTCTTTTTACTGTTTTCGCTTAGTATACGGCATGTACTTGAGGGAAGCTGCCTTAAGTAGGAAAACGGCACCGTATCCAGCGTATTTCTTTTTCTGCACCAACGGAAACGTGTCGGCGATGATGTATTGCACTTGGTCGCTGCAGGTCCAGCTTTAAGAAAGAAAGGACGGACAAGCGGAAGTAATCGCACCGAGCAGGGGAAACACGCGGAGGCGAAGTCAATCAACCATGCCAACTCCGAAGGCAACGCTTTATAAGTCTTGCCTCGCGTGCTTGTCTCATAAGCACGAGATATACGGAAGTCTGTGCGGCGACAGTCGCAGCGTCTCGCCATTGGCGTATACCCGTGTATCGCGGACTCTACAACGATCGCTCACAACGGCGTGTGTTTTCTGTGTCTTCCTCGAGACATTGACCTATAGCTTACAGGCTGCCTCCGGAAACCTCAGAGTTCACGCAAACAGCGCCCGATCCGCTGTCACAGGAGAGGTGCACGATCGTGCCCCGCCCCGGCCTCGATATCAAGAGTCGATGGAGCACCGCGAGAGCGATTCGAATTCGGCGAGAGCAACCGCACAAACCTGTCTACGGAAGAGGCAAAGGGCGTTTCCCTCTCTTATCCATGGCCGTGAATTACTGAGAGGTCGAAGAGGAGAGACGGTGCCGCCGCAGCGGCTAAGGTTCAGGTCCTTCCAGGAAGTGCGACCGGACGCCGAAGAGTTGTAGGTCACCGAGACTGCCGGCGCAGCAAGCAGTCGTGCAGCGCACGACAGCGATCACGCTGCCGATGAGTGACGCCTGACCGTCTCCCACAAGCAGGCAACTTCCTTTCGAAGACGACGAGCCCTAGCTGATCAGCCGTGTGTTGACGGGCGGTGATGCAATAGTTCGTGCATACAGGCGACCGAGTGATAACCGGAGCGCGTTCATTCATCAGTGCTTCGTGTCAAGAGGTTCACGTGGGCTAACGGGGCGCTGGCAAAAAGCCCGTCGTGCTATGTTTTTTTTTGTTACTAACACGCGTTGCATATCCTGTGACGGGTGCACACCAGCTCGTTTGCCGAGATAAGCAAATATTGAAAGAGGAGAACAATAAAGGTGAAGAAAAGAATACGAGATACAGCCGCCTATTTATCGTGCTAAAATTAACTTTTATATAGAGATTCATACATTGACCCTAGAGACCACTCGAAATATATAGACCCTAGTTTTGACGTTTTAATCTTTATCACACGATAACGTGAGAACGAGAAGGACAAACGTGGAGCTGCGATATATCGCCACCTAATATTTCTAAACATGTATTCCCCTTTCAACGATTCATGCATTATTGAGATGCAAGTCGACATGATGATGATGATGATAATATCTTCTTCCTGGCTGCATTCAACGACAAACAGGGGACGGGCCAAAAACAGGGTGGCAAAATGAATAAAAAAAGACAGAAGAAACTAAAGGAAACTGGAGATATTCACTAAAAGAAGACATATAATACCGATAATGCTAAACAAGCAAGCAGTCAGAGAATACGTGGGTTCGCACCGTTATATCTGAGCTTATTTTGAATTATGCTACAACGCAAAGGCGTGCCTACTCATTTGGCGTATATGTCTGCCGGCTTGTAAGCCTATCAGTAGCAACAACTAGCTGTACTTTTTGGGCAAGAAAGAAACAACAAGAAACTAGGAGATCAAACAATTTTCAAGAACGCTAGCCCGCCTCACTTGCCTCCGTCTTCACCATTCCTTCTCCATGACTCTTGCCCCGTTTAGTGATGCAAACAGGTTTGTGGAAAAGCATTGCTATCGACAATAAATACACGCGGAAACACAGCACACATCCTTTAGAAAGTTGTGCCCACAGTGCTAGCGATTGTTACCAACTGTATGATTTGAAATTTTTTTTGCATCCCCCCCCACTGTAATGCCATGTGGCGCTGTGGGTATGGCATAAATAAATAAATAAATAAATAAATAAATAATAAATAAATAGATAATGCAACGATTGAATTATAATTTATTCGAGCGCTTTGTCACTGTGTCATATGAATCCATATCACCCTTGTATGAATCCTTATCCTTATATGAATCCTTATATAAATGTTATTTATCAACTAAATAGGCTAGTTGTGAACGTTATAAATTGATACAATAGAGCGAAACTCATCCTTAGAATCTACCGACCCTGTGCCCTGAAAAAAAGAGCATTCCTCCGAAGTTACGAGAGCTGCAAAAAGTGGCTAGCTGTGCAGTGATGACATAATTTATTCGCATATATCTCAGCAGTAGGAGAGCTAGGATTTTGAGGCAAGCTTAGCGAAGCACGAATACTCACTGCCACAATTCGGCCGAGTCAGGCTTCTTTCTGACTAGCAGCCATTGTCGTATGTGTGCATGTGCTCTCGCTCATGAAAACATTGGCCAAGTCGCGTAGTGCAGCGTGGCGGTACAGCGGTGATGGTGCTTGGCTGCCAACCGGACGTCTCGGATCCAATCTGGGCCACGCAGGTCACATTTACATGGAGGCAAAATGCTAAAGACCCGTGTACTAGGCGATGTCAGTACACTTCGAAACACAAGAGATGGTCGAAATTTTCGGAGCCTCCACTACAGCGTGCCTCACGATCACATCGTGGCTATGGCACGCAATACCTCGCAAGTTATCATTGCGAAGTGGTGTACTGCGGGGGTGTTTTAGATAGCGACGCCATGTAGACAAAGGGACTTGCAAGAATTTGCCGAGGAAAGGGAGGGGAGGGATGACATAGAAAGTCATGTACAGTATAATCTCACAGGTGAAGTAGGCAACCAGAAAGCCTTGCCATGACATCAGCACTCCTGGCTTGAGGTATATTTTCAGAAACACGATACAGCTGAACCGCTCAATAACGAAAGCCCCGAAGGATGAAATTCTCGCAACAAGAAAGAAATCAGTAATTCTTCGCGAACGCTGATAGACCTCAACGCATTCCGCCAAGCTTTTGGAGCTGTTGTGGCTAAAATGGCAGTTATTTTGGTTTGGCTGGTTTAACCATGTACTACTCTGTCAATCAGGGGTTAAGGGAAAACTTTTTTTCGAGAGGGAGAGGGGGCACCCACTTGGTTTTGAGGAGGACATCTCTTTGAACTGCTCACTTTTTCGCTCTGTATGCTATGAAGACAAAAACATCCGAGAAGGGCCAGTACGGCTCAAGTGTGCCACCCCCTGGCTACGTCACTGCTGTCAATGGCGAACTGCAGAGGACCAACTATACAATATAGAGAGGCACACACAAAGCAAAAGACAAGCGCCACAAGACTACTTGACACCAGGACAACCGTGATAGTAACCTTGATGACCTCTATGAGTGCCCGAGTGCTTATATGTATACACGGCAAAATGATTGTGAATGATCAAGTCACGTCTTACTGTTCTTCTCTATATCTGGGTCTCTTAAGTTCACTCTTCCCTACACGCAGGGTATAACAAACTGAAGTAAAATCTAGCGAACCATTGCGTCTTACTTCTTGTCTTCTTCCTATCTCTGCCCTACTGAAGTGGTTTACATGTTGCTTCAGTAATTATGCGTTGCGCACAATCAGTGCGGCATATATAAAGACAACGTACAAAGTTTCATAATAGTCGTACGTAACGCGCACGGAATTATTAAGGAACGGAGTACAGCATGTCTTGTCATGGTGATGAGCTCATTCTCCCCGCATGCTCTAATGCTCATGCTCATCCCCTGTATTTTAGTGTGGTTGCTGATTTCCGAAACGTTGCGATTATCCTATTTTCACATTGGCTACCCAAATGAAGCTTATCTGGTTTGGCATTCCAAATTTCAAACATTCTCACTCTAAAAAAATCACAGCGTATCCACTGAGTGAATGATAATGAGTGGGGCGAAGCATCCATCCGTCCGTCTGTCTGTCTGTCCGCCCATCCGTGAGTCTGTCTGTTTATGCGTTCGTGCATTCATCTGTTCATCCGTTCATCGGTCCATGCGTCCGTCCACCCGTCCGTCCGTCTGTCTGTCTGTTTGTCTATCTGTATGTCTGTCTGCCTGTTTGTCTAATACTGCCGGCTACGCCTCGCGCAGGACAAGGTTAGACTAAGAAGAGCTTCACACCTAAAAACGCATGTTGACCATTACAAGTTGAAGGCTTTTGAACACCGGTTTGATGGTCAAACCACCGTAGTGGGTGCGAGCCAAAACACAGGTATGAGCAAGCAAACCAGCAAGCAAGAAGCTACTGGTGTAGGGAGGAGGAAGAGGATGACGAACACGTAGCTCGAGTGCTCCGGTGTCGAGGACGTGGCTCTTCCTTCTAAAGACCAACCATCCTACGGATAATCTCAAGAGTGTCACAGGTGAGCCATAAGGCAGTCCTAGATTACATAGATGTCTCGATCTTGTTCTTCGAAACCGAAAGATGCCTTACACAGGACGTCTGCTGTACGTAGTCGGGAGCTGGATTTCTTGTTGATAGACAGGAAAAAGCAATCTGGCGATGATTATATATAAATTGTTACAAATCAGAAAAAAAGAACGTGACGATTTCACGATGCAGTGCCCTTGCCCGGAAGGCAAGGCAAAAGCTTACGTCTTCTTGATGACGGCGTGCAACGCGTACGCAGGGAGTGCTGTAGTGTTCTCCTGAACTTAGCATGTATACAAATGATTGAGTTTCATCGTCATTTATGTTTGCAAGAATAAAAATGTGCATGTAGTTTCTTGCAGCGAGTCTTCCTTCCGGTTACGGTAGTACAGCACCGAGAGTGAATAAGCTTTTGAGAGAAAAAGAAAAAAAACCTGCATTGACCAATGCCCTGTTCTTAACGCGTCGATCTATTATACTACATATTTCAGCAGGCATAGGTGAGCGCAGTTCTCCATTAAGGTTGGAGCGGGGAGCAGGATGTAACTCAGGTCTCCCCCCTCCCCTTCGCATTGGTAGAGTTCGAAAGACAACATGCTTTGCGAACAATGAAAAACGAAATTGAAGCGATAAGGTGCTTTCAACAAAAGGCTTGATTTTTGTCCCTGGTTTTCGGGTGTCAAAGTCAACAAGTATCGTCTAAAACGTGAGTGGCCATAACCGTGTTTTTCAAATAGTTACGGGACGAATCCGAGTGAATAAAATAACTGGGGAGATTTCACACCCCCTTCAATGAATAGACCCACATGCAACCCAGTTTGGGACAGACTCTTCATTCGCCCGAAGCTCGTAGGTAGTGTACGGCCATCGTACGGCACTGCTACAACACCCACCAAAAACGCCCGTGGCCTTGCGCAGGTCCACCAGTGCACCGCATGTTTCGTCGCCTGTTCCGGTGGAAGAAAGTGAGCGCAGCCCGGCCGAGCTCGTGGCTCGACTGCGACGAGCGGGAGTGTCCCGTCCAGCAACTGGTGTCCCGAAAGGCCGGCAGCGCGCTCGCCTTGAATGAACTGGCACATGGCGAGTCACGTGAGATGCCTATGCCCTTCTACTATGCGATAAACAGTTCATTGAAT
The DNA here is from genome assembly GCA_013436015.1 of Rhipicephalus annulatus. Taxonomy (NCBI): domain Eukaryota; kingdom Metazoa; phylum Arthropoda; class Arachnida; order Ixodida; family Ixodidae; genus Rhipicephalus; species Rhipicephalus annulatus. Next base: position 28,535 of record WOVY01001901.1, read on the forward strand.
GAACTATGCGACGGGTGTGACATAATACTCAAGCCTAATAGGCACCGAGATCTCGAGTCGAGAATGTGTTAGACATATGTGTTTGACATGATTGTGACTGAGTGTGTTTGATTTAGTGCCATTTCACAATCGTCAAGTAGTACTCTGACTGCTGCGGCATAAACGAATGCCCACTTTAGTTATCGCCTCATTATTCGCTATCACTTGCCGAAATTCTTCAATGGGCTGTTGAGAAGTACCGGAGAGCGTATATTCATAGTAAACGAATAAGCATAATATGCGTGACCATGAGCCAACGTTCTGAGAAAGGGGCTTCCTTGTCGGGCCCCTCAACGGAGCAAGTCCTCCAGTCGAAACGTTGATTCAAGACGCATGATTTCCTCGCTTGGCAACTGACATGCCAGGTTCGCTCCTTTTTCCTGTGCTAAACCACGAATTATATACGAGATTTCTTTCATGCTTGCATACCGGTCGCTTAAAACACGCAGTACACAAAAGAGAGAATTTTTAAAATGCTAAATAACTACAACAGGTGTGATTGGTCAGAATTTCAATGGTTTAAATTACTATATTTGTACAAAGAGCAAAACTACCTTTGTTTCGACTTCCGTGTACTACTCCGAAGTTATAAGAAAATAGAAGCTTGACCTGACTCGAGTGCACTTAATGTAGCTTCTTAAGTTTCAATTAATCGATCAATCAGTCAATCAATCAAATAAAACTTTGTTGCTCCATAATCAATTAAACATACATATGAGCAGCTGCTGAGAGCTTGCGAAAGGCATCTTGATCATTCAAAATGAGGTTATGTTAATATTCCCTGTACAGGCACGCTGAAACAGTTTCGGTCACTTGTCTTAATATTTTCCAACAGAATCACCTTACGAATAGCCGCACAAACGAATCTCTGCACGAGAAGCCGGCTTCACTAATAATGTCCAATGCGCGTGAATAAAGCATCGTTTGGCAGGTGTACGCAGATAAGAGGGTGAAACAGTTCTCTGTATTTGTCCCAGGCGATATACGGGCCACCTTACTCTGTCATTGATCACACACCATATTATGTCCCGGCGCTCTTTCGCCATTACTGGCCCGTGCATCATTAACCACTATATATTGTCATGATCCTGCCTCTGTCGGCGCGCAGTCGTCGGGTGGGGACACCGGTGCTCAACGGCTCGCGTGGACGATTACGAGGGCGTCTCTTGGCTGGGGCGACTGGAATGGCCCGAGTGGCCGATGCAGGAGCAAAGCTTCGAGAACCGGGAGGAGGACCTCTCCATTGCCTCGTGCGTTGAGTCGCTCTGGAGCCGACGATGTGCCCGAGACGGCCGCGGCGCAACAGGGTCACTGCCATCAGAAGAAGGCCTCGCGGAGCGTGCCGGCCCCCAGGACTGGTATTCGCTCCGAAAAGATGATTGTGAACGCAACGCGGTCATGGCCAAGCTTGGTCTCCAGGTGAGGGGCACAATACCAGATATGCGTGGACAGATAAACGCCTTGGGGGCACTGTGCTTGCCCTTTTGATAACTCCCAATAAAGAGTGCGCCTAGGTGGTACAGTAGTCACGCGGGCTCAGAGGCTGACCCAAAATTCGTGGGTTCGGTCCTGGTCGCAGCGGCCGTTTTTCGATGAAGATGAAATGACAGAGACCCTTGTACTGCGCGATATTGGTGCAGGTTAAAGAACACTGCAGTAGGTTGAAATTTGCTGAGCCCTCCGCTACGGTGTTCCTTCTAATCATATCGTGATTCTGGCACTTAACACCCTATGTATGGTATCTAGCCACGTTACGTATCGGCAATCATTCACGCAACACCTGTCTTGCTCGAGGCTGCTCGGACTTATAGAGTGTTTTAGCCATCGCTGAAATACAGAGTTGCTATTTATATATAGAGTGCGCTTTGTCGACAACTGTTATAAGGGATGATCGTAGACGATGATACAATTTAGTACATGTACAGCTTCTTCATGCGGCGACACAGTGGGTCATCTTTGAAGGACATTTTATCAAGAGAGAAAGTATCATGAAAAAATAATAGAGAATACTACAGAGTGATCGGTCTGCTGCTTTATATAACTTGCAAATCGATCCTGATCAGGGAAAATTAGAAAAAAAAGCATATATATCAATATCATATAGATATATCTATATATGTAGTAGTGACGCTTCATATGAGGGTTCGTATATGGCTCTATCACGTGTATTTCCGCAGGTCACGTGCCTGGATGGCATATCACCGATGTCGAAGTCCTACCCTGGTCAGAAGGCGGTGTTCAGCGCCTACCGTGGCCTGAGCCTGCACAAAAGCGGCGGTGACGCTACCGTCGCCGCTGCTGCAGCCGCGAGGCAGTCCCCGACCAGTAGTGGCGATATCCGCGACGAGAACGACGTCGAAACAAAGCCCGGTGCCGGTGACCATGGCCACTCTCTCGAAGACAATGGCAAGTACCGTGATCGCAACGGAGGTTCCAAGAATGAACAGGACAAAAGAAGTGTATTAAATCGAAGGATGAACGAGAGACGCTCAGCCGGCGCTGAGTGTCTCAATTTTGAGACCTTCCATGCGAAAACATCTCGAGTGGTTTCAATGCGTTCCAACTGCAGTCACTTGGAGGGATTGCTCGAGGAATATGAAGCTCAAGGAAAGGGCACGCGCAATGAAAGCGGCGATGACGGTGGGTCTCGAGGCGGCTTGGTCAACACCAGTGGTAGCCTCGATGCTTCGACGTTGAGCGGTGACATCAAACTTGACCACATAGACGACATTGACAGCCGGCTTCACTCCACGCCTGTTCGAACTAACGGAGGCTGTGGTGTTGAAGAAGATAGGCGGCTACAGCTCGGCTTGGGTGATTTTGACTACTTGGGGGGCACCGCAGCTTGCAGCCTTGCTAGAGGTGAAACAGTGCTGCACGTGAAAGTAACCGGCTCCGGTGACTGTGAGCAAGACAGTGGAGGAAGTAAGAGGCTTCCCGCTACCTCTTCACCTATACCAACTGAAACTGACACAAACGATGCTTCCCCTGGTAGCTTTGGTGAAGGTGCCGTCATTGGAAGCAAAGTGGTTGTCCTGAATGACGAGCTTGTCAGTGCGGAGTTAGTTGAAACGAAGACACTGACAGACGATTCCTTCTCTTCGGACGTGACCGTGAGGCGCCTGAGTTTTGGCGATATTATCAATGCCGCCGGGTCAGAGTTCACACCTCAGCATGGCAGTGAATCAGCGGGAGAGTTAATTGATGCCGAATTCGACACAGATTGCTTGGAGGGCGCTGCCATTGAAGCGGAATTTTTCTCATACGCAGACCTTGACTCGGACTTGGTATTAACGCCCGCTGCCATTCAAGACAAGAGGGCTGCGAGATTGTGTAAGCCACAAAGTTCAGAGTGGTGTGGCTTTGACGTGTTCCAGGAACAGCGAAGTGACGGGTACTTCGGCGTGTTCGAAGCACGTCCTCTTCGCAAGCGCACAGAATGCATGTCAGCCTTGAAGTCTTGCGAAGCTATACAATCTTCGAACAGTCGAATCACTGCATTTAACAGCCATACTACGTCTGCTCATAGGCTTACCAAACTCGCTATGACCATAGATGATAATGAGCAGAGGCAGTTGTGCTCTAGTCCGACGAACAGCATTGACGGACAAGCATCGGTTTCATCCTACGGTTCGTTTCTGACTTTCGACTCGTTCGAAGATGCAGACTTTCCGGACACCAAACACGTTGGTTGCTGTACGAACACCGGTTCTGCGCCAGACTTGAGCTCCGCAAAAGCATTAAGTCCTGCTATGGTACACAGCCCATCACATCCTCAGTCACAAAGCTTTCAAAGCTACGAAGATGTCGGATGTGCGACAAGCGACGAGCTCTCGTCAAGCATGAACCCCGCAGAAACCTTCTCTTTCGCTGCAACAGACACCCAGATGCCTTCGAAGCAACAATGTTTCCAGAGCTTCGAAGCTGCAGAACATTCCAGCTGCCACGCCGAACCGTACGCTAAAAGTGTCTGCAGCCCTCATGAACCAGATGAGCGAAGTTCGAGCACAGACAACGAACCAACGGTTAAGGAGCCAGGTCATGCGAGTTCGACAACAACGCTTTCTTTTCATGTTCTTGACGACGCGGACGAAAACAAATCAAGCAGTGACAGAAGCTGCAGCAGCAGTAGCAGAAGCAGCAGCATTAACACAGGCAGCATCAGCAGTGGCAGCAGTAGTGATAGCAGTAGCCCCCAAAGTAGTACCCATTCCGATGAAGAAGATATGTCGGCAGTAAAGACGTCGCATACACCACAGAAATCGACGTCGCCGGTGCAGTCGAACACGGGGTACAAGTTCGTCAGCAACAGCGGCGCATCATCACCATTCCCGCTACAGGACTACCGCAGCTGTCGTGACTTTTTACGCAGACTTACCGATGAAAATCCGGAGTTAAGTTATTCTCTTAGCGCATCCCTTGCTTCTGAGAACTACGGTTGCCGAGAATGCTTCCATCGAAAATGTCTGCAGCCAGATTTTCAGCAGCTACAACGAAAGTTTGACACACTTTGAGACACTACAGAGCTTTCCGGCGCTTCCACGGTCCAACGCAACAGAGATGCTTACGTGCCCAGAGCTTCGACCCCTGCGTTTGGGAAACAGCAGCAAGGATGTTTTTGAGCCTGTGTTAAGTAGAGACAAGAACAAGCGCCTAAAGAGGTTGGTAGTACCTGCTGCTTCTTCAGACACTGCGGCGACGACCAGCAAACCTTCTGACAAGTGGTATCATATGCCATCGGCATCTTCTGTGTCCATGCCAGACTTGAAGCATTCACAAAAAAGCACGTGGCCACCGGATATTCAAGAGCTAAATGGTGCTGCAGCAACCTCTGACGCAGATCTCACTTCAGTCAGAGCACACACAACCGCTTCAAGGAAAGCCTTAGAGCTTCAAGTGTGATGCCGGTCAGAGACTTCGGGCGTTTGTAGAAGGATCTGGAGAGCGTGCCGACTTCTACCTTGTTATCGAAGGTAATAAATGAGTACCCGCAAGAATACGGCCGTTCTAAGATCATACATGTCGCATCCCTGGCAAATACTTATCTGAAGAAGCCACCTAGGAAATCCGAAGCAAATAAAATAGCCCATTGAGCGTCTTCGAGCTGTTTTGTAGGTTCCATAAGTCCAGCTTCCACTCAATACGGACATATCTTGGTGTAAGACACCCAATGTGAAAAATTCCGCACAACATTTTATCATATTTTCACTGCGGAGTAGTTCGGGAGTTAAGATTATTTTTTGTATGAGTGAAAACTTTCTGACGAACGTTATATTTCTCGCTTAAATACCACAAGGCCCGCATTCATCGCGCATTAAAGACGTTTTTTTTTTCAGAGGTCCTGTACTCGATGCAACGAGAAGTTTTTTTATAGTTACCGTGTTTTATTTATTAAAATTTTCACAGACATTGCCATAATAAAAGTGCCCTATAAACAGCGTAACAATGATGGAGGCAAAACAAAAAATGAGCGGCGCTCGCACTAAGCTGTCAGGGCAGAGCTGCGGCGCACCCAGCTGGCCCTTGTTTGGCTGGGCCTTATATATACATGTCTCGCCCTCTCGTTTGTTTCATTTCTTACAGCGAAAGCTGTTACGAGATCCCAAGGGTCGCATGCACCGCAGTTGTCCGCCGCCTCCGCCGGTGTCCATAACCACTATCGTGCAAAATTAAAGAAACTAAGTAAAAAAACGCCAAGGACACAATGGCATTCGAACCCAGGTTCCCCGAGTGCCAGCTTACCAGTGAAGCCCGCCGGTGCTTCAAACTTCGTAGCAAAGTGGCCTTAGGCAGGCTTGATATCGGTCCAGTAATCGCGTTAATGTGAGTAGTAAAGCGTTTTAGAACAGCGAAGGAAAAATGAGCCATCGCACAATGCGAAATGCGTAATGAGAGGGTCGTTGAATGCTCGAAAACGTTACTAACGCCTCGGGCATAATTCTTCGTCGTCATCAGCGACAGCATAAAAAAAAAGCTGAAAATATTTGCAGGTGCGTAGCGGGTACTACACTCCTCCGAAAAATGACAAAGGATGGCATGGTCAATGCCTTGATACTGCACAAAAAATGGTTAATGACGTAGTGGGTACCCTGCAAGCGTTCTTGTAGCAGCTATCTATATAGTGTTTTTAAAGGAGGATCTGAAAGACTGCATGTTCTTCCGGTTTTCGTTGCGACTGTGCTGCGCGTTCGACGCATACCTGGCGGTTTTTAAATTTGTAGGATTTGAGGGATTGCTGACATTAAACTTAGCATCTTTCGCTCGTCGTTGTTACTGAATTCCTAAATTACCCCACTACAGAGGTGCGTACTATCAGCGTCGAATAAAACCCGAACAGCGGCAAACATTAGTGACGGTACAGTGCACGCCCTCCAGTGATCACCGTAGACATGCACAGTGCTGCAAAACTGGAGCGCTGCGCTCCTCTAAACGGTGATGAATGGACGGCGCGCACTATAGCATTTCCTGCGTTTGCCGCTGTTCGGGTTTCATTTGACAACGATAGTACACCTTGCCGTGTGTTTCTTCAAATGACGACTAGTTGATTGAGCGCACATCGAGCACTAGCTTTTAACAGCGGAGCTGTTTTAGCCGAGCATCAGTCCATCCGTTATAGACAAAGTAATCGCGGAGCGATGAAGTCTCCTGGCGTCGCCTATACGACCCATGGCGCATCTATGCGTAGCTTCGCCCTTGCGTGGCAAGGCCGGCTACTTGGTTCGACAAAACTTGCACTAAACCGCGCAAGCCATGAAACAGCTAAACTTAACAATTTTTAAGGCTAATCTGGATGATGTTTCTGAGCCTCAGATAAGAGATGCAGGTTGTTTGCGGCTTGCTTCTATGTTCTTGTTTGGCTTTCTATATGTGGTGTCAGCTTGTTTCTACGTTTATTAACAGCACAGAGACGTTAAAGTTAATACACCAAGATTAACAGACATGACACGGATGTAGAGACAGAAACTTGCAATGATACCAAACGCTCGCACCTCTCGTAGATCTACGGGACGGGTACGTCACCGTTGGCGTAGGCCTTCTAACGTTTCGGGAGCTCCTTGCAGCCACCGCTGCCTTTCCCATTACCTGCAGTGTAGCGTTCTCTTGTTGTACGTACTTGAAATTTTCGGCTCGCCGCCGCAGCTTCACAGCCGTTTGTTGCTGGTCTACTTGTTGCCTTATTCATTTTTAGTGGGCCAGTGGGGAGTAGTTGGCTATACCCAACTTCTGTGCCACATACGATCATAGTTCTTTAGTTTCGCTGCGAAAAGGTATACGCATAGCTTGCGCTACAGTGGCGCAAGGCTGTAAAAACTGTGGAGCTGGTCGGCACCTAGCTGTCCTTGCACGAAGTAGAGCACCAATCCTGATCACCACGCCACGCTGCACTCGACTATGATGCGAGTGCACCTACCGAGAATTAAAGCTCGCTTAGAGTGATAGCGTGGAACTTGGCGAGTCTGGGCATCGCCTTGCAACACTTGGCAACACTTGATGATGATGATTATGATGATAATAATAATAATAATACTACTAATAATAATAATATTAATAATAATAATAATGATAATGATAATGATGATGATGATGGGGACGATGACGATTCTCCTTGTTATTCTGGCACACACCCACAAAGGGGGATTGGCCAAGAACCGGGTGGCAGGATCTCTGATTAAAAAGCTTATGGCTTTACAAACACAAAGTAATTTAGGGCTGAATATATATATATATATATATATATATATATATATATATATATATATATATATATATATATATAGAAAAGCCAAAAATTGAAAAAGAAGTATATTTGAGCTAGGATTGATGCAGGCTGTCCGATGTGATTTCAGACAAAGATAATGGTGGGTCCAAAATTAATGATATATATAAAAAAGGCACTATAACATGGCAATTGCATTGTTTCAATTATGCAGTCAATAAAGAAAAACCTAGCATTGGCTAGCAACACATAGCATGACCTCGCAATACTCAGCAACACTAGGCAAAACAGCAAATATTAAGCAAAACTTTGAAGGGTCTGGACCAAGCTAGGTGGCGGTTAACTATGCTGTGTCTCTATCATGCATGCCGTTTCCGCCAATGGCAGCCACCGATACGGCAATATACATGAGGTACATCAGCGCCTGGATGCCTTCGGGCACCTGAGGAGACACATCGCAGCTGGCCGCCGCATCTGACCCGTTCCCGCCACTCTGCAGTTACTCGCGGCGGCCGGCGACACTAATAGAAGCTACTCCAAGTTTTCTTATTATGTGCTTGTTGACGCAATCTTCGCACGCAATTCACCATGTACTGTGTCGAAGTGTATGTTAGCTACTTCAAATACAAGAAAGGTTTATTGCTGATTATTTCCTTTAGCAGTCGGGCTGAAACAACCCCCCAAGTCTTCAACGTCGTTGCATCCACAGTAAACATGGTTATATCTGCCAAACACCAATAGTCATTGTGCGAGCTCCCATATATCAATGCACAATAAACAATTAACTATACTCCTGTGAGGAAATGGCTCACTTTTTTTGCTATACTGATTCCTAAGACGGAGGCATCAACCGTGCCGTGCTAAGAATCGTTCTTGAGCTGCTGAAGAGCTGCTGAAGGTCGAGCGGCAGGATCTATGTTAGCCAAGATTTGGTTTGCTTTTGTATCCTCGTGTCCCTTGTTAGTTTCTCTCAACTGATACGTTGTTGCAGTTCTTTGGAGGTCAGGCATGTCAGAATATTCTGATGTTTTTCTCATAGCGTGGTCAAGGGTACTTCCCTAGGCTGGCCTCGTTACCGGTCAAGGATGGGCCGCTTGATACCTTGCTACGCAGTGGAGACAACTACGTCCCTGTGGCTCTGGTTTCTACAAATGGGGGTTCCTTTCCCAAGAAGAATCCGAAGGTGATACAAGTGGAGCTTCAGAAAGCTTCGTCGCTCTTCCAGAGGATCACTGAGGTCCGCCAGTTCAGCCGAGGGGGTATCCTATGCTGCTCTGCAGACCAGGATTGCGTCCGAGAGCTTCTGAATTGTTCTGAATTTGCTGCACAGCCGGTGAGCCCTTTTATTCCAGCCCATCTTGCATGTACGAAGGGCGCAGTTCGTGGGGTAGATACGAGTCTGGCCCCTAAAAAAATTCTGGGCTTATTTGCTGTAGCTGGGGCAGTTTCAGTCTATCGGTGCACCCGAACGACTGATAAAACAAAATCACCTACCGAATCGGTTATAGTAACTTTTGCAGGAAGAATCAGACCGACAGAAATTAAGGCATGGACACTAATCTACAAAGTCAAGCCACTTTCCCCGAAACCTTTGCAGTGCTCGAAATGCTGGCGATTTGGCCACAGCATTAAAGGGTGCAGATCAAAGGCTAGATGTCGTCTGTGCGGAGAGATTCATGACAGCCGCGATTGCAAATCTGATGACCAGAAGTCCTGCTTGTGTACTGGAGCGCACCCAGCAGACTCTGCTGAATGTGGCGCAAAAGAAAGAGAACTGGTTGTTCTAAAAATCATAGAACGCAGGCGTTGCTCTAAAAGGGAGGCGGTGGCATAAATGCATGAAAGATCGAAAGGATACGCAGGCATAACATCCCGGCACACAGCTTCAATGGATGCATTGCTCGCAAAGTCGATAACTGAGGTCATTGAAAAGTCTACTGAAAAGGCAATGTAGCATCTGGCAGCTACTCTTTTTGAAGCCTTGGCTAATATGTTGACACAACAGCTGACACAAATCATTGGTACAGTTTCTGAGCAAAATCGGGATTCGCAGGTTCTGTTGATTTCAAGAAGTACAGAGGAGAAACATGTGACAGTTAATCATAGATCTATCACTCCGAAAGCAGGACCTTCAAAAAATATAGTTCAGGCTGAGTCAGAACCTGTGACAGATGATTCAGGAGACTTTACAGATATGAACACAGAATCTCAGAAGACCCTGAAACGTAACAGATCTCCCCCTTCAAAAAAGTCTTCTCAGGACTCAAAATTTAAAGAAAAAATACCTGTCAAAGAAGGACTTCTTTGAGAACCTTTCAAAAAATGATATATTGAAAAAAGATATTCTGGATCAGGCAGTTTCTACTGCTGGTATAGCACCAAAATAGGTTCAATAAAAATTCTGCAGAGGAATCGCCGGTCTAATTGGTCGGCAACTACAGATTTATAATATATTCCTTCGCATTTTTCTCCCGACATAATTGCCATTGAGGAAACCTGACTTGCAAATGGTAAACATTTTTACCTGAAAAATTATCAATTGATTCGGCTGGATCAGCCGAGTAGAGCTAGTGTTCTGGCTTTCCTAATATCAACGAAGTTTAGTCACAGAGCCAAGATATCGTATCAGTGTATGGATACGAATTACAAAATTGTGGTGTTAGGCACAACACTACCAGACTGCTCACATTTTTCTTTTGCAAATGTATACTATCCTGCAGGATTTCAGGACACGAGATGCCTCGATAATATATTAGCTTCATGCAGAAAAGAAATATTACTGTGTGGTGATTTGAGCGTTATTATGGTGAGAGTTATTATGTCTCATGTTACCTCTATGTATCCACTCCTGCATGGGCCCGATTAAGGCCTGCAGTATGTACAAATAAAAAAAAATCAATTCACACCATGTGTCTTGTGGCTTCAGATCTGATTTATGTGGAAGACGTTTGTGGAAATGGACGCTCGATAAGAACATTTCCTGCTTGAACTCACACGCAGCTACATTTGTTAGAGGTAACTCTCTCTCAACTATAGATTTAACAGTTTCCAGCTCCACTTTAAGCATATACTCATGGAATATCTTAGATTGTGCTACAAACAGCAACCACTTTCCCATTAGTTTTCAAATTAAGTTCCCGAAGTTTAGTTTGGCCGGGAAAGTTGCCTCATTTGTAATTTATGCTAAATAACAAGAAGACTTAAAATCTACGTGAAATTTTCGCGAGAAAATGCAGCAAGACCTTAGGGCTTTTAGTCTGTGTGTGGTATTGAAATGATCATTACAAACTTCAACGTTTACTTTAAACTCGAACACAACGGGATCTTTTAGCCCGTGGTGGAATGTAGAGTGTGTCAGGAGGTACAGAAAGCGAAAAGCGGCTTGGAAAAAGCTGTTAATTAACCAATGCCCCAAAAACTGGTGTGATTATAAATTTCTGGCCGCTGAGTTTAAGCGTACAGTATGCAAAGCAAAGGAAGACTATGATATGAATAAATTTAATTATCTGTCTAAGTCTAAAAATAAGAAAGCGCTTTTCAGGTTTTTGCGTGCGAGAAAAATGATTCCACAGTAAGAAAGCATTCATTTCGCCATTATGTCTTCTAGCGAACTCTCTGATTTCTTGGAAAATATTGCTAAACGCTTGCAAACCAGGTTTACGACGATTATGCCAAAGCCCATGGTGAAATTAAGGGTGGATGATGATGTCCAGGAGGTGTCTTTAGCTGAACTAGCGGACGTGATAAAGTTCTTACTGCCCGCTGCTCCTGGACCTGATGAGGTGACCTCTACGATGATAAAATTGCTATACGAAATATCCCCACATGAAATCCGTAATATAGTTAATTATTCTTTGAAAAATTTTTGGATTCCGGCAGATTGGAAGCTTTCCAAAATAATTCCGATACTAATGAAACAGGGAATGGAGTTTACTCTGGATAACATAAGGCCTATTTCATTCACGTCTAACCTGGTCAGACTTGTAGAGAGAGTCTTGAATGCCCGTATAATGAACTATATCAATGAACATACACTATTACACACCAGACAAATTGGCTTTAGTTCGGGATACTGCATTTGGTGTGCACATGTATATTTGGAAAGTCGCAGACAGCTGGATCAGCATCGCCGCGAATGCTGTGCACTAGTCACTCTAGACTTAGCTGAAGCGTACGACAAAGTGGAGTATCCTATCCTAATCCAGCAGATGCAAGACTATCGCTATCCAAAATATATAAAAGACAGAGAATTATATTGCTTCTTGGGTGGATACTCTTCCAAAAGATATAAGCAGACACGAGGTGTACCTCAGGGCTCAGTATTATCCCCGGTGTTATTCAACATATTACTAAGTTCCATTTCAACTCATCGGGATATTCAAATTTACGTGTATGCAGATGATATTGCTTTCTTTGCAACAAACAGTGATCTGCACTGATTGTATCAGGTATTACAGAATTACATAAACATGCTAGAAGCATGGCTTGACAATATCCATATGTCATTGACCGTCAAAAAAAGTGCGCTACTGCCGTTCTCGTTTGAGGATCTTGTGAAGATTTCTCTGATGTATCGGTACGAGCTCATTCCCCAGGTTGATTCCCTGAAATACCTAGGCATCGCATGTAATAGAACGCTAAATTGAAAAGACCACATAGAGGAGGTTGGCTGTAAAGCGTCACGTGCTTTAGGGTGGTTACGAAAATTGAGAAACAGAAAAACAGGATTGCGGCCCCGCCGCGGTGGTCTAGTGGCTAAGGTACTCGGCTGCTGACCCGCAGGGCGCGGGTTCGAATCCCGGCTGCGGTGGCTGCATTTCCGATGGAGGCGGAAATGTTGTAGGCCCGTGTACTCAGATTTGGGTGCACGTTAAAGAAGCCGAGGTGATCGAAATTTCCTGAGCCCTACACTACGGCGTCTCTCATAATCATATAGTGGTTTTGGGACGTTAAACCCCACATATCAATCAATCAAAAACAGGATTGCGAAGGATTTCATTGATAATTATTTACAAGACGTATGTGTGGCCTATTATGGAATTCGGGTACGTATTATTTTCTGGCAGCGTGGCATACAAGATGAGACAGTTAATATTATTAGAAAAAAGAAGCTTTGCGCTTGTGTCTCGGACTCCCCAAATTTGTTGCAAATAATGTTTTGTATGTGGAAGCGCATCTTCCACCTTTGTTAACTCGGTTTCGAATACTTACTGTTCAAACTTTCTTAAAAATATACAATTCGCCTCTGAGACAAGCGTCTTACGTTTTTATTCAAGAACATGCAAGCGCATTCTTCGCAACACAATGGTTTAGACTACACTCGCCTCATATTAGGTTTGTCCAAGCGCTGCTAGAACCTCTGAATGTAAATGTCTATCACATTACCCCAACGAAGATGCCTAATTCAAAACTTCAAATAGAATTTGATGATATTTTTCCCTCTAACGTGAAACAAATGCCCCTTCAATATTTCAATAATCAGTTACAAGATTACTTGACTCATCTATCCATAAACAACAATATTGCGACAGATGCATCGTTATTAAACGAAAAGGCTGGAGAACGCATATTCTGTACTTCTCTCGACTGGCCTTTTTCAGTTCTATTACCAGATAACACGCCTATATTCATCGCTGAATTATTTGCTATAATTCTAGCACTTCGTAAACTTCCATAAAGCAAATCAGAAGCAGTCATACTTACTTGTTCTCTCTTAGTATGCACTGCGCTATCTGCAGCAAAAAATTTGACATTATTGAGCATGATTACTAGTTTATTACCAGCAAACCTGAGAAAATTCTACTTGCTATGGGTACCTGGCCACTGCGGTATTTATCCAAATGAGATGGCAAACTCGTTAGCCAAAGCATCTTTAAGCGGACCACTCTTACCTATTTTAGCGGATTTCGCTTATGTAACAGCACTCATATATAGAAATGCTTGCTTGCACAAGGAAATAGAAAAATTATCATTAGATAAAGTCAGAGACTTCGTACATCTAAGATTTTGCTGGAACAAACAGTGGTGCGTATCTCGGCAGTTAAAAATTACAACCACCAGAATACGATGCGGAATTCCGCACCTGAATTATTACCTACATAAAGCTGGACTCACAGCATCTCCGTTATGTTTTTTTGTGCAAGGAATTAGAATCAATAGATAATTTCTTTTTATTCTGTCATCGATATTCTAATCAAAGGAAAAGATACCTGATCGAACCAATTGGGAAGCTAGGTTTAAAAATAAACGAGCCAGTAATTTTATCCCTCGGAGGGATTACATTAGGTCATAGCCACAGGGCGGTTTGCTCTGCTGTATGTGCGTACATAATGACAACAAAATGATTACCTTGTTATTCTATTGTTATGGATATTTTTGGCTCCGAGACTACCTTAATGCCTGACTGCTAGCTCGTGTAGCATTTTCACTTATTTTTTACGATTTCTTTTTGCTTTACACTGAAATTTTATTTAATGAGTTTAAATGCATAAATAACTCACTTAATGATCCTGCCGCCCGGTTCTTGGACGATCCCCCTTTGTGGGCGAGTGCCAACAAAACAAAAAGGCTAATCATCATCATCATCATCAACCATGTTTCTTTGCCTTTATCTGCATCTGTTAGCGGCACGCTCTTTAGGTGGAAAGAATCATCATCACCGCTGAAGCAGGTGAAAGGACTTCATAGAACAGCTTCGAGCACAAGAGCCCACGGTTATCTTAATCCCAGTGCAAGACCACAAGCGACAATGAGCTTCTTCGACGACGTAGTAGACGCTTTCATCGACACGTGTGATTCACGCGTGAGGACTTGGCCACTGATGGGAAATCCCACAACGATGCTACTCTTGATGACAGGCTACGTCACGCTCTCCATCTGGTGGGCTCCATGGTTCATGCGCAGCCGAGGGCCATTTCACGTTCGCGGGTTGGTCCGAGCGTACGATCTCGCAATGGTCCTCTGGAACGCCTACTTCGCCGTTGCCATGGCGCGGTTGTCTTACTTTCACGAAGACGAACAGAAGCGCTACAGCTGGCTTTGTCAGGGACCAAACTACACACGCAGAGCGCTACCCTTACTCAACCTGGCCTGGTGGTACCTCATCATGAAGATCGTCGATCTCTTCGATACGGCGACTTTCGTGATGACAAAGAGAATGAGTCACCTGACCACTCTGCACGTATTTCACCACGTCTGCGTCATAGGTGTCATGTGGATGTCGGTTCAAACTGGCGTCCTGGGGCAGAACGTTTTCCCCATGATTGTCAACTCCCTGGTAAACGTGCCGACGTACTCGTACTACTTCCTCGCGACGTTTGGACCCGCAGCACGCAGGTGGCTTTGGTGGAAACGCTACCTGACTCAGCTTCAGATTGCGCAGCTCGCGTCCTTTGTCATCTTTGGAGCCGTGCCTCTGTTCGTGGACTGCGGATTCCCGCGATGGATGGCGCTAATTATGACTGGCATTCCGCTGGTGCTGTTGGTCATGTTTTGCGGCTTTTATCGACGGTTGTACTCGGCCAAGAGGAGCATCGGGTGGCTGGAAGAGTGTTGTGACGTTGAGGCGCACTCGAAACGCGGTTGATAGCCCCGTGCATAAACTAGCGAGTCGTCTTGCGTAAAAAATAAATGTATGGCGTGGAAGAGGCTACTAGCAGATCTTTTTCACGTGCTCGACTTAAGATAGTGCCGTGTATGTTGTATATGTGTTGAGCCGATATGTATCAGGGGGTAAAAGTTCCAGTTGTAGCAACATCCGCTACACATTATTCCGGGTCACACCTTTCAGTTTGGCAATACTTCGGCACACGTTTTCGAAGCTGTAGCGTCGTGACAGTTTTCTTTGAAACGGTAGCATAATTCCGAAGGACTCCTCAGTTGTAGGTTTTGATTAGTAACGATACCTACTCTCTTTTTTTAGGGAAGTGAAGTCCAGTTCTGTGAAGTTAATTGACATTATTTTTTAATCGCTCTTGGCCTTACATTACCAAACACCCGGTTTTGTCTGATTTAAATGGAATTTGACAGTATGTACGCTGTGTGGTCCGATTACCGTCAGCGACAAAAAAAGAACTGCATTTTCTCGATGAGGTGGCAACTTTCAGGCACACATTTGACTAAGTCGTTGCCGTGCTGGCCACTAGATGACCTCGAAAACGATCACTCGAGAATGCCCCCTCTGTGTTCCCGTTGCATCCAACAAGTAATGAATGAAGCCCATGTGCCACTTGAGACAATGGTGAGGCAACGCAACGTAGAGAGTGAGTTTTTATGGTGTTTGCAGAGCGGCCAATCACCGACTCCAGAAAGTTTTTTTTTATTATTATTAAAGCAGCTTCGCCTCAGTAGTGCTGAGTCTGTAGGGAAGTGTGGAGTTGGGCAGCCTTTTTGTTTGTTGTTTGTTTGTTTGTTTGTTTGTTTGTAGCCTGGAAATCATGGCATTCGCCTGTTCTTGGAGATTGTCCAAGAAAACATATAGTATCCTATGGACGATAATTGCACCATTGCTTACCAAAAAATAGTGTACAAAAAAGAAGACAACCAAAAAAAAAAATAAAGATCCAGAGGGTGAGAAACAGAAGAAGCAAAAAGAATGAACCACTATTATAATCTCTATTGTGAATGTAATAGTGCCGAGTTTAATCACGAGCTGAGTTTGCCTTCTTTGTTTCTCTTCGATCTTTTTTTTTTCTTTCCTCTTCCCTTCACTGTTCTCTTTTCCAGTTTATTCCATGATTTTATCAATTTATCTTCTTATTTCTTTTTCTCCCTTTCTATTTCTCGCTTGCTTCCTTTTTGAATTTCAACACGTGGTTTGTTGTTGTACTTATTTAGAAATAGTTATAATTTAAGCCCTTAAAATCATCATCAAGGCACCCGAGCAACAAGAGAAAGAAAGCTTGCGTTGAAATTATCAAGTCTCTCGAATGAAGAAGACTTTCCCAGGACGCGAGCGTGCGCTCAATTGCTATAGCTATATCCCATAACTCAGCATGTGTGGTTCTGTCTGCGTTACGTCAGGCGACGACGACATCATACGACAGCCTGGCCTCCTAGACTGTTTCCGCGCTTTATGTCGTACAGCAAGCGCTTTTCACGGGCCCTCACGCGTCCTATATTACGGAGTACAGCTGGTCTGACGTCACAAAGCTCCAAAACTCTGGTTGCCACCCCCATTTCGGTGATTGGTGTACCACGCACCTTTTCACCACCATCATGTTGATACAAATTTCATTGTCTGTAGTGCGACAGTGCCCTATAGACGGGTAGCTATGTGTTGATTGATATGTGGGGTTTTAACGTCCCAAAACCACCGTATCATTATGGGAGACGCCGTAGCGGAGGGCTCCGGAAATTTTGACCACCTGGGATTCTTTAACGTGCACCCAAACCTGAGCACACGGGCCTACAACATTCCCGCCTTCATCAGAAATGCAGCCGCCGCAGCCGGGATTCGATCCCGTGACCTGGGGGTCAGCAGCCTTAGCCACTAGACCACCGCGACGGGGCAGCTATATGTGTTGAGGCGTGTGAATTAAGGGCGCTCCTTTTCAGGAACATACGCACATGAGGCATCAAAAAGCCTTTACCTGTGCCACTCTTGGCCGGCGTCGAGTTAAATAATTCGTGACCGCCGCAAGGCACCAACTGTCTCTCGGCCTCGGGCTATAGCCTATGCACCACGTGCAGCTTGTCACGTAGTCCGCATCGGCCACGTGCGGAAGGAAGCAAGCTACCAACCTATCCCGTTTTCTTCGAAGTCGACCTCTCTCAAGTCACACGCCCGGAGTAGGCCACTGCCCTTGAACATGCGGTGGCAACCTGCGCACGTCTGCCGTGAACTTTTCCTTTCTCTCTTTTTTTTCCTGTTACTATCGTCGCCGCCAAGCGCTTTATGTCCAAGTGGTTCCCATCGAAAAGCTCCACAAGGGAGTTTCACGGCCAAGGTCAGTGACTCGACGGTGCTGCGAAGGCCGTGGTTATATCGTTACGTGATTGCAGTTGGCTCCGATGTATAGGATAATCAGGTAATTGAAAAGACAAGAAGGCACACGCGGGTGCATTTTAATGTGTGGCGATGCTAGTGTGGCGACGAAACAACTTATGAGGGTTTTTGAATGGAGCCGTTGTCATTGCATTGAAACACCGAGTGTAATTGGTGCGTTTTTTATTTTTTCGTTGACTTTCCTGACGAAAACTGTTAAACCATAAAACGGAGGGATCCCGGTAGCTGAGGAGAAGGGCTCTATAAAAGACGTTCATAAATACATTCATATTTCTTGACGTGAAGTGAAAGCATGCCCATATCACTCGTTTTTCTAAGCGCGCTATTGTTTTCTTGATCAGAGTTTGTTCCTTGTTTATCGCAATTCTTCACTTTCGATAAATTATAACACTGCTGACAATGAGATTCTTACTTTATTGGTATCCTTTATATATACTTGCATGAACCTTTTTTAAGTTTCAGCACCCTCATAACGAGCTATATTCTTAGAGGCGCAATGCATGAACTATGTGAACATTTGTTTTTATATCGAGAGCCTGCCCTTGAGCATAGTAATCTGCTCAAGTAACATGCTCAAGTAACCTTGAGCATGTTGTGTAATACTACCCAAGATAGAGCGCGTGTCGTGTATAAGATAAGATGCACATGGAAGTGTCTGGCTCTCTGACGTCACTGTTAAGTTCTGTGTTAGATATAAGACCGCCGCGGGTGTGCGGGGATTCATTCCGTTGTATTGCTAGTTGAAATAAACATATGTGTGTTGGCTAGTCGGCTCCCAAGTTGTGAAGACATAACAGTGGCGACGAGGATGGGATCATACTCGGGCACGTTAGCCGGGCCTCGGCTGTAGCTCACGTCACGGCACCAGTATTCTAGGAGCGGAAAGCGTCCTGGTGGATTACCACGACATGGCTTCCTTTGGCCGGTTTGAGCCGTTCACGGAAGAGGGAGACGAAGACTTCGACTCATATGCGGAACGCTTTGAACATTACGTCCGGGCGACCCAGGTCAGTGAAGACTTGAAGGTGTCAGTCTTTGTCACCGCCATTGGAAAACAGGCCTACCGCAACGTTGAAAAATTTATTGGCCCCGACCAAGCCGGAAGAGAAAACGTACGACGAACTGCTCCAAATACTGAAAGGGTACTATTCCCCGAAGCCTTTGGTGATAGCGGAAAGATTCCGGTTCAACCGTCGGTCGCAGCGGGAAAATGAGTCAGTTGCCGCATTTGCGTTAGAATTAAAAAGGCTGGCTGGATCGTGCGAGTTCGGGCAATTCTTGGATGACGCCCTGCGGGATCGGTTCGTGGCCGGACTGAGAGATGAAACGGCACAAGCAGAGCTGCTTAAGAAGAGTACCCTGACGTTTCAAGCTGCCTATGACCTGGCGAAAAGTGGGGAACTCGCTCGCACAGAAACCAGAAAAATTCACCCCAAAGAACTCGGTGACGTGAACTTGGTGCGACCACACCACCCCCAACGGTCCACAGGTACGAAAAGGGGCGTGAGCGGTAACGCGGAGCGGCATGCCGAGGCGACGGACTGTTCGCGGTGCGGAGCAGCGCATGACGCCACCACCTGCCCTTTTCGCAAATATCGATGTCGTGCCTGCAAAAAGGTGGGACACCTGGCAAGGGTCTGCAGAACAACGCCACGTTCGGTGCATTCTCTCATCGATGGTACTGGCTTAGAAGACTCTGGTGACTGGGATGATAAAAGTGGTGAGAACGAGGTCTTGCTTAGTCATATTTTTTTCATGTCGGAGTAGTCACGGTGGCTACGCTGTGAAAGTTAAGATCGCAGGCAGGAATGTCACGATGCAGGTTGATACCGGAGCCTCTGTGTCTATTGTGCCAGAAAAAATGTACAGACAGTATTGGCCGAATGTACCCCTAGAAAGATGTAGTTACGGTTAAAAACATATGGCGGTTCCACACTAGCAGTTGCCGGAAAGTTGACGGTGCATGTAGAGCACGACGGGCAAACCGAGACCTTGCCGTTGATTGTAGTCCGGACGGAAAAAAATTGTGACACTTTGTTGTTGGGCCGCAACTGGCTAGAGGCTTTGAAGCTGAATTGGGCAAGCGTGTGTAATATCAACTTTGATAAAGCAAACACACATGATAGATCAGCCGCACTCATCGAAAAATTTTCGGAAGTGTTTAATCAATCACTAGGACTGATAGCTGACACGTCGGTCAAACTGGTGCTAAAAGACAGCTGTACGCCTGTTTTCTGCAAGCATCGGCCTGTGCCATTCGCACTCCGGAACGCGGTAGCGTCGGAGTTGCAGTCGCTAGTGGAATCTGGAGTACTGGTTCCAGTAAAACACAGTGAATGGGCAACGCCTCTAGTAGTTGTCCCCAAGGCAAACAACAAAGTGCGAATATGCGGAGACTACAAAGTGACCCTAAACCGTTGTCTGAGAACTGATTATTACCCTCTGCCAACAATGGAAGATACGTTTGTAGCGCTGCATGGATGCAAGTGGTTTACTGTCCTTGACCTGTCGACAGCGTACCAACAGTTGCAGCTGCACCCCGAGTCGCAACCCTTGGTCACTGTCAACACCCACCTAGGCCTTTTTCAATATACACGTATGCCGTACGGTATAACAAGTGCTCCATCCATTTTCCAAGCGGTAATGGATGATATGCTGAAGGGGTGGGACAGAGTGTCATGTTATCTTGATGATGTGTTAATAGCGGGGGAAACGATGGAAGAGTGTTATGATAGGGTGGAAGCTGTGCTGACAAGGTTCCAGGAACGAGGGGTGAAATTGCGGAAAGAAAAATGCAAGTTTTTTGAGAAGTCTGTGACTTATTTGGGGCACGTGATTGGGGAAAGCGGAATCCGCCCTTCAGAGGACAAGGTGCGTGCTATAAAAGAAGCACCGACTCCAAAGAACAAGAATGAGTTGAGGGCTTACCTAGGCTTGTTAAATTTCTATGGGAAGTTCGTACCGAACATGTCAGCACAACTTAAGCCATTGCATGACTTGCTAGCTGTGAATGCCAAGTGGGAATGGACGGAGGTCGCCGAAAAAGCCTTCAAAGCATCCAAGAGCTGGTTGCTGAGCACGTCCGTACTCACCTACTATAACCCTTCAAGGGAGCTAGGGCTCGTTTGTGACGCATCTGCGTATGGTTTAGGCGCAGTCCTTTTTCACAAGGTAGGATCAGAAGAAAGGCCAATCGCTTTTGCCTCTAGAACGCTCACTAAAACAGAGCAGGCGTACGCCCATATTGAAAAAGAAGCACTGGCTGTCGTGTACGGGTTAAAGAAGTTTCACAAGTACCTTTTTGGGCGAAAATTTGTAATATACTCAGACCATCAGCCCTTGGCGGGATTATTGGGAGAAGATAGGCCGATTCCTGCGATGTCAGCGGCACGCGTGCAGCGATGGGCTCTGCAGATTGCTGCGTATGAGTACAAATGGGTTTATCGCAAATCACGCGATATAGGCAATGCAGACGCACTATCGCGCCTACCGCTTCGGAACTCTGATGACGTGTCGGAGTACATCGGCTTTTCGATGCTAGACGAGCTCCCACTCTCCGCAGAACACATCAGAAGGGAAACGAGAACAGACAGCCTGTTGTCAAAAGTGTTGTTTTACACGCAGAGCGGTTGGCCTTCAAAAGTGTCTGACGATGCACTGGCGCCTTATTTTGTGCGACGCCACGAGCTTTCTGTTGACAGAGAATGTGTGACGTGGGGAAACCGGGTGATAGTACCATTGTCTCTCCGCGACAAAGTGCTATCACTGTTGCACGAGGGCCATCCTGGAATGGCACGTATGAAAATGCTGTCTAGAAGCCACGTATGGTGGCCTCGCCTTACGCCGGATGTTGAGCAAAAAGTTAAAGAATGTGTAACATGCCAGTTGACGCAAAATGCGGCGCCCAAGGTTCCGGTGATGTCATGGGGAGTGGCGGGGCGCCGGTGGGAGCGTGTGCACTTAGATTTTGCGCATCGAGACCAGCATTGGTTCCTAGTACTTGTTGATTCGTACTCCAAGTGGGTTGAAGTGTTTCTGATGAGGTCAACTAATAGCGAAAAGACAATAGAGAAATTGCGCACCGTATTTGCCGCGTACGGATTACCGGAAGAAGTGGTAACAGACAATGGGCCCCAATTTACTTCGGAACTTTTCGAGACGTTCATGAGTCGTAATGGCATCCGGCACACTAAATCGCCGCCTTATCACCCGGCATCGAATGGCAGCGCAGAGCGTTGTGTACAGACGTTAAAGAAAAATCTTCTTAAGCAGGTCATGGACGAGCAGAAGAATGGGCGGATGAAGTCTCTCCAGCAGCGGATCGACCAA
Source organism: Rhipicephalus annulatus (assembly GCA_013436015.1). Lineage (NCBI taxonomy): Eukaryota > Metazoa > Arthropoda > Arachnida > Ixodida > Ixodidae > Rhipicephalus > Rhipicephalus annulatus. The sequence continues at coordinate 50,626 of WOVY01001901.1, forward strand.
TTCCTATTCAATTATAGGAACACGCCAACAGGTGTTACTGAAGAGACGCCGGCCCAGCTGTTCTTATCGTGGAAACCTAGAACCAGGTTGAGCTTTCTCCATCCAGATATCGAGCAAAGGATGAAAGAAAAGCTAGAGCGAACAAGGCAGGCAGCCAATCGGCGACGTGGAGCTTGGAGAGACTTCGAGGAAGGGGAAGACGTCCTCGTACAAGGACTGCGCCCCGGGGAAGGAGAGTGGTTGAGCGGTAAGGTAAAAAAACGCGAGAGTTTAAGCACTTATGTGATAGGGATAGGGAACGAGGAGAGGTACGTGCATGTTGATCATATGAGACCACGAACATTCCAGGAGTGTTTCCCACCTTCGGTTCAGGTGCCGTCTGCAAACTACGAACTTCCCGCATGCACCCAAGACGTTGTGCCTCGCAGGTCTTTAGGTGCCCCTGTACTCATCGAGGGCGCACGAGAGACGGCCGACCCCGATCAAGTCGAGGAGCAGGCAGAAGATACAAACAAAGAACCGGTCAATCTACCGGGCCCTTCATCTGCTGGTGGGGACGGCGGCGGGGGCGAGACTCAATCTTCCCCACCGGAACTTCCGGAACTTCGACGCAGCACCCGGCAAAGACGACCGCCGGATCGGTACTAAAAACACTTGGGGGGGGGGAAGGAGTGTTGTGTAATACTACCCAAGATAGAGCGCGTGTCGTGTATAAGATAAGATGCACATGGAAGTGTCTGGCTCTCTGACGTCACTGTTAAGTTCTGTGTTAGATATAAGACCGCCGCGGGTGTGCGGGGATTCATTCCGTTGTATTGCTAGTTGAAATAAACATATGTGTGTTGGCTAGTCGGCTCCCAAGTTGTGAAGACATAACAAGTGATGCCAAAGAAAAACATTTGCGCGGACATCTACTTGCGTGGGTTCCTACTGTACCCTGACGTCATGACATGGTATGAGCAGCACCACCAGGCTGTAGTATTGAAGTCAGTATGTGTACGCGCAAGTTTCCGTGACGTATCCTCGTCCGCGCGTAGCTTCTTTGATAGTCTGCTTCGTCTGCTGCGCACCGCACGTGTGGCAACTGTCGCGGCAAGGGGCACAACGTTGGGATGACACCACGTTTAAGACGCGCGTGCTTCATCGACAATCCGAACTTTGACAGTAACTGCATGCTACGAGTCAACGCATCAGGAGTGACGTGCAGCGAACAGAGCAAACTGCGGTTGGTTGGTGTCCATGGACTCCACCTCGGCCACGGCGCACGAAGTCGACCCACGCTTGTTTTAGCGCCGGATCGCACGGGAATCAGTAGAACTTGCAACTTATTGTCCCCAGTTTCACTGGCACAACACTTCACACAGCAAAATATTGGCACCATGACGACAAATTGGAACCAAAACACTTTTGTTTGTGCTCTGATAAGCGTATTCGCGCGCAGCTACACTATTCCACGATCCGCTAGCTCTCTTCACAGGTGCGCTGGATGACAGTGTCCACACGGCGCGAGTAGGCGATCGAGAAGGCGATGCGCAAGCTGCCATTTTTTGTGTTTTGGTGTCTGACATCAACACAACATAGCAGATTGCTGCGTGAAGTCACCAGGCTTAGTACTGTAGCATGACGTCAAGTTATTTTAGATATCGGTAGGTGCACCGCTAAAGAATGGATTTTAATGTCAAACTAAATGTCTTATCAGCACTTGCTGAGCGTCACACTTGTTCAGAGCTCTCTATGTGTACAGGAGATTCGTATGGCAAGGCAAACTCGCCTCCGAAAAAGGTGTCACTACCCCTTTAAGGTGTGGCACAAAGAGGATGACAAGTGAAGAAACTGCATTAAACCACAGCCAAGCGTCACAGCGCAGAAAGTTTTGTTACATCGACTATACATATCAGTGTACTAAGAAACCACAATTCACAAGGTTGTGGTGCACGCAATATATTCATAGTGGAACAGAGACTTACATGCATAACAAAAAGGAAGTCTTCGTTGCTTGCAGTGAAGCTTGGCATCAGGACAAGCTCAAACATTATTTAAGTGAAAGCATAAGCGAAATGATCACATGGAGTCACAGAAGCTTTTGAACACATCACGACCTGATTCGGCTTGGGAAAAGAGGAATCAATGGTATATCGAAGTTCCCAGTCTCAAGATCACTCCCTCTTCCTGATAAAGCCATTCTGCGTTGATAGCGTCTTTCTGTGGCTGTAAGCACTCGTGTAGAACCGAAGAAACATGACGAGGAAAAAACACGCCCTGCGGCAGACCGATTAAGATGTGAGCCCTCGGGTAGCCGCAGTCCACGAACAACGGAATCGACGCGTGGAGCATCAAAACGACGAACTGAAACATCTGGAGCTGCGTCAGATACCGCTTCCACCACAAGTATCGCCGCACCGACGGCCCCAGAAGAGACAACAGGTAGTAAGAGTACATGACTACGTGCACGAAGCTGTTGAAAATGATGGTGAACGCCGCGTGTCCGTCCGCTCCGTAGGCGAGGCCGTACCAGCCGGTGGACACTACCAGGACGTGGTGGGCCACGTGCAGGAAGGACACGTGTGATCCTTTCTTACGCAGCACGAAGAACACGGTATCCAGAAAGTCGAAAACTCTGATCCAGAAGTACATCAAGCAGTGGTTCAACATGCTCATGGTATCTTCATCCTGCGCTTCGAAGTCAATACCCTGACAGAAGAAGCTGTAGCCGCCGCCCAGGTACGTCTTGAGAGGAAAGCCGCCATGAAGTAACAGTTCAAGAGCACCATTGTGGAGTTGTAGATCACGATGACAGGCTTGATGCTCTCGAATGACGCGCGTCCTTTCATGAAACGCGGCCCACCTATTTTAACGACGTAAACGTAGCCGAGTACGAGCACGAGCAGGAACGGAACATTGCCGACCAGGAACCAGTCGGTGGTGCGCGGGTCCCTCCTGAAGAAGCTGCTTTGAGGGGCAAAGATCATCGTCGCAGGATCGGCGAAAGCCAAGGCGTATGAGCTGCCGACGTGGGCCGCAGCCGACTACGCTGCTTCTGTCCGTTTAAGGAATACCTACGCATCACCCGGAGTTTTCAAATCGTAGTGATGTGATGAGAGGTTTGCGGTGGATGTTAGACCTTATTGTACGAGAGGGAATCGGCATGAAAGGGAGTCCTAAAGCATTAGTGACCTCTGGAGCTGGGCGTGTGCTCGCATCTCATTGAGGGCGCCTTATGAGTCCATGAATAAGCCTCGTTGAGAAGACCATCTTTACACGTGGTACGTTTAAAATACTTTGAATGAGACATGCTGCTTCTCCGGCTGCTGTCGTTAAGGCATAGAAAATGGCAGTAAATGCTGCCACGTGTAGCGTATTACACTGACTCAAAAAGTTGCGCATTAGGGAAAGCGCGATGACACCAAGAATCATAAACATTCCTTTTTGAGCTCTACAAACCAAGGATGGTATCTGAACACTACTACGAACGTCTGCGGAGGAAAATTAACGACGCGTTGCTCACGCGGGCCGTAAATGGCAAATACCAAAACGTAAATTGTTGGGACTGCATTTTTCTTTTTTTAGTGTGTGTGTGTGTGTCTGGGGGGGGGGGGGGTGTTACGGCGCTTGTAGACGCAACCTGCGTCATTGCAGACAGTTATATGTCCCGATAGTTTCAGTTACAGTCCCGACAATTATAGGCAAGTCTCGGAAGCAGCAAGTGAGTGGAGGACACAGGACCTCCGATTCTTGATAATAACGGCACGAAGAACATTATTTGAAGATCCGGACAAGTGCTACCCCTTAGGACGACACCACTCGGCGCTCACACGTTGCCTCTTGAATTAGAATGGGCTGCTGACCAACTCACCGGAAAACAGTGAAGACGAAAACCATGAAAGTTACCACTTGTGGGCAGCAGTGCGATACAACAATGTGTTTGGTCAACTAAAGCTGAGCGCAGGTGATAGCACAGCATACGAGGCATTTCGGTATCGGTGGTTTGTTGGGGTTTAACGCCATGAAGCAACTCAGCCTGTTAGAGTGGGAGATAATTTCAATCACCTGGGGTTTTATAACGTGTGCTGATAACGCATAGTAGAAGGGCTACATCTATACACGACCAACGCGGCCGGGTTCTAAACTGTGTCTTTCAAGTCAGCAGCTGAACACCGTAGCCATTGAACTACTGAGATGGAAGCAGCCAAAGATTTAAGTTATTCATCATGAAAGGTAAACTTTTTTCTCTTGGTAAACTGATCATGACGAATGCAGACGAGGAGCACGGCCCCGTGGAACATATAGTTAACGTGCAACTGAAAGTGGCCGTGCCACTTCATTTTAAAGTGAAGCTTCCCAGGCATTTACTCACGCCGTAAACAACTTATCGCTTGGCCGGGAAATGCACGTGTATGTAAAGTTGTAAACCAGTAGGTATCGCTCAGCAGGATTCGATCCACGTAACCCCGTAGCTGAAGCGGGACGCCCCTTAGACCTTCTGATACGGTCCAGGAAGAATACAAATGGATTTATTATGGACATTCTGATTCCATGTTTCAGTTTAAGCAATGAAAATTCACAAAATCAAATCAGCCTCACACTAAGCCATGTAAAAATGCTTTAGCTTTTTTTTTCCTTTGTTATGAACGGTGCAAATAACTTAGAAGGCATCGGTGATTGATCCCCATGGCTTTGAACACGTGTAATGTGATAACAGCTGGTTCAGAAGACAGACGTGTTCAACAAAGAACACTTTCTTTGCAGCATTTAAATGCAGGCAGAGTCATCCCCCTTCCAGTCTCCACGGTACGAAAAACAGCGTACAGTTTACTACGTGCGAAGCATGCCTAGTAACTAAATGACACCCGTTCATTCAAGCCCTAACGTCCTCCTGCTGTCCCAGTTCCTCCCCTTTCGCTTTGCTTGGCGATAGCCAATTTATGCACGAGCCTGCCCTGCTCAAATACAAACATACGTACACAATGCAGCCCATGTGGACGTAGAGAGAAACCGCGGGAGGGAGGGGGGAGCATGAAAATGTTAGACTTCGTTCAAACAATATGAGACATTGAGCTTCGGTATATAATGTGTAGCAGTGTAGATTGGTGTGGACATCTCGCTGTGCAGGTCATCAGACCGATCCTAGGTGCTGTGGAATATACATACCTGGAGTAGGTTTTGTCTTGCTTAATGTCCCTTGCTGGCAGTAGGCAGGAGCTGCACATTGTAGGCTTGAATATATACATCCAGCCAACCGAATGCCACAACACTGTTTTCCCCTTTTCTATAGTATGTTCGCTTACACGCTGAAATACAGGCTGCTCATTCCGCCATAGCCAAGAACACTGGAGTTGTTCGCCTCCCTCAGCAACATAGTAGCTAGGATGTTGATACAACTACTGCGAGGAGTGGCAACGACATACAGTAAGTCAACGTGTGCATATTACAATACCATGGCTCTCAAAAACCTAGTTTGAAACCATTGAGTACGGGTCGCAAGAACTGCGTCTTATTCAAGCACCGGAAACATTTTGCACAAGCTTGTGCACTTATGATGTAGAAACGAAATGAGAGTCAGAAACACGCACACACATAGCACGTATGTAACGACCGATGATTTGCTTTATTTGTGACATAAGAAAAACAACAGCTGGAATAAAAATACTCAAGATGGATCACATAATGCTGCACTGTAGCTCCCATTACGACCTAGACGCTTTAGCGTGTGACTTGAGATCACTTATCACGTGACCTTCATAAGGCATGTAGATCGAAGACGCACAACAAGCCGTGTTGCTGCGAAGCTACGACATGCAGATGAATGCGCTCTTATGGTCAGCACTTTCTTCGATAGATTGTTAGCACAGAGCGATTCCACCACAAACCTATATGAAGCCGCCAAACATGCATCAGGGTAATTATCATAACTCAGCCCTGCCGCGGTGGTCTAGTGGCTAAGGCACTCGGCTGCTGAACCACATGTTGCGGGATTGAATCCCGGCTGCAGCGGCTGCATTCTCGATGGAGGCGAAATGCTGTAGGCCCGTGTGCTCAGATTTGGGCGCACGTTGAAGAACCCCAGGTGTTCGAAATTTCCGGAGCCCTCCGCTAAGGCGTCTCTCACAATCATATGGTGGTTTTGAGAAGTTAAACCCCACAAATAAATCAATCACGATTATCGTAACCCCCTTTATGGTGATCATGATATGTGGGATTTAACGTCTCAAAACCCCAATATGATTAGGACAGGCACCGTGGTGTAGTGCTCCGGGAAATTTGAACATCTTGTGTTCTTTAACGTGCACTGATATGGCACAGTACATGGTCCTCCAGCACTTTCCCTCCACACGTTTCATAGTATTCTGTGGCTTTATTACATATACACTGCTCTCTTTGCTAAAGCAGATATTTGCAGGCTTAGCATTCGTTCCGTGACCAGGAACCTCAAAAGCGTGTCTACATTTTGAATTCTCCTCTCGATAGCGCTGAATAACGTACAATGCTGTATTTCACATAACATCACGTGTTATTGTGTTAAGGCACTGTATCAACTGCTTGTGTCCAGCGTTATGACGTGGCGTCAATGCGTGGTATAGTCGCGTACCCCACCCTGGTGTTTCAGAATTGATTACGCCAACCATTTTCATTTTGGCAAGCACGAAATATGCGGTGCAAAAGGCATACAAGAAAGTGTTTCCATTGGAAAATACAAGCTACACTCTCATGAAAAAAAAAAACGTTTACCTGCTACTATTCATGACTATCCTGTTCATGACTAGTCATGACTATCCGCTTATATCTTGCGTCAACGATACATGTTGACTCTTTGTGAGGCAGTCCTCCCTACCCCGCCTCCCTGAAGGGGGTACAAAGTCATCTCTAAAAGACAGTTGGCGCGTATCTTTAAAAATAATTTTATGTGTGGCGAATCAGGACTTCCAAAAAGTCTAGCAGGTAACTTTTATTTTCTTACAATATACTACTATATTTATGTTGACATCTTCAGATGAATTACGGAAGCTTTTCCTGTGTAAGTTAATTTTATCATTGGTCGACCACCTTAACGAATCATATATATCCACCGGCAAGAGTGGTTAATCTCTACCGGATAGTTGAAGCGTATTCTCTAGCGATTTTTATTGACTATCGATTGGCTCTGTAAGGCAATGGTACTCCCTGGCTCATTTGGTCTTCGCCTTGGCGGCTCTATCCTGCGCGGCTTTTCTGCCGTCTATGTAAGCATTGATGTAGAAGCGAAGAAACATGTAGAGGAAGAAGAAGCCCTGCGGCAGCCCGATGAGGATGTGCAAACGTGGGTAGCCACAGTCGATGAACAGTGGGATCACCACATGCACAATGAGGATCACAAACTGAATCATCTGGAACAGGGTCAAATAACGTTTCCACCACAGGTGCTTCCGAACGGATGGTCCAAAGAGGGACAGAAAGTAGTAGCTGTACATGATTATGTGTACAAAGCTGTTGAAGATCACCGCAAAGGCCGCGTGTCCATCCGAACCGTAGGCGAGGCCGAACCAACCGTTGAAAACCACAAGGACGTGATGGACCACGTGCAGGGTGGACACGTGCGATTCCTTCTTACGCAACACAAAGAACAGTGTATCCAGAAAATCGGCGACCCTAACCCAAAAGTACATCCAGTAATGGGCGAGGAGGTTTATGGTGGCTTCGTCTCGGGCTTCGAAGTCGATTCCCTGGCAGATGAAGTTGTAGCCGCCACCCAGGTAGGTCCTGGTCAGAAAGGCTACCGCAAAGTAGCAGTTGGCTAGCACCATGGAGGCGTTGTAGAGCATGATGATGGGTTTGATGTTGTCGAATGGCCGGCGATGCTTCATGAAGCGGGGCCCACCGATCTTGACGACGTAAACGTAAGCCGACAGCAGCAGCACGATGAACTGCACATTGCCGACCAAGGACCAGCCGTCGGTGCGGGGGTCCCTCCTGAGGAGACTTCCATGGGACGAAGCTGCATCCATGACGATGGGTGAGCGGGACCCCAGTTTCTAGCTGGCAGCCGGCACAGCAGGCCCACGTCGTTTGAGTGCAGAAAATGTCATCACTCGCAGTCTAAAGGAAATCGCTAGAAAATGATGCGACAACTTACTTTGCGAGCAGAAAGCCCGGTTCGGAACAGTACCCCAGGAACATTAAATGCTTGAAAACAGGGCGTGTGCTCGTTTAGAGCCTACGACGTTCCCGAAGGCCGGCTTGTTGGGGTAATTTCCTTTCAAAATACGAGACGCTGGGCCTCTTTATGAACCACCATAGAAATGACATTGTGAACGTTGTGCCAGTCGTTATGGCTAAGTGTGACAAGACGGGGTGGACTCCACTCGTTGCCCGACATGTTGCCACGGGTGCACGAGTAGGCATGCAGTATGTGCGCGTAAAAATAAGTGCGCAAGAACGTGAAATTTTCCAAACATTCGCAGACAATGCAGTTGTGCACCGCTGCCCAGGAATATGCACCTAACAGATAGTATCAACAGGAGAGATGCACGAGCCAGGGGGTTAATCAAGAAAGTCAATATGAAGACAGAGGGGCCCACTTTGTTGATTCGGCTGCCTAGAAGGATCGAAATAAGTTCGCAGCGGCGGTAGTGGATAACCAGGAGAAATGCACAAACTGCGCACTATTATTTACACAAGAAAACCAGATATCGCTGCACAAGTTGTCGCTGCATCGGCACTAACAGATGGTGAGCACGCGGAAATGCTATGTTCTGACTCGAAAACGGCTATCAGAGCTTTCAGCAGGAATATTACACCACGGGCTTCGAGGATAGTTGACTCAAGACAGCGGGTTCGAATCCCACCTGCGGCGGCTGCGTATTCGATGGAGGCGGAAATCTTGTAGCCCCGTGTGCTCAGATTTGGGTTCACGTTAAAGAACCCCAGGTGGTCGAAATTTCCGCAGTCCTCCACTACGGCGTCTCTCATAATCATATGGTGGTTTTGGGACGTTAGACCCCACACATACGTTGACCCAAGACAAACAAATTATACACTTACATTCATTTGTCCCCAATGTACCTCTGCTCACTTGATGATGTTCCTCTCAATCCGAATGAATCGGCCAACAGAGCCGTCCACCAGTTTACAGACCACGGCGCTTTCTCATATGGGTTTTATTCGGCTGGATTGGAACACCTACTGGGACGTACACCCGTGACCTGGATTGGAGAACCTACAAAGACGTACAGTCGTAACATACTATGAAGATTGCCGGACGTCGCTACATGGCAAAGAGGGAATGTGTACTTCCTCACATTAGAATAAGCAGCACAGAAGCATTTACACTTAGGAAATTACACACAGTCCGATTATCTACCTGCACAAATGACGGACTGATATAACATTGAAGATATAAATATTGTATGCAAAACATGTAAAAATTAGATATGCACGCTCGAATATACGCTCTGAAAGCGTGGGTCATTAGAAAATGGCATTTTTCATAATTGGTTTTAAGAAATGATTGACTCTCACGATCATATCTGTCAACTCCTGGCAGTCCCGTAGACACGTGGTAGGGCTAGAAGGTTTGACCTGCCGGCTCCGATATGGGACTAGCCGGGCACGTGGTTGCACCATATACAGGACCTGAACAAGAGTTTTTCCATCCCTCCATCCATGCATCTGATTCACTTATTGTTAATAGACAATATTTTGTTCTCTGCCCAATAACGTCCTTCGCGAAGAAACGAACTTGTACTGTAGTTCGGCTGTGTGTCCAGCGAAAGTTGGCGGTCACTCAGACATACCAGCGTGCGTAAATAGCTAACAAAGGGAAGAAAAGCAGGAATAACATAGTAACAGGCTGATCCAAAAAAATTACCGCAGAAGCTGCCTACGCTGAGGTGTCGCAACGCGCAAAGCATTAGCAGGACTGACGTAAGGACACATCAGCAACGTAATCAGATAATGCGTAAAATGTATCAACATTTTACGCATTATTTGATTACGTTGCTACCATGGAGGATAGCCAACATCACATAGCACCAAGCGACAGTCGGTCAACATTTCTTTGGACTAGTCAACTCAACAGGAGCCAGTACTAGCAAATATTTGCCAGTGCTAGAATTCTTGAAGTCGGATACATTCTATGTCATGTAGGACATGTAATTTATGTTATCATGCATATTCTGGTATACCAGTTCACAAAAACGGGCCGTAACGGCATCTCATTTACTCCATTCTCATCATTAAATACCTGTATGCATGCATGTCATACCGTTTGTGCCACGATATTCCTTACCTTTGTCATACACGCGCTTCATATTATGTACAATCCTGTTGTTAATGAAACATTTAATGAAGCAATTATTGGAGATACCCAGAGGAAGTCCAGATGTAGAGGGCTACATATATAGACGCAGTTCAAGTGCCGTTCATTTGCCAAAAAATCATCGAGTTTGAAGCATCAGGTTCACTACCACACTCTGAGAAAAGGCACAAGAAAAATATAGAGAAGACGGAGGAGGAAATCCTAACGTGGTGCTCCTGTAAGGACCGTACGTCGGCAAAAAATTTCCAGCTCACTCAACAGACACATACTGCTCTGAGGCCTCACTCGCACTCACCAAAATTTTCTCACCCGGACGCACTCGAACTCACCAACATATTAGTCAGCCGGACTCACCCAGACTGAACTCAGACTCACGGCTTCGCATGCGTGCGAGTGAGTCGACCAAGAAGTCTGTGAGTGTATATAACAAGCTTTTTTTGATCTTGGTGTCAATGCTTTTTAAGGCCAACATCTCGCATAATCCGTGCTCTTTGATATACGTCTTTTGATCTTATACATTCAAATACGAGTTATCAGTAGTCTAGTAAGGACCTTTGCTTATGCAATACCCGACTCATACGACATATTTTATTAGTAACATTCCGTAAAGAAAGCCTGCGGAAAAACGCCTAGCACCTTTTTTCGATTCACGTCTCTGACCAATATTAAGGTGGCGGATGAACGTCAGTGCGTTGCGATATGTGTGAACTGAGTATAAATATAAGCCAGTCTGACAGTAATGCTGCAGATGAGTAGACAGGGCCATAGGTTGGAAATGAAAGATGGAGTTCACTGAGAATCACTCAATAAATATATTTTACGCCTGGGGCTCACTCGCACTCACACCCACTAAAGATTTTCTCAACCAGACTCACTCGGACTCAAACTCACCAAAATATAACTCACCTGGACTCAGTCAGACTCAGACTCACGGACTGACCCGAGCCTCTGTGAGCCCCAGTGAGACGACGCATGAGTCAGTTTGCCTTTGCGACACCGAACTATCGTTGGGGCAGAGACATACAGTCGAAAGCACCCCGTAAGCCCAACATTGCTCTGACGGCCTGTTGGATTGATGACCAGCGGGCACGGTATTTCATTATTGTCCGAGAGCTTATTCGAGTCACTCGGGCGTAGTGGACGCTGATTGTCTTCGCTATCCAATCAAGGTGTGTAAAGAAAAGGATGTCTGTGTTCTCCTTGAAGTCACAAACTGACAAGCGGGGCAGTCAGCCATTCCAGTAAGTGCGGAAGAAGTTATTTCCACGTAAGTTAGCCCCGACCGCATTTCACAGACAAGGGATGCCTCTTCTCGGAGCACTACGAGTTTAATAAAGGATTGCAGCAATGGGTCTATAGTCTGTGCATTATTTCTCCCAAGCCCGTAGCCAAAGGGGGTGCCCCAGCACGAGGGAGAGCATCATAAGCAGATCAGGCGGCTTCATCTGCACCGTCATTTCCGTAGATACTGCAATGGCCCACTATCCCTGATAGAAAATGTTGTGCTGCTGCTCTTGAGCACGCCCCGCCGCGGTGGTTTAGTGGCTAAGGTACTAGGTTGCTGACCCGCAGGTTGCGGGATCGAATCCCAGCTGTGGCGGCTGCATTTTCGACGGAGGTGGTAATGTTCTAGGGCCGCGTGCTCATATCTGGGTGCACGTTAAAGAACACCAGGTGGTCGAAATTTCCGGAGCCCTCCACTACGGCGTTTCTCACAATCGTATGGTGGTTTTGGGACGTTAAACCTCGCTTATCAATCGCCTTTTGAGCGCGCTCCGTAAACCCGTCACGTCCGACTTCCTCGTTTCCAAACACATCCTGTTCCAAACGGAGGTCTTATTCGCCAGTTTGTGCACCGAACTTTATTCGCTACGTGGTATATAATATGGCGTTCCGCAATGACCAGGAAGCGGACTCTGAAATGACGACCTCGACTTGAATAACACATTTACAGTTTAGGCTTCTAACCCAGGCTTTTCTTTATTCATTAAGTGACCGACCACCGCAATACCATGGTGACTAACGTCACGGCGGCTTAGCGCGTGACATTGAGCCGCTAAGTGGAAGGTCGTGGGCATGAGGTCGAAGGGCATAGAAACACCTCGTGTAGTGCGATATATGGGATTTACGGACAAGAAGTACAGGGTGACCATAATTAATGCGTTGTCCTCCAACACGACGCGCCTCGCGTTCTACCGCAATAATGACATGCGAAATCCACCTCGGTGGCACAGTGGATACAGTGCTCAGCTGCTGACCCCAAGGTCGCACGTTCGATCCCGGCCATGGCGTCATTGCATTTCGAAGGAGCCAAAATGCTATAGAAGCCCGTGTGTCGCGTGATATAAGTGCACGTTAAAGTACACTGGGTGACTGAAATTTCTGGAACCCTCTGCTGCAGCGTGTTTTGCACTGTTTGTCACTTCTGGAGATAGAAAGGAAATGGGACACAAGATACTTTATTGGGCCACACAAGTAACTGTTATAGGTCGAACTCGCAAACCACATTTGTACAACGAAACGCAACAAGCGCACTCGCTTTGAAAGCTTTCACTTACCACCAGTGGCGAAGGAAGAAAGATCAAGAGCCAACATGCGATGACTTGCAAGTTGCAGCCAACTAAAGCATATGTTCCAGGAGGTGATACAGTTACAATTCGCGTAGTTTATTGCTAAACGAGGAGAAATATGGAGACAGCCTATATAAGCACGCGCGCATGCGCCTCACAGGCGCCAGGCTGAGTAGCGATATCATGTAGAAGTAATAAGCGCAGCAAGCGACACCAAAAAAAAAAGCACTAATGGAATTACGCAGCCACTTATGGCATTGAACGACTCGAGGAAGGTTACGAATAGTCTGAGCGCACCAGGCTTTTTTCTTTTTTTTTTTGTTCCAGTACTTTCGACATCATCATTGGCATTCAGGCGTACAAGAGCCGCATATGTTGCTGCCAAGCGGCTAAACAAATACTGTAACTACGTATGTTAGAGCAGTGAAGCGATATTACTGGCCTACTCAGTAAGGAGAAATTAGGTTGTGAAATAGCGTAATTCGACGAAAGTAAAGATACATACCAAAGGATCACACACACACACACACATACATACATATATATATATATATATATATATATATATATATATATATATATATATATATATATATATATATATATATATATATACGTGCAGGGCTACTTCTGTTCACGTTTTTATTTTTATTTAACAAAGCAGAAACGTCCGGCCCGTATTTTTTGCATATATTGTATGCTGTGATTTCTCTATTTTTTGTTTGTTCTCATTTTCTTTTGCGCCATGCAAATTTCTTTCGTTGACGTGCATGCACTTCTTAATTGTAAAACCCCTACAACAATGCCCCCAGAGGGCGCTCTACGTACATGTATAAATAAATAAGTAAAATAAAAGCCACAGTTGTCATCAGTTGCGCATATATACATATTAAATTACACGAGTCCTTCGTTGCTTCATCCGTACAAGCGGAAACTTGCGACGCATGTACACTCGTTTGTAGAGCCAGTGCGATACGCTCTGTCGTTCATCGTTAGAAAGAGCCATAAGGACAAGGCTCAGACCATGCGGGCGAAAGTACAGACAGTGGGACAAACGCTAATGACATCCCGTTCTCGTGCACGGCAGTCTACGGTCCACTGCTCCTTTCACAGAACAAGGCATGTCGGACTTGGGTGGACAACGAGAGAACGCTATTTCGGTCTTCTGACGGCACGTGCCGTAATCGGAGCTATAGTATATATACGGCGACCCTCCTTGTATACGTCACTGTTGACGTAAGAGTGAACTTAAAAAAGTGTCGCAAACAGGAGAAGGAACATGGAGGGGTGACCGCGCTGCACTGGAGGACGTGCCGACGGCGAACTGGAGTTAGGACAAAAGTGGCGCCTGTTTACGCGCTGACGTCACTCTCCATCTATCTATAGCTTCAAGAGCTTCACTGCGGGGAATTGCTGACCCACCTGCGCTTTGAACATGCCACGGTCAATGATTGCAGTGCACGCACGACCGACCATGCGCAACACGCTACGGCCTTCCCCAGCATTTGTACAAACAGAAGGCGCACCGATGTTTGCATAGACGGTCCCTTGTAATGCACACGTTTGCGTAGATACGCCATCGCAAATTGAATGGTATTGTTTCGCAACAGGTCCCTCGATTCTCGCATTATTTCGCCCCATTAGCCTTGCGGAAAAGTTCAGAAGGGGAAGTCGCGACCAGCATGCCACGAACGTACGTGGCCGAAGCGTCCTTTTGATTCTGCACGGGTAGAGCACACTGAGAATATTGGAAAACTGTCATTTGCCGATTCATATAAAAACTTTGAATTATGTGACAATCGTTACACAGAACAGTGGGAGCTGGCCACAGCGCGGGAAAATTGTTCTATGTAGGCAATATCCAACACACTACCAACCTTTCTGAGCATATTTAATAAATTCGACATTGAATCACGAATAACTTCTGCACGAACGTTGCGTGAACATCAATGAAGATAGCAAGTAAGAGTAATATCTCACTTTTTTCGTTTTTGTTGCTGATGTGACTGTTTTTCTATGAAACTATATTATTTGTCTGGATATTTTGTATTGGGAACATGTGTTTCTGTGTGACTTTCTTTCCTTTATTTTTTTCTGAATATGTGTGATGTCGCTGTCGACAATGTTGAGGTGACTGTGGGCTCTGTTAAGTTGGTTTTGTTGCCAGCGACTTTTAATCGAAATCTCCTCTTTAATGGAAATAAAAAAGTTATATTATTATTATTATTATTATTATTATTATTATTATTATTATTATTATTATTATTATTGATATTATTATTATTATTATTATTATTATTATTATTATTATTATTATTATTATTATTATTATTATTATTATTATTATTATTATTATTATTATTATTATTATTATTATTATTATTATTATTATTATTATTATTATTATTATTATTATTATTATTATTATTATTAGTTGCAAATGACTATTGCATGCAGTTAACGTGTCAGACCAGCTTAACAGTTAAACCTGCTGCTGTTCACCCAACTTTTCAACTCAGATGTTGATTATCCTTCATGGCTGCTTACGCTACCAAAGATTGAAGTGCTATGTGTATAGCACAGTCAGAAAAAAATTGATTGATATGTGGGGTTTAACGTCCCAAAACCACTATATGATTATGAGAGACGCCGTAGTGGAGGACTCCGGAAATTTAGACCACCTGGGGTTCTTTAACGTGCACCCAAATCTGAGCACACGGGCCTACAACATTTCCGCCTCCATCGGAAATGCAGCCGCCGCAGCCGGGATTCGAACCCGCGCCCTGCGGGTCAGCAGCCGAGTACCTTAGCCACTAGACCACCGCGGCGGGGTAGTCAGAAAAAAAAAGTCAGAAAAAAATTACATGTTTATTTGAGCCGCCCAACAACCAATGTTTACCAAGTATAGCATATATATGCGATATCCGAGATATATATATGTGTCTATACGAATGGCTCCCGTAAGCCAACAGCTTCGCCTTCAGCGTTTATTGCACCACACTTCAAGGTAAAGGATTCGTTTAAGTTATCTCGTGTGAAATCACCTACAACCGCTGAATTATTCGCTATCCTAAGCGCCATGAAGCTTAGTAACTCTGTGAGCGATGGTCAAAAATGGATTGTTTTTAATTATTCACAAGGGACACTAATATCGCTCTGTGACACAAAATCATCGGTTATCATCGGTTGTCTAGACGGCCACAAGATATATTTTCAGTGGATTGCAAGTCACGTAGGAGTGATAGGAAACGAAATTGCCGTCAAATTAGCGACTGCAGCACGCAAAAAAGTTCACTCGACACCAGCGCCCGTTTATTTCTCAGAGAGCAAGAAGGTGTTTTTTTTTTTTTAACTGTGCCACAAATTATGCAAGGATGCTTGGTCGGACGAAAATACAAAGTCGTCACTCTTACATAAAATAGATTTATCTCTCCGATTTTCACCTAATCAAAAAATCGATAGACCATTCTAAACGCTATTGCACCGTCTACGATTAGGTGTTTCATACACACCTTACTTTTTATGCCGCATAAAAAGAAGGACGTCCCAGCACTGCAACCACAGCGATCATGTCGATGCGTCAGAGGAGCATATTCTTTTAGAATGTCCGCAATACGATCAACAACACACTGAACAGGGGGATCGCTTGAACCGACTTAACTGTCGACCATTAACAATTACAAAAATACTTGGACCGTGGCCGCATTCGGATAGTCAAAAGCACGAAGTGAGCGCCTCCCACGATTTTTAATGGACACAAATCTAATAAACTGTCGTTAATTCATATTATACCTTGCTGCTATTTGCACGGACTCTATCCGCAATGTGATCCCGACAGATGAACTGGACTATGACCATACACAGTGTGCTCATTCATGCATCATACGCCCTATAATGTATATAGTATTGTACATATTGCCTCTGATTAGTTTTTTTTTCTTATTAAATGCGAAGCATTTCTTAGCGAGCTGCGGCGACATTGAGCGTATCTATCTATCTATCTATCTATCTATCTATCTATCTATCTATCTATCTATCTATCTATCTATCTATCTATCCGCTTACGTTTGGGTGCTCTTGTGGTCACCCCCTTAACTTTACTTGGCGTGAACCAAAATTAGCATGGGAGGGTAAGGTGGTTTGCCGAATATGACGTGCTGCTTAAGACGTCAATAATGTCACAATCCTGTCACGTACGTCATCAAACACGTCCCGCCAGACAGCGGCACATGCCCGCCCACGGGTATGTGCCGCTGGTATGCGGGTATGTGCCACAGGTGATTGACACTTAGTATCTAGTCAGGAACGACGACAACACATATGGGCAATTTTAACGTGTGAGCGTTAAAAAATAACCGAAATCGGTAGCGTCAACCCGACGAATGCAAAGAATAAATGTCAGGGTCCCAGCTGGAATTGAACCAAAGCATTCTGCATGGCAATGAAGAATTTTACCGCAGAGCTACGCCAGGTCTCGGAACTACTTTTCAAATAGACGTTAACCTTCGTGAAACGTCAATAGTGGTTGCAGTACTGCCTACCCAATTTTATAAACATTACACATGTGCTCCTTTCATACATCCGTCACGTCGGGTTAACTTCAATTGTGGTTAATTGCCATGCGCTGAGGCTGTTTTGTGTGGCAGTGTTCAGGGCCACCATCCTCGCGAGCATCAGCGCTTCATATCAGCTTCTGGTGTTGTTAATATGTATGTTCTAGTTGGCATCGTTGCGCAAGTGCAAATAATTGGTTATATAAACATCTGCAACTTTTCAAAATATGTCTGTGCGTGCAACGTTTGTAGATATATTTGTCGTCATTTCATGACGTGTCACACAACAACAAAATTGCAACACGTCCACCTACTCTCCGCATGCTTCGCATAACGTCGGTTCCCAGGTACGTGAGATCTGCCAATTGTTTTTTATTCTTAATTTTCCTTTTTTGTGTGTTTATATCGTACTATACTGTTATGATGTTGGGATAGCCGGCTCTAACGTATCTTACCTTCCCATGTTCCGCCAAATATAAATAAAAATATAAAAACATATATCACGCCCTTCTAGAATGCCCACAAGTGAAAACACCAAAGTGCTGACTTATGTCATTGTTAATGACATTAGGCCACAGACCACTAAGTTTGAGGGAACTTTTTGGCCCCTGGCCAACAAGATGTTTACAGAAGTGCGCTTCAAAAGCATTAACAGTTTATCTTGAACACAGGGGCATGCATTCTTGGCCGCATACTAGCGCAACGCCTTCAGATTCCTGACTGCAAGCGCACAACAAAACATTCACCGCAAAGTGTTTACTAAAATAAATAAATAAATAATATAATAATAATAATAATAATAATAATAATAATAATAATAATAATAATAATAATAATAATAATAATAATAATAATAATAATAATAATAATAATAATAATAATAATGTCATTATTACCCAGAGTTTTATGCTCCAAAATCACGATATCATAAGAGGGACGCCGTAGTGCAGCTCTCCTGAACTTTTAAATTTTAAACGATTTGGTGTTCTTTGAAGCGTACTTAAATCTAAAGACATCTTTTTAGAGATGTAAACATTTATTGTAGAAGAGAGAAAATTTGGGGGCCAAAGCATAACTCCGCTACATGGTCGGCATCCCTAGTCCGGAACACCGGTGACGAGGCCCCGACTCGCGCCCGTCTCACCAGAGCCCGTTGAGACTCCTGCAAGGAGCAGTTGAGGAGAGCAGTCTCCCAAGCCTCTCGGGAAGGGATAGAAGAAAGGGGCAGGTGCGGCACATGCCCACACCATGTACAAGATGTCACAGGTCTCCCCACAGTACGGGTGCCGCCTATCCGAGTTTGGATTGAAGTGCTTGATAATTGCAGGACAGAGCAGAGTACCTGTCTGCAGGATGGTTATGGTTCACTCGTCCACTTAACTCAGCCTCTTTGCTGGAGCTGGAAAAAGGCGGTGGGAGTCACGATATACGAAACAATTTTTTTGAATTGGCCTCCGAGTCATAAGAGCGGGGTTGAAAAGCCCGGAGGGTAACCGCCCGGGCGGCCGCTTCAGCGGCCTCTTTACCTCGTAATCCCTGATGGCCAGGAGCCTAAATTATGCGTTTCGTGGTTGGATCAGCCCGTCTTACACGGGCCTTTAGCATTTAGCCTATATCAAAATGCGGCCGCCGCAGCCAGGATCCAATCCCGCAATTTTCGGCATAGCAGCCGATCACCGTAACCATAAGAGCACCGTGGCATGTTATTTCGCAGAACTTTTTGAAAAAAGTTTCGTTACATTCTATTCCACTTCGTTCACTTCTGCGGGCTGTTCGTTTTCTGATTTCTATTAGATTCGGCGATTTTTTGGCAGGAAGCTGCTCGACATTCGAGTGAAAATACCTCTAAGCGATGCACACACTGTCAGACACTGTGCCGAGAGCATTTAGAACGTCTCATTTGGACGTGCGCAGCTTTCGAAAATGGCAGACAGCACATTCAACATCTACTGCACGCTGACGTGGCAGTTCTACGGAATTTAGTGAAGCGTGAAGCCCAGAAAGCGCTCGCACTGTGCGGTTGTCAAAGTGACATGTTTCGAGTGGTGCGGGAAAGTATAGTCTGACTCGTGCGAAGGCGCAACGCGCTGCTGAACATTCTTTAAACCCCCTTACCCTTTCCCACATCATCCCTAACAGCGGAAAAGAGGGCTCAGCTTCTTTCAATAAATGTTGCATTCATTCATTTGACTCGGCATGCAAATCCATATTGATGCGCTCACAGTTTAAAAGCATTCCGTTTGCTCCACGCGCCGTTAGTCGCCAGTATCTTAATTTGAGATCAATGATCGACGCTATCGGTCACGGTCTCTCGAAACGCCCTGTGGCTTGGTGCCAACGTTTCTTCAATGACAGTTCCCCCCCATTTCCCACCATTTCGCTACAGCCTCCGTCACAAGGTTTCCTTATTGCCCGTGCGTTCGAAGCCGCTTGACTATGTCGCATGGTATATTGACTCCACGGCTTTTTCCCAGCGTTAAATGCGCTCGCTTGCCTTGACACTTTAGGTATACGTGTGAGGGCACATTAATCACATACCCCGCAACGTGATTCACTTTCACACAAAGTAAAGAAATATTGCGAAGTGCAGTGAACATGCCTGCGAACGATGCGCTCTTGTTTTCTTATATAGAGACTGGAGAACCACGAAGGAAAATTGGTGATGAGATAATGCTCATATCGTGTATTTTCCGTGTGGCAATAAATGCTCGTTCGCTGGCCATTTCAGTGTTTCATTTCTCCGATGAAGGAAAGAAGAACCTTACTGTGCGGGCGACTTCGGATCCCTCAAGGGCCCTGGAGCACCGCACGGCCCTGGCATTACGGTCATTGCCCAAACAAATCTTATTCACATACTCAGTTATTCAAATACAGCCATTCATAACTTAGCCCCCAGTGCCGTCCATCCTCCCGTGCGGCAAATATTGAGGATGCGTGCGATACATTTCGATAGGCTGAACTCGTTAGGGTGCTTACTCTGGCAGCTCCGGAAATGAGCCCACCGATGACTTTGCCCGTAGGAGTGTTATCTAATCAAATATGGTGAAACCGATCGAGATTCATCGAGACAGCGGGAATACACGTGCTCTGAACTCACTCAATAAGCACGTCTTTGCCATCACCTGCAATAAATATACAATAAACTCACCTTGGTGGTCTACTTGTTACGGACCTCGACTGCTGACTGGAAGGTCGTGGGACCGAATCCCAGCCGTGGCGGCTGCATTTCCACGGAGCCGAAATGCTGAAGGCCCATGCATTTATTTTTAGGTTTACGTTAACGCACCTCAGGTGGTCAAAATTTGTGGACACTTTCACTGCAACGTCTCTCTTAATCGTATCGTCGTGTTGAGACGTTCTGTTCTAACTGTTTTTGCTGTGGAGAGGTTGAGGTCCATATTGCCTCGGCTACTCCATATCAAGAAGTTCTGCAGCGAAAAAAAAAAGAATAATATTGAACGGAACCCAAAAAGTGAACAATAAGAAACTTAATGGCACATGCACTGAAACCAGTTCAAATATCATGCCAATGCACAGTTTTCTAGCAGCAGTTCACACTGTCATAAACTGTTTACACACACACACACACCTTCTTTTTATACTGACAGTATATGCACTAACACATTTAATATATATAAATCCCTGGCTGTCTATCGCAGGTGCTTATCCAGCCCGGTCTCCCCTAAGAAGTATGTCAGGAAGATGTTCGCCTTTTTCTGAAGATGCATCTCAGGCCATGGTCCAAGTAATTTCTTTAATGTGAGGGGCCGTCTGTCCGAACTTGCTAATTTGTTCCTTAATTTTTCTCTTTCATTCGCGCGTTTAACGCACTCCAAAAGAATATGGCGAACATTTTCTTCTGCGTGACCACAATGGCATTCCGGGGAGTTGAATCGATGTACCTTGTGCAGAAAGCTGTTTGTGTATGCTACTTCCAATTGAAGTCTGTGGATTAATGTCTCTAAATGTCGGGTGAGATATGTCACTATGAAAAAAATTTCTGTGATGATCAACCTCATAAAGTACTGATTCCTTTGATTAGAGCTATCAAACCACTTCTCCATTGAACAATGGTTAGCTCCTTGCGTTATAAAATGAAATCCCAACAAAAATTTAAAATATAAAATAGAATCACGTATCACGTTATCTGTTGCCAAGTAAAAACCCAAATGTCCGCGCGATATTAATGTATACGCTGCGTATCAAAGTTTCTTCTCGGAAATTTTCCTCCACAGTGCTGGTGCTTTGTAACCGTTCACATGACACCTATGATCCGCGTGCCTCCATTCGCTAGTCCAATCAAGCGTTTTGCAGCTGTAGCGAAAAAGGACCATGTGAGGGTAGGGTGAGGGTGGGGAATGCTGGTGAACTTGATCAGAAGAGTGTAGCTCAGGCCACTTCTCTTTGATTTTCGTGCTTTAGAATACCTGTATAAAAAATCGAGTAGGACGACGGTATTTCTTTATTATATTTCTTTATTATCATTGCTTCTTCGTTACATGCATCACGCACTGTAATGACCCCAATGATGCGGATAAATTTTCTGAAAAGAAAAATGCTTATTCAATCTTATCAATTTTCTTCTGCAGAGTGGTAGGACTTACTGAATGCGCAACCATTACCCACTAGATGCCACTGGTTTCCACGGGCTGCTGCGGTGCGCAATTAGGGAGCGAGGAGAGATAGATACATGCATATCACGCCAAATCAACATCGAACCACAGAAAAGGGAGGATCTTGCAATTTTACCATAAAATTTTACTAACCCTTTTTATTCGTGTAGTTCTTAGAAGTTAGCGCGAATCAATCTTGCACACCAATTGCGCGTTACGCGTGTGGCGCGATTCAACAATTCAGCGATTCAAAACATATGAATTGCTTCGTTGAACAGGCGAATTCACTGTACTGTTCTGTGCATAATGGATACTGTGCTGTGCGTAATGTATTGGAGAGGTTGAGATCATTCCAGGCATGACATGCTTGCTTCGTTGACATTTTTTTTTCTTTCATGTCCCTTTGCAGAGTGTGGGAAGGGACAGGGTTTAATCCCCTCTTCTCCCACCTCGCCCTGCAAAACTGCCAGGCTTTAAATAATGTTCATTCATTCATTCATTCATTCATTCATTCATTCATTCTAATGTTCCTTTAACAAAAGCATCATTTCATCAAAACGAACATAGCAGTTGCCTTCTCTCCTCGAAATCCGCACACATTCACTTACATTCATTGCCAGCCTTTATTTGTTGAGGGGAGGAAACGATGGTCTGCGTCGTAGCATGCATAATCACAGCACAGAAGGAAATGGCGGGAAACAATGCAATGGCGAATGACATGTTTACGCGGGAAGACGAGGAAGTCTGCACGTATACACGTATTCGATTGACAAGGAACGTGGACGGGGCGCAGGAAAGCAATCACAGAACGAAGTTTTTTCCACGTCGTCATTAGCATTTAGCAATCACACAAAAACGTGTCGGAAATACTGATTGACGGCCGCGTCTGCGAACAGACGCGCTAGAGTGACCAATGCTTGCGCCATTTTACACGTGCCTCAGTTTAAGTCGAAACGGTAGCTAATTAATTCTTAAAAAAAAAGAAAGACTTTGCTGAATAGCGACATCTTGCCCAACTCTACATTCTCACGTCTGCGAAATTTCTCTATTTCTTTTCTTATCCTTTCTTTCTTTCTTTCTCTCTTTCTTTCTTTCTTTCTTTCTTTATTTCTTTCTTTCTTTCTTTTAATGTCATCCTTCGCGTTGGGAAACATGAAGCGAGAGTTCACCTGTAGCTGTGCTAAGTTCTAAATGCGAACCATTTAAAATTTTTCTCAGTAGCTTTGAAAACGTTATAGTAATGTTATTAAATTTGTTTTGTCTTGAAGAATGCTCAGATTTCATATAAAATTCACCACTTTAAATGCGGATCACTTCAAAACTTTTCAGTAGCTTTGAAAACGTTACCGTAATGTTAGCAAATTTGTTTTATCTCGAAGAACCCTCAAATATTATATAAAATTCAACACGTCCAGCCAAGTTATGCAACATCTTTCGTCGGTCGAGCGAGAACGGGAAATAAGGTTGATATGTATATCATCTTTGCAGCTTCCGATATACTGAACTGTGCAGCGAAACACATATCACATACCACTGTATTAATCAAGTGAAGATGCGTTCGTCCTTGCCCAACCCAACGGTCTCTCAACGCAGCGCACTGGGGATCCGATACCATCGAACTGATCGGTGGAATATGCTGCTACTGTGGCAAATAAATTCACATTGGTTTATTTATACTCTGTCCAACTTTGCGTCGCTGCTAAAATATACGCTAATGAATACAAAGTTGTCTTTTTCCGTGGTTTATGTATGGAACTAAAGAACTTGAGAGGCTGCAGTCTTGTATAATCCGGCGGAAGGACACCTTACCCTGTACCGATCTAGCTCCTGCAAGTAAAAACCTCATACTCGGTTTAACCGGCAGAGGAACTCGAACGACGCACACAAAGCAACGCTTTCGGGACAAGCGCAATTTATATCACGCAGGAATAGGGCAAGGCTCAACACAACAAATAGCTTCATTGTTGAATAGGTTTCAGTCACTGCGGCCGGAGCTTAAAGTTTCACAAAGGCTTCGCAGTCATCGCACAATGCCAGAGAACGGCATTGTGGGTTTAGATGAAGCCTCGGAAGACAGATGAATCGCCCATTACGCAAGAGTGCTTCCCCGTATAGAGAGCACACGGAGACAGGGTGGCCCGGCCAGACTGCGGCGCCCGATGCGCTTACATAAGTGGGTCGGTGAGGCAAGGCCGTGTGAACTTGACACAGAAACGGGTCGAGCATCGCGCTGCGTCGGCGAGACGCGGAAAGAGTGCGCCCGCGGCGCCGAATTCTTCGCAACGTCGTAAGCGTACGTGACGAAGCCCCAGTAGGCGAGAACTCGCGAAGCTCCACCGAAGTAACGCCGTCATACCGCACTTTGTCACGAGTGTTTTACGACTACGGTTACGCTGCTTTGTCCCGAGGAACAGGTGCCGAACCCTCAAAGTGCTGGTTCGACGCCTGGTAGTCGTATACAAACTACCATGTGATGATGTTTCTATGCAAACTTCACAGCCATGGGCAAAAAGAAAAAAAAGAAGAATCAAAATGGGGGGGGGGTGCATATGTAACAGCCCAAGCAGTGGTTGTGACACGCAGTCAAAACACCACGAACACGAAAAATGTTTACGGTAAACGAAAATTCGATTTATTTACAATCATTCTATATACACAGAGAGCTGCCCGATCGTGGGCAAAGCAGGACCAAATATCTTCATCCCCACTTAGCAGCCGACAGCGGCTCTGATGAGCATCGTTTATCACTATCATCATCGTCTCGTCGATTTGAAGTGATGCCCAAAATGTTTCACCCTTTTCGCACAGTCAATGCAGCAACGTGTCTCCGAAATACCAAGGCCACGTCGTGAAGTATACAGCCATCGCATAACTGCTGGTAATTCACGTTATCATTTGGCTTCAGGTAATATGACATAGTTTGGAATGGAATGCGGACATCAGTAGGTGCCTTAGCAGAGTGACTGGAAAATCTAGTCCAATGAGAGTCACTATATCCAACCAGGCTGTTAGCTCTCTCAAATGACACTATCCTAGTTGGCTCTATAACCGTGACCTACGGGTGGGAATAAAAGTTACGTAAAACGTTTTATCGTGACTAAGACCGCCGGACGTCGGTCAAGTCTAACTATGCTTCGTTATTTACTTAATAAACAGAGACGTACTAATGAATAAAAAGGCATTACCTTCTTTGCATACAAGTGTTCACAGATGAGGCGAAATTCTTGCGATCAAAACTAAACACATTGGCTTAACTGTCTGAGGCCTTTCTTTTTATTTACTTAAAATGTCGGTGGGACAAACTACGTACTCCATTCCCATGAACGAAATCGGAACTCCGTTACAGCTGCGTGCGCTACTTTTTAAAGTCCTAGATGGGCGGTACTCACTGAGCTTTGCTCTTGGATTCAGCGCGATGAGCGGGCCTCTTTCGGTTGGAGTAACTTTTGATGTAAAAGTTCATGAACATGACGAAAAAGAACACTCCCTGCGGCAGTGTAATGACCATCTGCGCCAAAGGGTAACCGCAGTCAATGAACAGCGGTATAGTCATGTGAAAAAACAATATTACAAACTGAGCCAGCTGGAACTGGGTGAGGTAGCGTTTCCACCAAAGGTACTTCTGCACCGAGGGTCCCATCAGAGAAAGGAAGTAGTAGGAGTACATGACCACGTGCACGAAGCTGTTGAAGATGATGCCGAAGGCGACGTGGCCATCTGCGCCGTACGCGAGACCGAACCAGCCGTTGAAGACCACTAGGATGTGATGCACGACGTGAAGGACGGATATGTGCGAGTCTTTCTTTCGCAGCACGAAGAAGATGGTGTCCAGGAAGTCGGCGATCCTCACCATAACGTACCACCACACGTGAGACAGCATGCTCATGGTCATCTCGTCGCGAGCCTCGAAGTCGATACCCTGGCACAAGAGGCTGTATCCACCACCAAGGTACGTCTTGGATAGGAAGGCCACCACGAAGTAGCAGTTGAGGAGCACCATGGTCGCATTGTAGACCACTATCAGGGGCTTGACACCGTCGTACGGCTTGCGGTCTTTCATGAACCGTGGCCCGCCGACCTTGACGATGTAGACGTAGGCTGCCAGAAGCAGTACGATGAACTGCTTGCTTCCCACCAGGGTCCAGCCGACGGTGCGCGGATCGCGGCGGAAGAAAGTCGCTTCTGCCGACTCGAAGTCGGCCACCGTCGCGGCGGTGATGTTGTCCATGGTGCCGTCGGCGGCAACACTGGCCCCGTTCTGCGGCAGGCAAGCGGGCGGCCGAGCGCGTTCCCAAAAACGGTGTCGACGTTTGCGCGGCCCGGATCAGCTCTGAGTCCCGCTCGCCGGAGACGCGCCCCTGTTCTTATCCTCTTCCAAGAATGTAGCCGTCGCGGAGGAGGAATGTGTCGGTGTGCGGGAGTGAGATGGCAGACCTGGATGTGAAGTGGGGATGCGCAAAGCAGTCAGACGCTTATACTGCAAACGTTTTCCCACGGAATGGCCACGTTGGTTTGAACATGAGGTGCGGGGTTGAGGGGCCATAAAGGATGGGGCGAGTGTGGGAGAGAGAAAGCTCGAGAGGGGGATTCCGCAATAAGCGTGTGACAAGTTATTGGATGCGCCACGTGCCCGCAGCAGAGAAAACACGCGTTCTTTTTTTTTCCTTCTCTCTCTCCAATGCAATTGCGTACAACGTCGCGGACGACGCGTTTTTTTTTTCCTGTATGAGGAAAGGCGCTGCGAGGCCAGGTGATTCCGCATGACGGCGAGCTTGTTTGGTCTCGCCGTCCATATATTAGCTTCTGAATTCCTAATTAACTGCCGTTCCTTTGCGCTGGCAATGAATAAAGCAAAAATGAGAGGAAACGACACAGCTCTTCGCAATCGGCCTGTTCGCTGTCGCGGGTGACGTTGACTGCTGATGGTAGTGCTCAGTGTTAATGGACTGCCGATTCAATAAAGATGCTTGTTCTGTCATTTGTAAGAGGCACGTTGGCATGACTGGCCGATTGGCCTTTCATTGCAACTGAGCTGTGCAAGAAAGTCTTAGCGATGCATGAGTGCCCGGAGGCTATCACGAAAGACCTTTCTCTGCGTCGCTGACAGAACCCTCTTGGCTGTTCAATACTTCCCGATTGTCACATGACCAGCATGAATCGGCGAGTAGGCTAATGTTTTCAACTGTTCTTGTATCTAAAGTATATTCGATATTCTCTTGGTCAGAACGAGAATGCCAAGGCTACGGAAGAGCTTATCTGTATCGTAGGCATAAAAAAAACAAAGAAATATGGTGAAGCTCGCATTGAGCTGAGCAAGGCTTGACACACCGAAATTGGACGATTCTGAAGACTTACGTATTTGCCTCTACGCTGTTTCTAGGCCTTGGCTAGGTGATCAGGGCTGTTTCAAAGTTGTTTCTAGGCCTCAACTAGGCGATGCTACACTCGGCGACAAGCTAAGAATAAAAAAAAGTTGAGTGTACCACTTTTTTATTTGTGTTACGCACGTCCAACTAAAGCTGCCCTTCGCTATGACGTGACGGTTAAGACAAATCAATAAAGAATTCAACTCTTATCCAAACGTACACAGCATCATCCTCGCTGTTCGTCGGTCGATGCAGTTGAAATTTGTGATTTTGCCCCGTTCGACGTGCACCGAAGCGGCAGCCAGCAGCTCGGAGTGTTTTGCGGCGCTTTATCGCGTTCCTTCGTTTCCACAGCGTGAAGTAGGAAAATGCCGGAAGTATGAAAAATAAGCTCACTGCGGCGTTGAGGGCAAAGCTAATATTGTATCTAAGGCTGTTGCCGACTACAGGTTGTTGTTACGTTGATTTTTAGCGCATGCAGAAAGGTTCAAGTTAAACCACAGACAGTGACATTTACGCCGCGTATGTTCTGCGGCACACCCATTTGTGATGATGTCACAAGTCTTCTAAAAAACCGCACAAATTTCTGCGGCACATGTCCATTAGTGGGGCGAGCTGTTCTCTTCTTCATTTTTAGTGGACCAGTGATAGGCCACACTGGATAGGCTGCATTAATTGATTGATTAATATGTGGGGTTTAACGTCCCAAAGCCACCATTTGATTATGATAGACGCCGTAGTGGAGGGCTTCGGAAATTTCGGTCAGCTGGGGTTTTTTAACGTGCACATAAACCTGAGCACACGGGCCTACAACATTTCCGCCTCCATCGGAAATGCAGCCGCCGCTGCCGGGATTCGAACCCGCAACCTCCGGGTCAGCAGCCGAGTACCTTAGCCACTAGACCACCACGGCGGGGCAGGCTGCACTAATTACGGTTCTCTTAAGCAAATGGCTTTAAAGCACAAGAAGTGAAGTAAAAGGCCTGCCGGGCAAGGTCGAGAGCGCTGTTGCAGAGAGTAGTGAGCAACACTCGAACGATGTTATCTCGTAGGTAACACACTTGACCGCGCTGATGGGGAAGAGTAGACGCTTGTTCCCAGCAAAAGGCCTCAGGCGCATCAGACAGGCTACACTATACGCACGGCAACGGCACGCAGAGAAAAGCACGTATGGCTTTCTGTGGCCATAGGCAGGCCAGTAGTCTCTAATCCAGAACGCACACAGCGGGCCGATAAATTATTATATGTGCTTTTTTTTCTTTTTAGAACAGAAAAGTTTTTTCTCAATGACGCGTGTCAGAAAGCTGATAGTAGTTTTTGTGCACGACTGCGCCACGTGGCAGATATTACTCGAAGAAACAAAAGTTGAACTGCGTAATAGACTAAATCACATAAACTTTCTTGGTATACTAATTTACATTAACACATCACTGTTTGGCATGAAAATCCTCTTGGAATGAAATCTCAGGCTGCGTCATGTTTCAACATATACTTTATCAAAGTTTGACGTTAAATAGACCGTTGTATCCGTTACCTCCTTATAAAAACGCTGGTCTGTTCCGTGCGGCACATAACTTGAACACCCAAGCATATCGTCACCCGATTTCGGGATTAATATTTTGAAACTATGGGGTCGGCCGGAAGCTTCGTTCAATGTAGATAATCTCTCCGAATTCGTGAACTACAGTTCCTAGATTGCAATGAAAGAGAAGGAGAGACACGTTGCACTCTACACAAAGGTGCACGGGTTTCACAGATGGTCGATTAATGATGTTGCTTTCAAGTAATCCACGAAAGTTCGTGTGGCTTTATGCACTGGTGTTCTGTGAGACTTTGCTCGCGAGATGTTTTCTTGAGTAAAAGGCCGATTATCAAGATTTTTAAACCAACCCTGCAGAGTCCGGCGATCTTGTTCATTTAGGAGACAGTGGCACAAGAGATGGTTAGGAGTTTCTATGCAGTTGCAGTTATCCTGATTCGCTTTTTGTCGACCCATCCTGGTTAGACATATGCTTAGATCACGAAACAAACTGAACACTGGAGTCTGACCAAAACTCGCCTGGTGAAGGAAAATCGATGTTGAAGAAAACATGCACTCGCAAGCTAAAATATAGAACAAAAAACAGCAAAATTCACGTTTCGGCGCTTACTGCGTTCAGTTTATATACTAAAGACTGCCATAAATTCGTGCATTGTGAACAAAGCAACCGTACTGGGTGCCGAAACGTCTATTCTGTTGTTTCGCATTGTATTTTAGTTTGCAAGCGTACGTTTTCGTCAACCACAAAACAAACTCCAACTTTCGCATTTCCCTGCCTGTGGCATGAACAGGTAAGCTCTGGTGTCTGCCCACATGCAGCCCTCTATTGAGTCGCATAAGTGCATGGTACGTTCGTGGAAATGCAGTATGCGTGCAATAGAAGAGAAGGAAAAAAAACTTTTACCTGAACACAGCACTGTCTAAAAAGAATACTGACACGCATTAAAAAAATGGAACGTTGTTCTAAATAAAAGCACTGGTGTCGAGAAATCTAAAACAAATATTGTGGTGCCTGGTAATGTAGTTGTTGGAATAGGTTAGACTTGTTGGAAGTGCATGCCCAACTTGCTTTCCAAACTACAAGTGAATACACGCGCTGCCGTGTGGTTCGCAGAGCACTTCGACCGGCGGAGGCTTTCGATGTCCATTTTGGCAAAATAAGTACTGCACAGAAAACGTGCAACGTGAAGATTTAGAATTAACAGCAAGGACGATGACAACACGCTGATGACTCCCAATTCGGCTATCTTGACTCCCAACCCAGTGTCCCTATTTGCCGGATGTGAGCAAATGATACTAAATTCACGCGTTCGCACAAAAATTATCAAACTGCAATTGTCCTAGGCCGATTTCTTAACCTCGACCGAAAGCATTCGGGGCTAAATTTTCGCCATTGTAAATTTGACTGGAAATTCGACGAAGGTTCTGTCGTTCATGTTTCTAGATCTTCGTTCCATTCATGGGTGCTGAGTGCGTGCATTCATTCAGTACGAATGCGCAAAGGCAGATTGTTGAGAGCACTTCAAATAATGTTTTTTTTTTTTTTCACCGTGTGTTGAAGAGCTCCTAGGGGAAACAATTGACTGAAGTAGTCGTGTGCCTCTACATGTGTAAACGGAGGCAAAGAACAACTGTTCCGCGAAAGAGATATAGCTTCATTGGGCCACCTATTAGCGCATCAGGCAACACACTCTAAACGAGTTGCCACGGTTTCAAATACCATCTGAACTCCGCCGAAGAGAGGTCACTCCGATTATAACTAAGAGTGGCTTTAATAAAGTCATTTTTTTTTTCGTTTCGTATACGGACGACGGACAACGCTCTTTGCGACTTTCTGCAGTACAGAGGAGGCTTCACCGCGTAACTTCTGCGTCTATAATCGCTGCGCTGTGGAGAGGCGATCGCTTTCTCTCGCTCGCATTGATAAATCGAAAGTGATGTTGCTAGTAAGTACCCTTCAATGTCATCCCAAAAAGTAATAGAGAATTGGAGCGAACAAGGCGCTATTAAAATTTTTAAAGAGAACGCACTTGCATGGGCGGCTGTAGAGCCATGATGATCTTGCTAGTAACTATCCTTTAGAGCGGTCCTGAAAAGCCATTGAAAATTCAAGTAACCAAGGCACTGTGAAAATGTTCCAAAAGCCGGGTGAGTTTATGATTAAAAATATACTCCGACTTAACACAACAAAATATAATGAAAACTACACAGACGTCTCGCTATCTATGCGTGTGGCATCCTCGACATGCATTGGTAACAAATGAAAGAAGATCACCCAGTCTACTTCTTGGTCTCGTATGTCTTTGTACACATCCGTTAGGGGACCACGGTTGTTGTTGCACGCCGGCTTGTCGCGGCCATGTCGAGGTGAAGAATGGGTGACCTTCTCTCATTTGGCGCCAGTGCATACAGAGAATGCCTGGTGCAGAAGACTGAGGCGAAAAAAACATATCGTGAAGCAGGAAGAGCAGGAGAGAAGACAGAACAGTGCTAACTACCAGCTGTTTAATAACCATCTAGGAAACGCACAGAAAAAAGACAAAACCGCGCATGCGTGCACAGCCAACAAACATCGCACAGCGTCACGATCAAGGCACTAAGTTATCAAAAAATGCATTTCTGTTGCGTACAACACAATAGATGTATCACTGATACAATCGGGCCCTTTCTTTTGATAAAATAGGCTTCCAAGAGCTCTCTAGCTGTTTGTTTTTTGCTCCTACCAAGAATCACCATTTTTCAAACAATGGCACACATCCGCAGGCTTTACAGTGCGCTGGAAGATGCGCATGCTCACTTTTGCCTAAACTATTGGCATGCTCCCTCAGTCTGTCATTAATGCAACACCCCGTTTGACCGATATAGAACTTGCCACAGCCTAGGGGAGTCCCATATACCACGCCTTGTGCACAGCGCCTAAAAAGTCTTGTGTGCTGCTTCTGGCAGCCCCTTTGCTCATCGCATGTGATACGTGGGTACAATTGAGCAAGTTTGTTGGGAGCTGAAAAAACGACCGGAACGACGTAACGGGAAGCCACCTTCTTGAGGTTATGGCTCACACGGTGTATTACGGGACCAGTTCAGGCTTAACCCGCTCTCTCTGCTTCGGGCGTGCATTAGCATTAGACACTCTGCCTTTCACCCTCTGCAGCAGGGATTCCACCACGGAACTAACTACAGACTGAGGGTAGCCGGCCTTGGAAAGTCTTTGAAGTTGCCGCATAAAGCTAGCTTGCATAACATGCTCACGCGATCTGCGTAGTGCCAACTCTAAGCAAGGTAGAGCGATTCCTCGTTTCACAGTCTTTGAATGCGCAGAATCGTAAAGTAACAACTCCTTACTCCGAGGAAGGTACGCACAGCATACGTGACCAGCCGAAATTGTCAGGTTAAGGTCCAAAAATAGCAAGGAGCTATCTTCCGGAAGTTCATTAGTGAACGTGAGCCACTTAGCATTTGCTCTAAAAACATCTAAAACCTGCTCAACCATCACAGGAAAAGGGCATATATTGTCAATAACAACTAAAAAATCACCTACATATCTAAATACTTTAAGAACATTTGGAGGAGATGAAGTAAAAACACTTTGTAGTGCGTGGTCAAAGGATGATAAAAAGACGTCACATAAATCGGTGCCACCCGGGACCCAATGCAAATGCCCTTCCTCTGTAAAAACATGCCATGTTTAAATGAAACGAAAGTGTGGTTGAGATATGCTTCTAAGAGGATGCCACCCGCATAGGTGGAGAAACGTCCGTGTAGTTTCATTGCGATAACAAGTACATGGACACCCTCGGCTGAATTTCGCCGCCGGCTTCAGCGTCGATGTCATGCACCGTATGTGTATACGTATCTATATATACGAAAAACAAAGAAATATTGCGGCGCACAGAATCGAGCGTGGGACCTCTGCGTCATGAACGCGTGGCGTTAACTACTGAAACACCGAGGGGTACCTCTTCCGACGTTCAAACAGTAAGCTATTTATATCTACCACTTACCGCTTTTGGCGGGCATCTCGGAGGAGAACTATCGTGGTTTCAGTATTATCAGCAAGATGGCGCAATGAGCGCGCGGCGGCTCGCACCCCTCATGCGTACTTTGGCCCACGGAGAGGAGGGGCGTGGACGATCTCTCGCGCGCCCTTATCTCCCGGTGGGGAGGATGACACGTCTTGGCTGGCGTTGGGCTTGTTCGGGGACGATTCTGTTGTAGTCACGAGGCGCACAAAGGTCACTGCAAATGTTGCACAGCCTTTGATTGATTTGTGGGGTTTAACGTCCCAAAACCACTTTCTGATTATGAGAGACGCCGTAGTGGAGGGCTCCGAAAATTTTGACCACCTGGGGTTCTTTAACGTGCACCCAAATCTGAGTACAGGGGCCTACAACATTTCCGCCTCCATCGGAAATGCAGCCGCCGCAGCCGGGAATCGAACCCGCGACCTGCGGGTCAGCAGCCGAGTACCTTAGCCAATAGACCACCGCGGCGGGGCAAATGTTGCACAGCCTCCGTATGCGAATAGGGGCGCGCTTTTCAAACACAGCGAAGCAACACCTGAGACGTTTATTTCGCGTTTATCTGTACCTGTGAGTACGTTTCGTGCGTCATTTGTACGTGAGAAACGTGGGGCACGTTTTGATAAGCTTGCCATTCTGCGCGTGACCTTCCAATTTGTTTCTAGCGCGTTCATTGCTTTGCCTTTGCGGCATAGCTGTGACTTTTTTGTTTATACTTCGTTGTGTTAAGTCGGAGTATATTTTTAATCAACCAAGGCATTGTTAAAATTCCCAAGGGCAACAGGCAGGCCCGAGTGGCTGCATAATTATGAAGGTGCCGTATACCGCATAAGACTTCCGCTCTGCTCGGTGACGTTGATTGGGTGGTCTCCCCCTATCTGCCTTTTCTATCTTTTCTCTTCCTTCAATGTCATTCATCGCTTTCTTCTGGAAAGAGTAGCATAATGGTTATGCGAAACTGGTTAACATCCCGAAACTTCCCCCTCTCTCTATCTCACTTGTTTTCTTTCCTCTTTCACGTTCTTCATCGTCCTCGCATCTCCCATGAATGTCATCCTCAGTGAATGTGGTCTATGGAGAAAAAAACAGAAGGAGCGAGCAGTACGCCACAAGTCCGCCTTGGCAAGCGATAGCTCCGTCAAGTCTCTTCCTCGCAGTGTCTACGCTCAACAAGCGACCTCTGAAACAGTACGTAGGCCCAATATGTCTGCGGCTGCGCTTTTGCAGTTTTGTCTGCAACGAACGCGTGGTCTGAAGGCGCCATCGTGCGCTGGACGAATTGATTTTATTTCTTTGTTCCTTTTTTGGTGCCAGTCATATAATTGCGCGACGCTCTCTACGAACTTTTCCTTCCTCCACGATTCGCTCCTTCTTCGTGAGAATTTGTCTCTTGCCTCTGGCATGCGACACGAAATAAAAGCGACAGCCATTCGAAGCAGGTGGCGTCTCCCAGTAGCGAGGCTGCAAAACGAGCGATGAGGACATGAAACAAAACGTACGCATAGCTGTCACGCTGCGGCGCTATGGAAGCTAACTCAATTCGCGCATAATTCTATGGACAAATTGTCGCAGATTTCACTACGTTTTGAACGAGCATTACCCCGTGATTGCGGACGTTAGTTTATCTCTCATAGGTTTCCATGCAGCATGTCACTCAACTCGCGTAATTCACAGTGCCGATGCAGTCATCAGAACAGCTCGGTAGCGGCGAACAACTTCACCGCACCCCGGCTGGCTCTTTAATTAGTCTTGAATTGTGTATGACCTACTTGAATATCGACTTTCCAAGCAGCAATGCACACAACAAACAATCCATCCTCAAATCTAGGTTTGATGAAATCCACCCGTTTGTTATAAGCACTGCACTGAACATAGAGCTTGACTCATGGTGCGCTACGACGCTGTTGGGGAGGGGGGGCAGAAAAAAAGATAAAAATGCAATAATGAATCTACATGTAGAAAACAACTAATACCAAATGCTAAATTTGTTAGTTTTTATTTAAAATGCACAAACTACACAGCTTAATAAGAGCAAAACTAGGCTTTCGTGTTATTTTACAATCTGCGTGCATGGTCGTTGAAACCCGAGAGAGAGAGAAACCGAGAAACGTAGATCAGGTAGTGCACAAAATTTCTAAACTTTCAATAAGGATCGGAACGACCGCTGTTATTAAATATGCAATGAAATTCTGTATTTAACTTTTTTGCAAGCGGCCGAATAATCTATTGTATCGGTTTGTATCGTAAGGATAACGATATGCAGATTGGCATCATCGACAGAGATTTACACAAGCGAGGATTGTTACGAATTATTAGTTGCTGCATAATAATCACGATTTCTGCGCAGAAACACCAGCTTCTGGACTAACGTGAGAGGGAGATAATGTGAGTTCAATATTTCTGATTCAATAATAACGCATTGCTTCCAGGTGGCCTAAATAAGAAGTTACTGTCTTGTGTTTCGCAAAGCAAGTAAAAACTTCTTCATTCTCACCATGCATGCATCCCTTCAAAATAATGTGACATGAACAGATCATATACACATCGCTATTTTGAATTAGCCGCCCTCTCACGAGATAAAAGAATAGGGAGGACATCCTATCAGTATTCAAATGAAGACAGGCAACGCGGACTAACAGCTCTGCGAGCTTCGCCTGTTTTTCTTCGCTTTCGTTTTGATAGCACATACATAACATAATATAGCATAGTTGAAACTCGTTATAACGAACAGTGATAAAAAATTATTGGTTATAGCGAACTAAATGCGAATTTCGGTGGGTCACGCTTCATTTCAGTGACATTTATTTTTTTATAAAGATACTGCAAGCGCGAAAGCTGCCGCGATATCAGCCATAACGAAGCAGTATTTGGTTCGAGTGGAGCTCAAAGCTCGAACTTAGATATAGATAAGGAGCATCTATCCATGACGCAGTAAAATTTTCTTGATTTCAAAAATTCTGCCACCCACTGAATAATATATTGCAGAAAATTCTATCTCTGTAAAGTATTCAATTCAATAGAGGTTTCTCCACTGCCATAAGCTTTGGCTATGTCAAGCGTTACTATAACGCAGCGTATTGCCTTCTTTTTCGAGCAAACCGAATTCGGCTTTCTGAATCAGCATGGGTTCACCAAGTAGAGTATTAACTATGAAAACCAATTCGGTTCGGCTTTAGTAATAAGTTATCTACCATCTAGATACTTATCCTGCCATGTAGGACCCTCTTTATGAGTTTTACTGTGTTAGGTATTAGAGACAGGGACCTGATATTATCCATTTTAAATCCTGATCCTGGCTTATTTAAGTATAGGAATGACCTTCACAATCCTCCAATCATGCGGTATCCCTTAGTTTTTTAAGAAATAGTTTATCACATTGATGACGCCACAGAGCGATAATTTGAGCAAAATTTTAATCATGAAAAACGTGATTCCATCTGGGCCCGTAGCGTAAATATTTAGTCACGTTGGATACTTCATGACTGTGTCACTTTTTCAAAGTCAGTCGTTGTCTTAGACTGCGAATTTTTGCGACACAGTCGATGTAAATCTGTTTTGCAAACTTTTACCAACTGTCCCTAAAGATTTAGTACTTTCTTGCACCGACAGATTTATATAAGTTACACGTATTGGCGATGGCAAGATTTTCCGAGCTCTGATATATCGAAACCGTGCTTTCGTATGTTTAGGCTTCGACAGGAGTTTAGGTTTCCAAGCTGCCTGTCGTCGTCGGTGCTTTCTTGTACATTCCTCATTCCACCAAGGGCTATATTGTGCCCTCTTGATGTATTCAATAGTAAATTCCGCTCTTTTGTAAGCCCTTTTCATAACTGCATTGATCTCCATGCCTTTCGTATCATTGCGCTCTTGCCAGTTAGAAGCCAACGTTGACTTCAGGTCGTTCTCAAACTTATAAACTTTACACAGACTCAAACATGAAAACATGATGTATTGTCGGACAATAAATATCAAAACTTATCGGTAAGTGGTCACTGTTGGTGCCACAACCCAGTGCTACCCATGGGAAGAGCCGAACTGGCGAAGCTTAAGTCTTAAGACCCACATCGATTTCGAATAAACTTGGGGGGTTCTGACATTGAGACACTTCAGATTATTGTCTATTACTCCCACAAGCGTTTTCCACACAGATCAGTCTTGAAACCTCAACACGCTGACGCGAAGCACATTTTACTCAAGCTCCACGAGATGGTGCTCCATTTCGCGCACCCATAGTGCAAGGTGTGTTTGAATAAAGGATTTTCCAACAAACGCCAACTTCTTCGCCATTGCGGGCGCAATTCGATTATTTTTCTTCAGCTTCTCGTAGTTTTTTTTCTTATCCTGTATGTGTGAATGCTATACTAATGGCTCTCCAATCAAATTGTAATCAACTCTTATGCATAATCTGTGTTGCGAATTTCGGCAAACAGCCATCCGAATCGCATGTCTCTGATCAAAGTCTCTGGGTCTGAAGACCTCACTATCACTGACAGTGACGCACCTGAAATTAAGAAGAAATTCAAACACTCCTGCAAAAGAATGATGCCTATCTTTCACATTATAATAATGCTGAGTTTCCTAACAATGATATGTTTGCAAAGGCTGCTAAAAATAATGTGAGATTCAAGGCCTCGGTGGTCAACAAGATGCCCCAATTTGCACGATGCCCGGAACAAGGGGCCCAGTGAGGTGCATGTGGAGAGAGATCAATTTTCAATTTTTGGTAATAACATATGCGTTGTGAAGCGCAAAGACAGCTTAATCTCGGTACCATCCACCGCATCGGGCCGGAAGGTTCTAGTGACAGGTGGTCGAACAATGGAAAAGAAGGTGAATGTACTAGACATTCCTGCTAAGTGCAACAGACTTATGGCCGAGGTTCACTTTATCAGCCACCTTGTGTCTCACTACCGCATTCTATGGTGCACAATAAACAAAACTATGCGCATGTTTACGCAGTTTTTGTATATTACATGCACGTTCTAATGGTTGGGCGGAATGTAAGAGCAAGCAACTGTCTCGAAAGCTCCGACTTGACTTCAACCTAAAGTTCAAAATGGACATTATCTTTCATTCCAGCGTGAGTCGCTGTGTCCACCGAACAGCGTAAAAGAAAAGGCAGCGAAGAAACAAATGAAAAAGAAGAAAGGCCGACCGGCCGACAGAGGTGCAAGATTATACTCCGCTACTCCTCGACAACGCGAGGTATGACACGCCAGGACGCCTCCCTGAACGAAGCAGGAATGCAAAAAACACAGAATATGGAGATAAATCTTGGGTGAATTTCTCGAAACGTGGTGTGTGTTTTTTTCCTCCAGAACAGAAACTGCTTCGTGAACTTCCGCATCTGTTAATATCTAGAGGCCCCGTTTGGCGACAGCCAACTTTCCCTTGTTTCTTTGATCGTTCATCCGAAATAACATTCTTCCTTGTTTGTTGCACGCTGAACAGTGAAATGAAAAAGTTGGAAATAGATTTCTTACTCGGACTGAAGAGGTAATAACGTAAACAGCTACACTCAGGTCAATAGTTGAAACTTAATTAGCCACCTTTTGTTAATTCGCAGCATCAGCGTAACTTTAGCTGCACCGCCTCGAATCGAGTTCATGTGTGAAAACTAATGAACCCTGACCACTTTGGGATTTTTATTATAAATATGCATTGCATAAATAAAACACGTCCTGCATATACACTTCCATTCCACCAATATGACGTTATTCCGCAGAGTTCGGTAAACCTGAGAGATGATTTCTTGGAGCTACATCCTAAATGAGTAGCGTTGCGCATTGTAGCGCATTACGTGGCACAGAGTACCAAAGATGCGTAATGTGTAGCAGAGCTTTTTTTTCTTCACAGTTTCGCGGAAGCCACAACTTTCATGCGCTTTTTAAGGCTGTTAAAAAAAAAAAGACGTTCTCGCGCGCTGGTAATCTGTTACTCCAAATCATAAAGTTGTACTCTACCCTTTTGGAAATATGCTCGTTTGTCGTTATTCTATGCAGCTAAGCAAACAGCAAGACCATCTTTTTGGGATCTTCTGTTTCAGGAGCTTTCTCCTTACGCTGTGGGGGTGTCTCGCACCTTTGCGCCGTGTACGCTAGTTCTCATTGCTCTCGATATAGGCGCAGCTGTGCTCTCTGTTGAAATAAAGAGCGCTCACTAGATGGCACGCCACCGCTAAGGCACTCTCGGCGCGTGCTCTAGTTTGACAGATAACCGCTAGAGGGCCGCACCTATATATAGCGCTCATACTTGGAGCGCTTACTTTCTCTTTCGCTGCACATCACTCCACGCGCGTAGATAAAGAAGACGACGCGTTCTTCCCAAAACGGCTCAGATGAATAATTATTCACATGACTGAACAATCAGTTCTTCTTCGTCGAAATTTAGCATGCTTCAGACGGGAACTTACCCTAGCCTCTTGACCTGACATTTCAGAACTTTGTCTGGACTGTCAAAATCGCAGTGTTTTTAACCACACGCTCTGGATGTGCCCCGTTTTACAAAAAAAAAGTTTCGAAATTCCTTTCATTTAATGCTTACGAGTCCGGTTCTCATACAACAACTCAAGGCTGTCCAGAAGGTCCACGATGCGGCGGTGAGGCTGGGCCTTCCCATCCCAACGTGGGAGCGTCCCGCGATGCCATCCCTATAAAACGGGGGTGGAATCCTTCAGGACCCCAATAAAGTTTCAAAACTTCAGAAGCCCAATACTTTATTCATCATCAAAATTTAAAATTCTTTTTTCCCCATTACAATAACCGCCGGTTTAATGGCCAATCCTCCGTATAGTGGGTACGAGACATAGGAACAAGCAAGCAAGCTTACAAGGCTGTTTCTGTATCACGTTTTTATATGATGATCAAGCGGATGTACGAAGAATGCACGGTTTATCGGATTTAACCTCCGGAGCAAGCTCGTTCATCGTCATTCACTTCGTGGATATGGTGCAATTTTTTTTTCGACAGCACACGCATAACTATACGTCACGTCGGCACAAGCTAAAAACATATGCATTATTCTGATGTGAATTCCGCTGGCCGTATCATGAATCAACTACAGTGATTAATGATAAAAAACAAATAGTGACACCTCCGTCCTACTGCGCTGTAGTAAAGAAGGAAAAAAAAGACCGACTTGCATGCAGAGGAAGGAGAACACAGGTGCCTCGGCTAACCAATTTTCGCGGCCCCTTTTTTACGCCGTAAGATTGTATTAGACAAAAAAGGGTTTGGCCTCGAGATTCATTAAGCAACCAATCGTACATGCAGATGCTTATATCGGGCAACAGATACGTCTTCATTGTGGGACTTCCGAACGGTATACTGACGATGTGCGTCAGTTTTTTTTTATTTTGGTGGGAGGTCTATCGTTCAAAAAATTATAATGAACTGTGACGTAGGCATCAACATGTAACGTCGAGTCTACACAACACGGATACTCGCAACGTGCTTGCACGTGTTTTTATCTGTCTGAAAAACTGTTAGATGATTTAGTGAAAGAAATAAATAAAAATATTTTTCACAAAGATAGTGCATTTCGTTGAGCGAACAGGTTGGTAAACTGGCTTACTGAGGCCGCAAACGCCCGTAATCTCTCAATTTAAGTTCAAAGTGCGAACACTGACCCAAGTTTTTCGTGAGGTAAAGTCAGCTTTAAAGGGGGTATACTATTTTAGGCAGCATCGCTAGTTGTGATGACTCAGCCTACGAAATTTCTAAAGTGGCCGCTTGTGTGCCACCGTCGGGGCCACAAGTGGAGCGGCCGCGGAAAACGTGCCGATACCGTGTTGTGACGTCACCGCACGGTACGCACCGAAACTAGCCCTTAAGACTATTCTGTCGTTACCTTTTATGGGGTGCGCTCACGCTTAGCCGTACATTTTCGCAGGCTTTTGAGGGTTTGCATTTTGATTTGACGCAAGAAAATGACAACTGGAAATCTTGGGGTCAATACCCCTAAAGTTTCTAATGCTTTGATCCACCAAAAGTGACCGGCTATACGGGCTATATAGCTTACGCCCCGACGGACCTAAATAAAGTTTTTCCATCTCAAAGAGTACCGGCTGCATAATTCGAATAAATAATCGTTCTATTTTGGTGAGATGTTTTGTTGTACTATTTTTATTAGAAGCACTTCAACAAAGCTGTTATGTGCACTGAGTCTAGAACCCTGATACACGAAAGAGAATCAGGGAGTTTGCAGTCAGCATGTGTAGGTGCGTGCATGACTAATTGATTTATATGTGGGGTTTAACGTCCCGAAACCACCACATGAATATGAGAGGCGCCGTATGGAAGGCTCCGGAAATTTCCACCACCTGGGGTTCTTTTAAGTGCAACCAAATCTGAGAACACGGGCCCACAACATTTCCGCCTCCATCGTAAATGCAACCGCCGCTGTCGGGATTCGATCCCGCGACCAGCGGGTCAGCAGCCCAGTACCTTAGCCCCTTGACCTCCGCGGCGGTTCATGAGTACACGAGCAATCATTCCACTATGGCGTCGGCCAACGCCCGAACCGGTATCAAACCAATAAATAGACCAAAACTGAAGCAGCACGTTGTCGAGAGGCTGGGTTCACGCTGTCCTTTCTCCTCGAATCGAAAAGAGCGAAGTAGTTCAAGAGTACGGAACCACACCGTTCAAGCGCGCGGGATACGAATGATTCGTGATCGTCAGATATATGCATGTGTGTGAAGCCAGAACGTCTTCAAGCCCGCCACGGCGGTGTCGCGGTGACGGTGCGCGGTGGCTGACCATGAGGTCGCGGGTTTGATTCCGGCAGCGGCGGTCGCATTTCGATGTAGGCACAATGCCAGAGGCCCGCACAGTGCTGTGCGATGTCATTATCAATGAAAGAGCACCTGATGGTCGACAGTTCCTGAGCCGACCACTACAAGGCTTGCCTCAAAAAAAAAAAAACAATTATAAGGTGGTTATAACGTGTAAAGCCCTAGATAATATTATTATTGAAACGTCTTAAAGTTTTCTCAGGCCCTATCTTTTTTAATGTAGGGTAACTGTGTTTCTCCTCGTCAAAGCATATATTGAGACAACAAATCTCCATATGCAGGCAGCCTGAAAGTGAGTTTTTCACTAAATGACTGGAAACTACTGATAGGATATACCTGCCGGCTGTCAGGTGCCCCGTGCTATTTTCGCGCATATCATATCATTCCTACAAACTCCAATATTTCTTTCTTATCCGTAACCTAAAAGAGAAGCTATTCAATTTCCAATGAATGAGTGTGCTATATATTGAACAGCAGATGCTAACACGTTTGCATCCGGGCCACCTTCAGTTTGCCTTAAATAGGTCAAGAGTAAGAGTTGTCACGCCGTTATGTTTAATATATAGTGCGACGGACGTTTTCACGAGCAAACTGTTTACACAATTTCAGTTCATGGATGGGTCCCTGAAAAAGCTGTAGCTTAAATAGTAAATGTTCGGTTCGCGCGGCTCAATCTGACCGTGCAGTTGCGAGGCTTCCGACGCAACCAACAATGATGCCGATGAGAAAACATTTACTTTTCCGTATATGTCTTGCTTTTGCGTGTGCGACAAACTGATCCGCTTGATACTCGCAAAAGAGCGCCATTAGATATCGCTGTTAGCCTGTATGCATGCAACAAGCCTATTCAATGACCCAATGGCCGAGTGTGACATGCATCGCGTCGAACCGGTTTTGTGTTCGGAGGGGTTTTATTTATATATTATCCTGACATACATTGAAGCAGTTTGAACACGGTCTTTTTTTATCTTCTGCAGTCATTTCTCAGTAATAATGAACACGACTCGTTCATTATTAAAATGTAACCCAACGCACATATATATGCACTTGAGCCCTTCAATGAGCTGAGCCAGTCGGCTTTATACTGGCGGTCTTTAATTAACGGTAGTATACTGCTGTTCTAACGATGTAATATTCAATTATATTCCTCACTGATGTCGATTCCTTAATAATATACCGACAGTAATGAGCACGAATCTCGCATTTTGTTTATAGCCGTCTTTCGAATATAATTATGACTGCCGTGGGATGTGCGACAACATTAATTTACTTGGACAGCCTTAATAGCTCTCACGGACGAACTTGCCGATCACGTTGAGCGCAAACAAAGTAATTACCCGCGGTGAAATCCCGCATTATTTTTACCATCACGTGAAACGTAACGGAGCTAGAATTCGAGTGTATAGAAATCGTTGTATACAATTGGTTCTACACCAAGCGGTACTCTGGAAGTACAGGATTTTCCATGCCGTCATGGACTCACAAAACTCATCTGCGTCGTCGCAACAGCGAGCACTAACGAAACGAGAACACTTATTGAACAAGCACAGTAAAAAGCATATATTATACTACAGAAAACACGGAACTAACAAAGGAAGTAAGGTTCTTGTAAAATCAGATTCACTGTAATTTATTCTTGATGGCGTACTGTGCAGCCATCTTTTTTCTGTCGTTGTAGTTCTTCAGATAAAAGTTAAGAAACATGAAAAGAATGAACAGTGCCTGTGGGATGCCGATATACACGTGCACCTTCGGGTATCCGCACTCGAGGAACAAGGGAACCAGCCCGTGCGCGATGAGTATGACAAACTGGATCATCTGCAGCTGCGTGAGGTACCGCTTCCACCAGAGGTGCTTACGGACTGCGGGACCCAGAAGGGAGAGGAAGTAGTACGAATACATAACCACGTGAACGGAGCTGTTGAGGATTAGACTGAAGGCTATGTGGCCGTCTGCGCCGTACGCGAGACCAAACCAGCCATTCAAGACGACAAGGGCGTGATGTACCACGTGAAGTACGGATATGTGCGAATCCTTTTTACGCAGCACGAAGAAGACGGTGTCAAGGAAGTCGGCGATCCTCAACACCACGAACCACCACACGTGAGACAGCATGCTCGTGGTCTTCTCGTCTCGAGCCTCGAATTCGATACCCTGGCACAAGAGGCTGTAGCCACCACCAAGGTACGTCTTGGATAGGAAGGCCACCGTGAAGTAAAGGCTGAG
This sequence comes from Rhipicephalus annulatus, assembly GCA_013436015.1. Taxonomy (NCBI): domain Eukaryota; kingdom Metazoa; phylum Arthropoda; class Arachnida; order Ixodida; family Ixodidae; genus Rhipicephalus; species Rhipicephalus annulatus. Next base: position 94,598 of record WOVY01001901.1, read on the forward strand.
CAACACCATGACGCCGTTGTAGAGCACGATGACGGGCTTGAGGTTCTCGTACGGCTTGCGGCCCTGCATGAAGCGGGGTCCGGCCACCTTGACCGCGTAGACGTAGGCGCAGATCAGGCCGATGATGAACTCCTTGTTACCGACCAGGGTCCAGCCCTCGGTGCGGGGATCGCGTCGTAGAAACACCGTGGCTGCCGTCGAATCTAGGGCCACGGCCGCGGTGCCCGAGTTTTCCATCACGTATTCGGCGTTCGTGGTCCCGTTCTGTAGCCGAACTGGATCCTCCCCTGTCCAGGAACGCTGTGACCTTGATTAGCAAAAAAGCCCCAGTGCCCCCTTCCGCAAGAGCCCCCAACCTGTTTCATTTTTTACCGGGCCTAAGGCGAGGCGCGGCTCTACCAGGCGAGGGGTGAACTTGCCGTGAAAGGAGAACGGAGTTATTATCAGCTCTGACCTGGCCTTCCTAAAATTATATGCGTCATTTCCTTCTCATCGATATATATCGTACCGCCGCGGACAACGAGCTTGGATGATTGAAACACGTACTGTCTTTCTTATCCCGTGCTTCCCCTTTCTTTTTCTCTTTCCGTGATCTTTGTGTTCGGTGTGGTCACATGAGCTGATGTACGAACGCTAGAGGCAGATAATTTGAGTTCATAATTCAATAAGAATGTATTCCTTCCAAGTGGCCTAAATAAAAATTGCCATCAGTTTCGCGAAGGAAGTAAATATTTGTTCATTCTCACCATGCATACATCGCCTCCAAATAATGTGACATGAACAGATCATATACACCTCTTTTGAATAGGCGTCCTTCTCACGAGCTAAAATAGACAAACGGACAACGTAGTCGCGTTCAAATGAAGACGATCAATTCCAACGAACAGATCGGTGAGCTTCGACTGCTTTTCTTCGCTTTCACTCTCATATCATATGCATAATATGTTAGTACAGCTGAAGCTTCCTTATAACAAACGCTGACATAGCGATTTATCGATTACAGCGAACTGAATACAAATTTCTGTGGGTCCTGCTTCACGGCAGGTGACATTTATTCTTTCTATAACAAAATCGATGAAAGCTTGAAAAGGAGCATATAAAACAAAATAAAAAATGAAAACAGATTCAGAACCATTTTTTTTCATCGCCAGAAAAGGTTTTGGAAATTTTGGTCCCGCTACAAAAAAATTAAGAAAGAAAGAAAGAAAGAAAGAAAGAAAGAAGGAAAGAAAGAAAGAAAGAAAGAAAGAAAGAAAGAAAGAAAGAAAGAAAGAAAGAAAGAAAGAAAGAAAGAAAGCATTTGACTGGTTGCACGCCACTGTATCAACCGAAGTTTGAATGACACCAACAAATAGGTAAGGACAATAGGACAATGACCAAGCAGACACAGCTGCCCGATCTGCCCATTACGGTGTCAGCAGTATCGCCATTCCGCTTCTAAGATCTGATGCCGCAAAAGAACTTCGTATTCTAGTCCGTCGTCTAACATCGAACTCGTGGCATTCACCGACATCAACAAGTGCACGTCTACATACTTATACGATCCTGACTTCCTGCTACGTCTCCCACCCAGCCTATCGCGACATGACACTACCTTGCTGGCCCATCTGTGACTTGGAGTGGTGTTCTCAAATGCTAATTCATTTTTGATTGAAATTCATTTATTTATTTAATACATACAGCAGACCACAGTTGTGGTCCTGGCAGGACGAGCACTTGAATAGCACAATAATACAAAATAGCAAAAGAGACAAAAAATGAAAGGGCGGACATTGCATTGTCAATCCAACACACAACAAAAAATGGGGCTATACAGTATCTAATAAGTATGGCTCAGCAATGGAATTCCATTCAGCCACGGTGCGCGGGAAAAATGAAAATGTGTAAGTATCGGTATGCACTTGGTATGGTGTTAGCGATCTAGGGTTATGGTGCCGCGTGTGTTTTGTGGTCAGGGCGGATATATACAAAGAGGGGTCGATAGCCAATTCATGTTTAGTAAGTGAGCAGAGGAAATCGAGACGAAATTTTTGTCTTCTTAACTGAAGCTTGGGAATGTTATTGGCAATCATTAATTCAGAGGGAGAATCCGTGCGACGAAATTTTGAAAAAATGAACCTGACAGCTTTCCTCTGAATCTTTTCCAATTTATCGATGTTATTTTTGGTATACGGGTCCCATACTACAGCAGCATACTCAAGTTTTGGTCTAACGTATGAATGGTAGCAAAGAAGTTTAACACTTGGAGGCGAATTACGAAGTTTGTGTCTCAAGAAACACAGTTTTCGAAAGGCGGAGGAGCAGATGTTTTCTATGTGCAAGTTCCAGGAAAGATTACTAGTGAACGTTACGCCTAAGTATTTGAAGCTGTTGACTTGGTTCACCGCGCATGATCCCAGTGTGTACTGAAATTGGAATGGAGATTTTTTTGCGCGTTATGCGGAGGGAAACAGTTTTCTCTGCGTTGACAACCATGCCCCAATCCCTGCACCAACTGTATATATTGTCCAGGTTTGTGTTAAGTTCTATTTGATCTTGCATGCTGTAGATTTCACGGAATAAAATACAGTCATCTGCAAACAGCCGGACATGAGTGGTGGGTGTAACTACAGTGACGATGAAATGGCTGACAGCCCGTCATGTGAAGTGTGCGGGTGCAGCGAAACAGTCGCGCACCTTCTCTGTGACTGCGCTCGCATCAACTGCGAAAGAGCAAGCCTCTCAACAGCACTGTAGGCCAACTGGGCAACCGCCCTTCGACAGAACAAAATCCCCCTTCCCAAGCACAGGGAAGCAAACCAAAGTCACCTTCCGGTTAACCTCCCTGTTTTTCCTTTCTCTCTCTTTGAAACACAGAATAAGGCGTCTTTGCGTCTAGCACTTCTCGCACAACAGTGGCTGCCAAGTCACTGTGGAATTATCGGTAACGGATATCAGTAACGATATCCATTTACGGATTTTTCGCTAACGGATTCGTGAGTCAACTATCTAGCAGTGAGTCTGAGTCTGAGTGAGTCCAGGTGAATAATATTTTGGTGAGCTTGAGTCAGAGTGAGTACGGTTGAAGAAAATTTTTGTGAGTGTGGGCCCGAATGAGTCCGGCTCAGAAAACGTATGGTTAGTTTGACTCAGAGTGAGCAATAAGCGTTTGTGAAGCCTTTTTCACGTTAAATAAATTTCACGGGTGAGTCTGAGTGATCTCTAAAATTTTCGCCGACTTGTGGACTTTGCTTTTTCGTCAGCGGGCGAGCGAGAAATCTGTCCATCGACCCGGTGAAGTTATGTAAAATACCAACTCCGAGTGCCGCGTTATCTTGAGCCGTTCGCAAATGTGCGCACAAATCGGGGTCGTTGACGACAAAAATACAGCCTCGCCGTCGTTCCGGCCGCAGAGAACAATCGCGCGAAAGACGTAATGTGACTGCCATAAGCAAACGCCAAGTGAAAAATGTGCACACGACGTTTCAAGCCATTTGAATGAACACACGGTGTGTGACATGCCTCAAAATTTGATGTGTACAATTGTACACACGGCCGCTGAAGGGGATATATAAAGAAGGTATGCAGAGTTGGTTACTATGCATACATTTTTAAAAAAGCATTAAGTATTTCGTGCGATCAAGAATATTTTCTCTGACCTGATTTCAACAAAAGGTGAAACACTCCTGTTTCATTAATTTCCAAATCATCAATGACAAACAAGACTTCAAATACAACAATATGAGAGGTGCGTGAGCTACCGGGTGTGAATATTGATAACAAGTGTTCATGAAATGGTAGGATATTTCTGTTTCATCAGACATTAGGCAACTGTTTATGCCGAAGGTAAAAGTACGAGATGTTTCTAAAGATACTTCACTTTTGCTGCATACTTTAAGCTCAAAGTTGTGAAAGGTCTGGTTATTGATGCTCAGCATAACATAGCCTTGGTGTAGTTTTAATTAACGATTCAACATTAGGTACAGTAGACAAGCAGTGCAGCATGAGGACAGCATGGATCCATAGCAACGGTAAAGACTAGCCTCTCTTGCACAAGCGTCGCAAGCAATAAGAAAATGCCCGAGCGGTATTGTTCAGGGCAGTGCGAAGGAAGTTAAAGGCAGCATACAAGCGTCTAGGGACAGTACATGCTCAGTGCGATGGCATGAGAAATTAAAAAGCGTGGGAGAGACAGCTAGTTTGTGGCCAGCCACAAGGTTACCGTATAAACAAATGGCAGACAGAGCGCGATTCGCGACTACTAATTGACATTCTGCAACACTTTTTGTGAGGCAGAAGTGTCGTAGTTTTTGTGTCTAGTGAGAAAGGGATGAGAAGGCATGATTCGAGATGGTGGGAGACTCAAGGGAACAACCAAGCGATGCTCCCCATCCAAGGTTTTCAAAAAGTTAGGACTTTATAACTTTATGACATATATTAAAATTTTTAATTTAAAGAGTTCATAATATGAATGAATTTATATTTTAAATAGTGCATCCCAATTGAAGAGAGTATCCAGCTGAGGTGAACCGAAATTGACAATTGCCCATCGGGGACCATGGGAAAGTGTTGAGTGCCTGTATTGTGCATGATTACACGGACAACACTCAGCTCTAATTCTGTCAAGTCTTATCAGATCATTCTCGTCATCCAGCAAGCCTCTTGAAACCTATTGCTCTGTCTTAGTCGTGATGAAGTTGTCAATTTCAACTGGTGCATGAAGCTCATAGCGTGTAATGTGAGGCTCATTATTGCTCAAAACTGCACAATTTAAACACTGCCACCAGTGCCTAACTTGGTTTAAGGCAATGACTAATTTGGTCCAAAATTATGTGCTTTTGCTATAAATTGTGCTGTAATCAATGCCCAAGAATGCAATTTTTTTTTTCTTGATAAGTGTACAATCTTATCACACAGCTGTTCTTTATTGGTAGGGCGATATGATTTCCGCCTGTTATAACTCAACACAAAAGACACTTTTTGCAGTGTAAGTTACCAGCTCAAAATAGACAGTTTCCGAGGCAATATTGTCTGTAACAGCCCCAGAGTCCACTGCAGCTGTCATCCTCAGTAAGAAAGAAAGCTCAGTGTTTGAGCAATCTATGCCGGAATCCAGATGGTGATCAAGTATTCTGCTATAAAGTCATGCAAGTTCTTGAGTATTCTTGGTGAAAACACCCTTTTCCGGCATCATGTGAGGGGACGAATCACGTTAATTGCTTGAAAGCAGAGTATAGACTTGCACAAGACATCGCTTTATTTGAACTGCTTAATGATTAGATGGTTGAAAGCTTCCCACTCGTTACGAAGGGCCGAACCATAATTTGCCAACCTCATCATCATCGGCCGCAACATCAACAAAGTGTGAAGGCTATGTAAACACTTTACAGGTGCACACCGGACAGATTGTTACTATGTCAATTGATGGCGATTGGTGTAGTGGGTACCTAGCTAGTGTACCAACAGTTGGCACCCCACGAGAGTTTACTGAGGGCTCTATGGAATTCTACTCCTCCAGCTTATGCTGTGATTGTGCTACGTCTTCCGCGCAGGGCTGGTACTGTTTTCTGCATTGATCAGTTTTCCTTTTGGCTTGACATCTTTACTCTACTTGTTCTTGCGCAAGTGATCTTTTTCAACCACATTTTGACATTTTGTCAGGTCAGCAAAAAGTACCGATGGAGATACACCTCTCAAGGGCTTAGATGTTGCCGATGTTACCATAGCTCACTTCCTGTTGTTATCTCTTAGCTCATTACACGGTTGGTCCAAAGCTGCTCCTTTATGTTGAGCCAATTTGAAATGTCCCATGTCATATTTTATTGTAGTGTACTAGTTCACTACAAAAATATTGCTCAGTCAAAGTGAACACATATTTATAACATCATATTTACAGCTTGAATTTACAGCTTCATTAGGTGATGAATAGTCTCGTATTTATTTTAAGACTAGTATAATGCCTGCTGTGAGCGTCGCCTCATGAAATTTTCGAAAATGCAAGTTATGTTGTGTGCCACTTTTTTGACGGGTTTACTTGTTCATAAAAATACTTCAGAAGGAAACACGCTCCTTTTGGCTCAGTAGGTGGGGAAGTTAGTACCAGCGATGGCATGAAAAAGAATTTTGCTTTTGTGTAAAGGTGCTCAAAGAGAAATACTTTATAGCTTTTGGTGCCGTGAAAGCTTAGAAAGACCCTGCAGTCTGATGTTCTCTCTTAATTGTCTTTGTCTTGCTTCTCATTTTCACTTTCAGAAGAGAGCCAGGACACTCCACCGGAAATTTCATTTAACATAAGATTTCAGAACATACGGTGATGTGACACCAAGGACCCCTTCAGGTATCTTTTGACGCTGTTTTCCCCTATTGCAATAAATTATGACGTCACACACAACAGTTTTCATTGTAATGGAATAAGTGTAGTTCTCATGTACTTACAGAAAATAAACTTGTTCAAAATATAGTTTGTTTCGGGACTCATTGATGTTGCTTTGCTCGACACCCACCATTATTCACAACCAGGATACAGCCCGATGAACTGGTCCCACCCTTAAAAATGCCATTGCCACTTGGCAACCACAGCAGATACACTTTTGTAATCAGAGCATGGTGTTCACAAAAAGACAAAGTACACAACTCTGCACGTGAAGATACACGAGCTTATCTCGCAGAGCCGCTGAAAAGTAAGTTCTGCCTCTTGAGACATAGGACAATTATTTAGAATATCAATTGAGACATGGGAACTTTAAACACAATTTCTTCAGTAAATATATATATATATATATATATATATATATATATATATATATATATATATATATATATATATATATATATATATATATATATATATATATATATATATATATATATATATATATATATATATATATATATATATATATAAAGTTTTGTTTCTTTATTAAAATGTGCTTAGCTTAATGCTTACCGTTTTACCTGGTAAGGGTTCCCAAGTATGGTCATGGATTACTTGCACTTTCTCTGCCTGCAAATGTTTTATAAGAAATGCTTTCATATTGCATAGTTCTTAGGGGAAAAATTTGAGCAGCATTTTAGCACTGAAGCGATAAAAATATAAACTTAACTGAATATGTCTAGTTAAGAATCTTGACCATTAGTTTATAGCTATCACAAGCGCAAAGTTAAAATATGCGACATGCAAACACGGACACATGAGATATGCACAGGCAGGTTTTCGTGTCTGCTTTGTTTTGTGCTGCTGTGCATCTTTCAGTTGTTAGTTGGCATTTGTGGCACCCTCATTTCGCTCTTGTGTCTATGTTTGCACGCCGTGTCTCTTAACAGGAATACAGACCAACTAGCTCAGCTCTGCTAATGTAGTGCTCATGCCGACTTGTCTCTCCTGAAATAATATTGTCCAATTCATTATAGATAACACAAATCCATGAAACCTGGAAGCATATTCATCGCGTACTGATTGTCCGTCCTGCCATGAGAATTACAGAGCACCTAGTTATCTGAGATAAAAAATACAAATGCCTTAAAAAAGCATGACATTAGTAATATAGATTTTTGTGAGTTTGAGTCCGACTAAGTTCGGCTCAGTAAAAATTTGGTGAGTCGCAGTCCGAGTCAGTCCAAAGCATAAAATATATTTCTTGAGTGATTCTGAGTGATTTTCACTTACTTTTGCCGACCTAAAGTCCTATCTCACCTTCAGCATTACTGTCAGCCTTACCTGGATTCATGTTCATACTCACGTCTATACAGGTATTCCGAAGCAGTGTCGTTCATACACCGTTTCAATATTTCATGATCAGAGGCGTGAATTACGTAAGGGGGTGCCTTAGCCTGCCCCTACCAATTCTTTCAGACAATTTCAAGATTATTATATGTTACGCTGTCACTTCTTCTAAGAAAGATGATCTTACTAGTTTGAAAGTTTTCATAACTTGTTTTCAAAGATATATACTATGTCAAACGGCCCCAAGAAGATCACCGATTACGTGAGATAGTGGTGTTACAGAACATTGAAACCCCGGCCGAAGAAGCTAATTCTATAGGCTGACGGACTCATCAGTCGACTCTGTGAAACTGTTGCGCGTCAGCCTAGTCAGTGGCCTTTCTTCTTCTCCTCTATAACTTTCCTTCCCTTCTCCCTTTCCCCAGTGCAGAGTAGCCTACCGGGGCTCAGCTCTGGTTAACCTCCCCGCCTTTCTCCTTATTTTCTCTCTCGGATTCACTCAGACTCATCGAGCGGTTAGTGTGAGTGAGTCCAAACTCAATATATATTTTATGAGTAAGTCTGAGTGAGCTCTACAAGTATTGCCGACCTTTCGTTACACTGGTTAGTGCTGAGTCAAGCCAAAGGTATCTTAATTTATTCAATGGAGAGCTTACCCGACCTGTCGAATGCGAAGCATTTCTAAGCGAACTTCGGCGACTTTGAGCGCATCTATCTGTCTAGCCACCTACGACTTTTAGCTCTCCTGGCCGTTTCGATCGTGTTAAGCCATACCAAAATTGCTATGGCATAACATGGCTGTATGACAAGCGTGACTAGTCATAGCATGAAAACCATGAGATGTATGTCATAAATGTCATGATTTACATTTTATGGTCTTGTTGCTCTTGCGCTGGTTTCGTTCACATGACATTGAAAAACTGGTATGGTATGACATGACTGCATGGCGAACATAACCGGCCCTAACGTGGAGATCATGACATGCATGTCATGTAAGTCATGACTACACGCCTCGCTCATGGTGTGCTCACGGTCGTTTCGTTAGCTTTAACTATACCAAATTTGGTATCACGGGACGTGAATGTATGAAGAAGGTATATGACTAGTGCAAATATGATAATCGTGAGATGCGTGTCATGTTAAGAACATGACTTCATGCCACGCTCATGATGCGCTGGCGGCCGTTTCACTACCTTGACTTTTACCAAATGTAGTATTACGTGACGTGAGTGAACGACGAAGGTATATGTCTAGTCCAAACATGATAATCACAACATGCGTGTCATGTAAGAACATGACTTCATGCCACGCTCATGACGCGCTTGCGGCCGTTTCACTAGCTTCACTTTTACCCAAAATTGGTAATATACGTGACGTGAATGGACGACCAAGTTATGTGACAGCCGGGTGCAAACATGGTAATTATGACATGGAAGTCATGTACTGCATAATTTACGTCCACCTCATATCGTTGCGCTTATTTTAAAGTGACATATCCACCTTTCTCATTCGTGATTCGCATATCATTGATTGCCACTGTACGTGAAATCTGCCAATGTTTTGCAGTCAGAACTTCCATCGTGACCTTTCAACAAAAGCTTTCGTCACCGTGCCGTGATACAGATCTAACCTACCTCAACAGTGACATTCGAAGAATAACACCCCCTTCCACTGCTCTTCGCGGTTCTAAAACGAGTATTTTCGTCTCCAAGCCGGTGTTCCGGTCAGTGGTGGGAACACGGCGCGCGCTAATCCGCATGACTGTGGGTCGAAAAAGTGGCATTCCGTGCCAGAAACTCTATTTTACAAACTGCATAGTCGATAGAAACCTTGCAAAAAAGCCACCTTCCAGAACTTTTCGAATTCCGTTGGCTTGTGGGGCTCAAAGAAAAATACATTTTATACGTCATCCCGGGTGGCTTTCAGTGAAGGTGAATTATCAGTGATGGTGGTTATTTCAGACGGCGGTATGTTAGAGCACACACACACAAATTCAAACGCCGGGTGGAGTTGAGTGTGTGTGTGTGGGGGGGGGGGGGGGACCGGTGCTCAATAAGGTCCTCCCCCCAGGCGACTCCGCTTGGGTCGGTGGTGCATGAAAGCATGAAACATTGCATGGGATAAGGAGAACTGCATGAAGCCGCATAAGCCCCCCCCCCTTCTTCCTTCCAAGGCTACGCCACTGAGTGCTATAAGCGTTTGATGATCGAACTGCTTACATATTTTCATCAAATGTATCGGTCACTGAAAAAGCTGTGAATGAAGCTAAATGCTCGTTTGAAATAATTTTTTGTAGCGTGAGTGAACTGGCGACACATCCTACAACGACGGACAAAATATTTCTCTACTTTTATATATCGCGCTCCAGCGTATAAGATTAATTGATCTACTTGATATTCACAGAACGGCATCAGTTGCTATCACGGTTAGTCTATATAAATGCAGCGCGAGAATCCTAAATGTCGTGAGTGATGTGCACAGCATTAAATCGGTTTTGTATTTCGAGTAGTTTTATAAGTTTATCCTGACCTAATTCCGAGCAGGCTGGACATAGTGAGATTTCGTTTCTTCGGTTCAACATCCTATTTTCGCCATTTCGGTTCTGCGCAACTCATTCATTATTAAAGCGCAAACAAACACGCACATATGCACGTTAGCTTTATAAATGTGCTGAGCCAATTTGTTTTATGGTAATACTGGCAATAGTAGACTCATTGATATCGATCACTCAACAAACTACCTACCGTAAAGATCGCTGCATGCATCCCACATACCTGTTACCCATGATTCGAATATAATTATGCATGCCATGGGAAGCGCGAAAATATTAGTTCACTTGGATAGCCTTGATAGACCTGCAGATCTCGTTGCGCGCAAACAAAGAATTTACTCACGGTGAAACCCGCATTGTCATTGAAGTCGAGTGCGAAAAAGTCGTTGTGCTTTTGGTTTCAAACCCCTAAAAGTACGTCATTTTTCATGCCGTGATGGACTTGCAAAACTTATCTGCGACCATGCAACGGCGAGCACTAACAAAAAGAAAGCACTTATTGAACAAGCATTGTAAAATACATATACTCTCACACAAAAAAAAAACAAGAAACAAAAAAGGGAGTCAAGTTTTTTGTAAAAACGAAGTCACTGAAGCTTGTTCTTGGAGACATTCTGTGCGGCCATCTTTTTCCTGTCGTTGTAGTTCTTCAGGTAAAAGTTGAGAAACATGAAGAGAAAGAACAGTCCCTGTGGGAGACCAATGTAGACGTGTGCCTTCGGGTATCCGCACTCGAGGAACAACGGGACCAGCCCGTGCGCGATGAGTATGACGAACTGGATCATCTGCAGCTGCGTGAGGTACCGCTTCCACCAGAGGTGCTTGCGGACTGCGGGACCCAGAAGGGAGAGGAAGTAGTACGAGTACATAACCACGTGCACGAAGCTGTTGAAGATCAGGGTCAAGGCGATGTGTCCGTCCGCTCCGTACGCGAGCCCGTACCAGCCGTTGAAGACCACCAGGACGTGGTGAACGACGTGAAGCACGGATATGTGCGAGTCCTTCTTTCGCAGCACGAAAAACGCCGTGTCCAGGAAGTCGGCGATCCTCACCCACTCGTACCACCAGCAGTGCGCCAGGAAGCTCATGGTCAATTCGTCGCGACTGTCGAAGTCGATACCCTGGCACACGAAGCTGTAACCACCGCCCAGGTAGCTCCTGGTCAAGTAGGCCACCATGAAGTAAAGGCTGAGCAACACCATGACGCCGTTGTAGAGCACGATGACGGGCTTGAGGTTCTCGTACGGCTTGCGGCCCTGCATGAAGCGGGGCCCGGCAACCTTGACCACGTAGACATAGGCGCAGATCAGGCCGATGATGAACTCCTTGTTGCCGACCAGGGCCCAGCCCTCGGTGCGGGGATCGCGTCGCAGGAACACCGACGCTGCCGTCGAATCCAGGGCGACGGCCGCCGTGCCCGAGTTCACCATCGCGTCTTCGGCGTTCGTGGTCCCGTCCTACAGCCGAACTGGACCCTCCGCTGTCCAGAAACACTGTGACCTTGATTCGCAAGAGAGCTCCAGTGCCCCCTTCCACTGTCTGTCTGTCTCCCCCTCAAGACCCCCTACCTGTTTTATTTTTGACCGGGCCAAGGCGAGGCGCGCGTGGCTCTGCCGGGCGAGGGGCGAACTTGGCGTGAAAGGGGAACGGAGGTATTATTTCCCACCACGCGCGCCTTCGAATACCTCTCTTGTCCGAACAGATGTGACCAAGCCTTCTTAAAATTATATGCCAGATTTTCTTTCTCACGCGTCGATCAAATCATGCCGCGGACAACGAGCTTGGATAATTAAAACACACGCTGTCTTTCTTATCCCGTGCCTCCTCCTCTCTTTCTCTCTCTCTTTTTTCCCTTTGTGTTCGGCGCGGTCACGTGCGAGCCGAGATGTGCTAGACACGCTCTCCTGCGCTGCCGAAAAAGCTGCACCATCCTCCTCGCGCCTCTTTCTTGATGTCTCAGCGGGCGAGGAGAGCGGACGCTCGAACAGGTACGCGGAAAAGAAAAAAGACTCAATTCGCCGGCGCTGTAACGACCGCTGCCGCGGTGCTTCCCTGTGACGCAATGGCCGGAGGTTGTTGCCCGGAGCCGCCGATGACCGAGAACACTGGGGAAGATGCGGCACCGTTGCGCGCCCGTTGCACCGATGCCTGTTGAGTGGTTCTTCCACTGAGACCGCTTTGCTGCGCCGCGGAGGATCACCTGTGCGTAATTTTTTTATTTCTTTTTCGTCTCCTGCAGTGAACATGAAATGTGACAGTCGCCCCAACGTAAGGACTAAGGCACACTAATATTCTGACGCAAATAAACGTATTGATGGTTTTTAAGGTGGCTCGGACATGTTAGCCTATTTCGCCTATTCAACAGTGGTCGAAGAGGCAGGTCTGTGGAAAATATAAGGATCGCAACTAACTTCCTCGTGAAAAGAACCAAACGCGAACGAACCAAGTAAACCATGCAGCTGTTTTAGGCACACATGCTTAGCGACGCGGTGATATCTCAGTTATTGCGAGTGGTTCACCCGGCGTGCTCTCGTGACCTTTAGGGGGGTAGTGAATACATGCAAGTATAGGCCGGTTGATGAATAAACTTTTTTCTTTCTTTATATTCAATCTTTCTCATTTTCCCCAAAGTTTCTTTCTTCTGCATCTTGCTTTACGATACTTAAATACATGACCCCCCACGGTGATCATGGTTCTCAACTGCTGACACACAGGTCACGGAATCGAATCCCGGTCGCGGTGACTCTATTTTTGATGGAGGCGTAAATGTCAGAGGCCGCTGAACTAAAATTCATGTGCACGTCAAAAAAACCCAAGGTGGACAAAACTTTCGAAGCCCTCCACTACGGCGTCTCTCATAATTAAATGGTGGTTTTGTGGCGTTAAACCTCAATAATTATTGTATTATTTTACTTAGGCTACTATTTGACCGTTTCACTAAGCTTGTTACTCTTGCACTGTCATTCCTCCGTCGCAAACTTCTTGTTCTTATATGAGATGCATATTTGGGGGGGGGGGGGTGAAAGTTTCGACAGATAGAGTTTCCTTCTCATGGCAAAAGGCAGGACCGCTTGTTTAAACATTGTCTCTAACGACGGCCTGTGTTCAATAATTGTCGTCTCTTTTAACGTCCGTCTCCTGAACTTCTTTCTGCCTGGTTTAGCTTTCTTTATATGTACGCTCTCATTAAAAAACCGTTTTAGATATATTTCGGTGGTTGGAACTATAAGTCAACGTTTGTTATTCTTTCTTTCTTTCCTTCTTTCTTTTTTCTCTCTCTCTTTTTTCTTTCTTTTGTTTATTATTTCTTTCTTTTTACAGAAAGAGGAGCAAGAGCTAATGGCTATGTGGCCTGACAGAGGCTCTTACTCCTTTGGGCATTCGGCATGCATACAAATGGTTTTGATGCATGTAAAACAATAAAACATCAGCATGCATATAGAGAAAATACAGTTTCACATGATACAAAGTACTTCTAGGCAACAAAAAAGTTTGCAAACGCTTTATGAAACATGCAATAAAACACTTTATGTTAAATAAAAAAATCATTCAAACACTTCATTAAACGAAACATATTCTGCAAAACACTTTATGAAAAAAAACATCATTCAAACAGTTTAAGAATATGTACCCCAATACATTAAATAATGAAGATTGAAACTGAAATAATAAAAACAGTGAAAAAGACATGTATAAGCAAAGTATAAATTTGTCGTTGAAAAGTTATCGTAGGACGTAAGAGAAAACTCTTTCCATATTGTTTCAAACGCGGTGCGTAAAAGTCCACGTCGTTCCTCATATTGTTTATTAGCCGGGGTATTTGATATTGTGGGTCCTGGCGTCCGTAGTCTGTTCGCCTGAGTGGTGGCATTGTTATTCGGTGGCGTAACTGATGCTGTGGAGATGAAATTGGTGTACTACTAATATGGAGTCTCTGCTTTTTTTTATAAGCAATAGTAATCTAAATAGTAAATTTGACTTGCTTTTATCGATGAACGTTTATTAAAAAGATTGTGTGTGGGTAAGTCTCGCGGCCTTCTAAGATAGTTTTTGAAACTTCTTATTACTTTTTTGCAGTTTAATTACTTTGTCATAATTTTTTGCAATTGTTGTTCCTCAGACTAATGCAAAATAACTAAGTTTTGAGTTAAAAGGGCGTAGTACAATACTTTTTTTAGTGGTAGTTGTATAAGACTAATAATTTTATATAAAGTGCCTACTACTTTGCTAAGGTCACTGCAGAGCTTATTCACATGATTGTCCCAAGAGAGGCTTTCTTGAAACCGAACACCCAAAAACTTTTGCGTTGCTACTCGTTCTGTCTGCTTTCCTTTGAATAAAAGAGTAATATTAAGAGACATTGGTTTATTTATTGTCTTAAATACTATATATTTAGTTTTCGTAACATTTATTTCAAGTTTGTTTAAGTTAAGCCAGTCGGACAATAGATCTAAATAATCACTGATTTCTTTTTCAGTCTGTTATAGGGATATGCTTGCAAAGAAAAGATTAGTGTCATCCGCATACATAACTATGTTCGGTGTAGGTAAACTTCTTGGGAGGTCATTAATGTAAATTTTAAATACCGGGCTTAGTATAGATCCCTGCGGTACACCAGTTTGTATTTTAATATGTGGAGAGGTCACTTGAGTGATAGAAACATACTGAAAACGATCCGTTGAATAGTTTCGCACGAGTTTCAATGCTGTACCACGTATCCCATAGGTGTGAAGTTTCGATAACAGTATTTCGTGATTCACGCTGTCAAATGCTTTACGCAAGTCCAGGAATAAACCAACTGTGTATAAACGATTTTCAATATTTTGTAATATTTCGTGTTTTACTTGGAGGAGTGCGCCCTCGCAAGGTTTCTGAAAGAGTCACGAAAACGTTTTATTCCAGGGACGACAAGCAGTGCGGGCGTGTTTGGTGGCCAAATGAAACTATGAAGAACCTGAGCTAGTGCGCTGAACACGATCATCTTTTTTTTCACCATAAAACATATCACAAATAGATGCAACATATAAAAAAAAACTTGCAAATGCATTCAGCCTTGGGATGAGTGTATGTGTATGATTGGATATCCCATTATTTTTCTCTACACAGTCCAATTAAATGTATTTCATTCAAAATACCATTACCAGGCGCGGCGAGAGAATGTTAACGTCAGCCTGTTCACTGGTCAACTCGTGTGCACGAAGCGTTTATCACAGCCCTTCGATATTTCGAAGGACTCTGCTTTTGCTTTGACTGTTTACGACGCACAGCAGTGTATACACATGGTCTAAAGTATTTTGAGCCAGGAATAAAACGCCACGTTCCGTTGAAACAACTCGTAAACTTTCCTCGTTGGGTATTTTTCACTTCTTTCCAAGGTCTGCTTCAGAGAGTGCTGGCTTTTTGGTGCGCCATTATTGCAATACGTGGCCCATGATCTCGGCACTTATGAGAATTTTCGGCGAAGCCTGCCGTATATATAAGACATCAAGCCCGTTATTAATTGTCATTTCCACCTACTCCGCACAAAGGCTCGCTGTTTACGCCGTGTGGCTTTTAAAGCATTCTGGGATGCATGGCGGTGTTTCCGCCTTGTCCACCTCTGCGCTTGTGCCTTGGAAAAACAAGACGAAAACAGAGTAACCTGAGCTGAGCATTCGATGCTTCATAAATTTCTTAGTGTTATCAACTTATTTTCAGTTTGAGCGTGGTGATAAACGCACCATGGATGTGCACATATCGTTGGATACGACGAAGACACCTCCTTATAATCAATGACAGCAACCGGTATCCTGACAGTCCTATATGACGAGCCCCTTCGCTGAACAAGAAAGTGCGTCATGTCGGCCGCCCTATACATGACGCTATACAAGTGTTTTATAGGTGTGACGCACAACACTTGTTTTGTGTAACACGTATGAAACAACGCGTGAAACGAATAACGCATCCCACAAAGTAGTCGTTTCATCTCGCACACTATTCTCGTCAAAGTCATAATTCTATGCGAACTTGGCCACCTTCATCGTAGAAGAAAATTAAGGCAAGCGATCCACAGGGAATTCAGAGGGCAGAAGCATACAACATAAATTCCGTACTTTCATATATGATAGGCCCCTACACGACAGGATGGTGATAGTCCACCCCCCTGTCGTTCTATAGGCCATCTTTCTCGTCATGTATATTCTAGCACACTTCATGTTTAATACCTCACACACTTCGTAACGTATGAACGTAGTAACAAGTATGCGCGATTAGCTCACGAGCTGTCTATTCAAAAGCGTGCACCACTTTGTCAACCACTGCATCGCAAGTCATGGGGGTATTCCTATATTATTCCAAGCACACTAGCCTACTCACAAGGCAAATTGGAACAGCGGTTGAGCGAAAACAAACGATCAGTCAACCATGTTGACGAATATTGCAATAAAATTGTAAGGGTTAAGTCATGTGCTAGTAAACAATTCACTCTTCACAAGAAACCATTTCGCTCTACGTGTGAGTTGTGATTGCGTTTCTTCTTGCTGCCGTATCTTCCAGACATTCCTGTAGCCTTTGATTGTCGTATAGTTATTTTTTCGCACCTGTAGATTCATTTACATACGCGTGACTTATTTCCAATAAGCTATCAGTTCATGATGACGCGTTGTCATGATCCGTCACTTTACACCTTATCCTCCTTACGGTGCTTTTCAAAAAGCTGCGTTCCTCTCCACCGCATCAGGTCAGCTGCACCATCGGTCGGCGAAGTCACTCGCTAGTCTACTCACTCACACTAAAATCAAGCCATAACTCCAAGTCTAAGTGAGTCCAGGTGAGTAATATTTCGGTGAGATTGACTTCGAGTGAATGTACGGATAGATGGAAATATACAACTTCATTTGAAAGATATTTATTTATTTATTTATTTATTTATTTATTTATTTATTTATTTATTTATTTATTTATACTGCAGACTCAAGGTTCAAGCAGGGTGGTAATACACATACAAATACAGATATAAATAAAATATAAATTGCAAAACTAAAACAATAAAGGGCGAAGAAGGTTGTCTGGTAGGACAATTCTTGATTTGATGATTGATATGTGGGGTTTAACGTCCCAAAACCACTATATGATTATGAGAGACGCCGTAGTGGAGGGCTCCGGAAATTTAGACCACCTGGGGTTCTTTAACGTGCACCCAAATCTGAGCACACGGGCCTACAGCATTTCCGCCTCCATCGGAAATGCAGCCGCCGCAGCCGGAATTCGAACCCGCGCCCTGTGGGTCAGCAGCCGAGTACCTTAGCCACTAGACCACCGCGGCGGGGCATGGGACAATTCTTTCATCGCATGTATTAGTAAGGCATGCAATTTCATTCACATATGGTTCTTGGAAAGTACGAAAACTTGAGTAGTTCTGTGCGAGCAAAATATGGAATCAATGCTTTTGGGTGGTGTTGCCGGGTGGGCTGGTCACTTCTTCATCATCATCATTATCATCATCATCATCATCAGCCTGACTACGTCCACTGCAGGACAAAGGCCTCTCCCACGTTCCGCCAGTTAACCCGGTCCTGTGCTTGCTGCTGCCAATTTATACCCGCAAACTTCTTAATCTCATCTGCCCTCCTAACCTTCTGTCTCCCCCTAACCCGCTTCCCTTCTCTGGGAATCCAGTTAGTTACCCTTAATGACCAGCGGTTATCCTGTCTACGCTCTACATGCCCGGCTCATGTCCATTTCCTCTTCTTTATTTCAACTATGATATCCTTAACCCCCGTTTGTCGCCTAATCCATTCTGCTCTCTTCTTGTCTCTTAAGGTTACACCTACCATTTTTCTTTCCATTGCTCACTGCGTCGTCCTCAATTTAAGCTGAACCCTCTTTGTAAGTCTCCAGGTTTCTGCTCCGTAGCTAAGTACTGGCAAGATACAGCTGTTATATACCTTCCTCTTGAGGGATAGTGGCAATCTACCTGTCATAATTTGAGAGTGCTTGCCGAATGTGCTCCACCCCATTCTTATTCTTCTAGTTACTTTGATCTCGTGGTTCGGCTCTGCGGTTATTACCTGCCCTAAGTAGACATAGTCTTTTACAACTTCAAGTGCACTATTACCTATCTCGAAGCGCTGCTCCTTTCCGAGGTTGTTGTACATTACTTTCATTTTCTGCAGATTAATTTTAAAACCCACCCTTCTGCTCTCCCTGTTCAACTCCGTAATCATGAGTTGCAATTCGTCCCCTGAGTTACTCAGCAATGCAATGTCATCGGTGAAGCGCAGGTTACTAAGGTATTCTCCATTAACTCTTATCCCTAACTGCTCCCATTCTAGGCTTCTGAAAACCTCCTGTAAGCACGCGGTAAATAGCATTGGGGAGATAGTGTCCCCCTGCCTTACACCCTTCTTGATTGGTATTCTGTTGCTTTCTTTATGAAGCACTATGGTAGCAGTTGATCCCCTGTAGATTTCTTCCAGAATGTTTATATATACTTCATCTACGCCCTGATTCCTCAGTGTCTGCATGACTGCTGATATTTCTACTGAATCAAACGCCTTCTCGTAATCTATGAAGGCTATGTATAGTGGTTGGTTATACTCTGAGGATTTCTCTATTACGTGGTTGATAGTATGAATGTGGTCAATTGTTGAGTAGCCTGTTCGAAATCCTGCTTGTTCCTTTGGTTGATTGAATTCTAATGTTTTCTTTACTCTGTTAGCAATTACCTTTGTACATAGCTTGTATACTACAGAGAGCAAGCTGATCGGCCTGTAATTCTTCAAGTCCTTGTCATCTCCTTTCTTATGTATTAAGATGATGTTAGCGTTCTTCCAAGACTCTGGTACTCTTCCCGTCAGGAGACACCTCGTAAACAGGGTGGCTAGTTTTTCTAACACAATCTGTCCTCCATCTTTCAGCAGATCTGATGTTACCTGATCCTCACCAGCAGCTTTGCCTCTTTGCATGCTCTCCAAAGCTTTTCTGACTTCTTCTATCATTACTGGTGGGGTGTCATCTGGGTTACTTCTAGTTCTTATAGTATTAAGGCTGTGGTTGTCTCCGCTACTGTACAGATCTCTGTAAAACTCTTCCGCTATTTTAACTATCCTATCCATATTGGTAGTTATTTTGCCTTCTTTGTCCCTTAGTGCATACATCCGACTTTTGCCTATCCCAAGTTTCTTCTTCACTGCTTTGACGCTTCCTCCGTTTTTCAGAGCGTGTTCAATTCTCTCCATGTTATACCTTCTTACATCGCATACCTTACGTCTATTAATCAACTTCGAAAGCTCTGCCAGTTCTATTTTGTCTGTTGTACTTGACACTTTCATGATTTGACGCTTCTTAATTAGGTTCTTCGTTTCCTGGGAAAGCTTGCCAGTGTCCTGTCTAACTACCCTGCCTCCAACTTCCATTGCACACTCCGTAAGGATACTCGTCAGATTATCATTGATTTTATCTACGCTAAGGTTGGTTTCCTCACTAAGAGCCGAGTACCTGTTCTGCAGCGACACTCTGAATTCCTGTACTTTCCCTCTCAGTGCTAGCTCATTGATTGGCTTCTTGCGTATCAGTTTCTGTCGTTCTTTCTTCAAGTCTAGGCGAATTCGAGACCGTACCATTCTATGGTCACTGCATCGTACTTTGCCAACCACTTCCACATCCTGCACGATTCCTGGGTGTACACTCATTATAAAGTCTATTTCGTTCTTATTTTCGCCTTTAGGGCTCCTCCATGTCCACTTGCGGTTTTCTCGTTTTCGGTAGAAGGTATTCAAAATCCGTAAATTATTGCGTTGTGCGAATTCTACTAGTAGCTCTCCTCTGGCGTTTCTATTACCGATGCCATAATCTCCTACTGCCTGGTCTCCAGCCTGCTTCTTCCCTAAACTTTTGCATTAAAGTCGCCCATCACTATAGTATACTGTGTTTTTACCTTATTCATTGCCGATTCCACGTCTTCATAGAAGCTTTCAACTGAAGCGTCACCATGGCTGGATGTAGGCGCGTAAGCCTGTACTACCTTCATCTTGTATCTTTTATTCAGTTTAATTACGATACCTACCACCCTTTCATTAATGCTATAGTATTCCTCTATGTTTCCAGCTATGTTTCTGTGAATTAGGAACCCCACTCCCAGTTCTCTTCTGTCTGCCAAGCCCCGATAGCAAAGGACGTGCCCATTCTGTAGCACCGTATAGGCCTCATCTGTCCTCCTAACCTCACTGAGCCCTATTATATCCCATTTAACACCCTCTAGCTCCTCGAATAGTACAGCTAGACTTCCCTCACTAGATAAGGTTCTAGCGTTAAACGTTGCCAAGTTCAGGTTCCAATGGCGGCCTGTCCGGATCCAGAGATTCTTAGCACCCTCTGCTGCGTTGCAGATCTAACCGCCGCCGTGGTCAGTTGCTTCGCAGCTGCTGGGGACTGAGGGCCGTGAGTTATTTGACGTAAGCATGTGGGAGGTAGTGGCCAGATACTGCACCAGGGTGGCCAAGCCTTCTCTGGTGAGGGAGTGCGTTCCCGGCGGTGGTTACCGGTGAGGCCGCACCCCAGGCCTCTTAATGCAGTTCCATCAACACGCGGATTTTATTTTATTTTTTTATCCGGTTGGGAACTGCGCGGCACCGGGATTTGAACCACGGACCTCTTGCATGCGAGGCGGATGCTCTAACCACTACGCCATCGCCGCACCCGGTGTTGTGGTCTGGGTCCTGTGGGTCTCGTCGTTGGTAGCTGGCTCCCATCGGACTCGTCCCTTATAGCGAGAAGCAATGCTTATATGGGAAAACAGAGAACAGACGTTTATTTACATTAGAGAGAGGTCAATAAGAAAGTTTAGATATATAGTGGCGTTCTTCGTACATGGCGAGCTCTCCACTCGAAAAAGCACCCCGAATGAGCCGTGGGGGCTCATTATAAAGGGTCTGTCCTCCCCAGATCCCTAGATCGGGGACCGCGTACAGATGGCACCGTCCAATCACGGACCACACATTACCCGCGAGGGTGACGAGCACGCACGGTCCACGCGAACGTTCAAAACTGAAGCGTGGTCACCGCACGGCCATGTGGCACGAACGCGGCTCCCCCCCCCGTCAAGGTGTGTCGCTGGGCGAGGGGTCTGGAGTTGATGACTGCATCCATCGAAAGGGCCGCCGTAAACAAGCTTCAAAGGGTGCCGAACGACTCGTTCAATTAGCGGGACGATTCCCGGCCGCCGCCGCCGCCGTCATCTTCCAAAGAAGAAGCTGCACCGGTGGTCTCCCGAACTGCTCACGGCGCCGCGGCGGCAGGACGCCGCACCCTCCGGCCAGGTGGGAACAATACATGGCGGACACAGGCCGCCAACCCGTTTGGCGACTCAAAAGGAACATCAAAAGGAACGCCGATCCATTGTCAGACCTGGCGCCGGTCCTAACAGCCTCTCCGCCGGGTCTATAGCTGGTTTTTGTTCAAAAGTTGTTCAAGGAATTCTAATCTAGCTTTTTGTCTTCGCGTCAGCAATAAGGGAATGTTGTTGGCTAGCACTAAATCTGAGCGTGAGTCTAACTTGGAGTACTTGTTGAATATAAATCCAACAGCTTTTCTCTGAGTGAATCAAAGTGAATGCAGATTATTCGCTATCAGCCTTGCCCGGATTCGCGTTTACACTCGCGTCTACTCACACGTACTCTAAAGCAGTGTCACTCATACACCCTCTCATTATTTATTGATGTGAATTATACAATTATAGGCGCGGATTACGTAGGAGCGTGCCTTGACCTCCCCACCCACCAATTCTTCCAGGGAATTTCTTGATAAAATGTTTTGCCACTTATTTCTCGAAAAAAATGATCTTACTGATTTGCTAGCAGTCATAACTGATATCCGATGGTGATATAAAAAAGGCGCCGAGAAGAGCACAGAATACGCGAGATATTTGTGTTAAAAAGTATTTGACACCATGTATCACCAAAATAATTCTAGGCTAACGGACTCATGAGTCAACTATCGAGCCGTGAGCCTGATTCCGGGTGAGTCCGGGTGACTAATGTTTCGCGGAGTTCGAGTCCGAGTGAATCCAGTTGAAGAAAATTTTTCTTCGAGTACGAAGTGTGAGTTCGGCTCAGTAAAATTTTGGTGAGTCTGAGTGAGCTCCAAAAGTTTTGCTGACCTATGAGCTGGAACTCCGCTCACTCACAGAGTACAGAATTTTATAGCGCTGGCGTGCAGAGACTTCTACGCAAGTTCTCTATGGAAGCTTTGTTTGGAGAAATTCGACTAAGCGACACATTGTGACTGTTCATTGATAATTATAGTTATTGTGCATTAGTTAAACGTTACCATATATACACAGCAACTGTCGCCATAAACTATAATTCTCTTGCATGCTTTCATACCACACTTCCCCTTCCTAAATACAGTGCAGCCAACTAGAGATCTCCGCTGGTTAACGTCCCCGTCTTCAATTCTCTCTCTATTTCACGGTGAATCCTGCAGAACTTGCCAAGCTTGCCACCTTGCGGGTATTTAACTAGGCGTTTTTGCTGCAAAGCTTTTTATATCGCTCTTTCACGCTACGCTTCTTCTTCGCCTCGTTCTCACACGAGACGCTTCAGAGCACAGTCCTTCAAGCACACGGAACAAAGGGAGATTGTAGACGAGAGGCAGCTAGCCATTTGAAGCGGGCACAGCTCGAGAGGGCCGACAGACGGCTAGTAAATATCGGTCACGACTAGCCTGCTTAACGTTCCTAGCAATCGCTATGTAGTCTGCTCCCGTTTAGCTGAGTTGAGCCCTTCTGAAACAATTGGACTTCGGCAACCTCGTTCACAGAAACTTCTTCTTGGGTTCTTTTTTTTTTTTGTTTGGTGATCCGATCTGTCCGAAGTGTCTGCGTCATTCTTGAACTAACACAAACAAAGAGACAGGGAGAGAAGGGTGTCCCCTTGTCGTGACCTTTATATAAAGTTAACTCTGCGAATCAGTTCAGTCGTCGTTATCACATTTTCAGTGTACGTGCATCATTAAGGGTAGCTTATAGAACGACCTGTTATATGCAGATTTAAATGACGCGAAACGTACGTGGGTCCTCTGGCACGGGTGGAAAGCGATCTGATTCAATGTAAATTATGTGACCATAATCCTTCATTAGGGGATGATCCAGTTTTTAGAATATCTAGTAACGTGAAAAATTGGGCGAGTTGGGCTTACATGGCGAATCACCGAGCATCCACCGAGACGAAGACGATCCTCGCTCGTTGTTCCTCGTATTTTCCTTGTCTCGGTAGTCACGCAGTGGCTCATCTTGAGAAATCTAAGAAGCAAAAAAAAGAAAAATGCGCGAGAGAACACGCATCTTCTCAAAAGCGAGACGATGCCTCGGTCGTTTTTTTTTTCTCCTTCTTCCTCATTTTTGTTCTTTATTTGAGAGCAAACTAACCGTTGTATAATTGCAGCTTAAGGCGCGAAAACGACACGGACGAAGAGAGACAGTACACACACACGGAGCGCCACTTCCAACAAAGATTTATTTCGAAAGAGCACAGAACATATATAGACACCGCGCGCGCCGTCACCGTGCCTTAATGCGCAGCCGCATTTAAGTGTACTGTCTCTCTTCGTCCGTGTCGTTTTCGCGCCTTAAGCTGCAATTATGTTAAACCAACAAGCCCAGTCTGCTATTCTAACCGTTGTACTTACAGAAGCGCGCGAAACAGACTCAGAACACCGGAACCTGTCTCGGTCTAAGAACTTCAATAATTGCATAAGTGTAAGCAACCTTCTATGTATACTGATATGAAGGTTCTTAATTGTGTGTGCGCCGTTTCTTACGCGAATGTAGTTATAGCCGTTACGGAGTCGCGAATGTCTTCCGAAAACAGGTGTTTCATTTTCTTTATGTCCATTCGTGTTTATAAACACGCACGTGAGAACAACGATCCAAAGAATCAATCGTAGAAGCGTGAAAACAGAAACGTGGTACACGTAATTAAAGCACCTGGTGTCCTCATATTCAGTTCTGACATTGTTCGTGAATGAAACGCTTATTGCAAACAATTTGGCTCGCAAGGATGACTTTTGGAAATCCCGCTAAATTAGTCCCGCGTCCCTGGGACCTCAAAATTCAGCTAGAACACATCTGCTCAAAAGAGAAAAAAGAAGTAAAAATGATCCGGCGGCGGGGATTGGAGAATCCAGGCCAAGTTACACAGCAGCGCCGAAAGCCGGTCTTCGCGGTCAAGGTCCGTAGATAAAACAACTTGCCTCGCGTTTCTGCCGCGGTAGCGTCTCGGCATACCCCCCTCCCCCTTTACCTATTCTGATTTGTTTGTTTTCGTTAAAGAGCAGCGTGACATGACCTTCGTCATACAATACCACCCACACATCAATATTCCCCCTAATTTTTTTCGTTAACTCTATCTTGAAAGAAAAATATTTTTGAGCGTGCAATGCTACTGAATGACACAGAGACAAATGCTAGTACTAATGCATTTGTGAGAGCAATTAAAACTTTGATATGTCAAACAATGTAATTCAAACGAAACAAAGTTACTGTAGTTGTTTGGGAAGAGTGCTGATAGAAATTTCCGTACATTTATCGGTCCGTCTTTCTCGAAATACTTTTTGAAGATTCTTTCTTTCTGTATTTTTTCTTGCTTTTTTTCTTTTTTCTTCCTTTCTTGCTTTCTCGTTTTTCTTCTTTCTTTCTTTTCCCTTTCTTTCTTCCTTTCTTTCTTTCTTTCGTTCTTCCTTGCTTGCTTGCTTGCTTGCTTGCTTGCTTGCTGAGCCGTGACCTGTATCCTAGTAGACAAACGTTACAGCCGCCGACGAGGGCGAGTAAAAAATGGCAGCATATCCACGGAGTGAGTGATGGAGAGTTGGGCTAAAAATCCGTCTGTCCATTCGTTCTTGCTTCCGTCCGTCCATGCGTCCGTCTGTGTGACCGTCCGTGCGTCCATCCGCCCGCCCGTGCGTGCGTCCGTTCGTGCATCCGCACGTCCATCTGTGCGTCCGTGCCTGCGTTCGTCCATGCATCCGCCCCTGCGTCCATCCATCCGTCCGCGCAGCCATCCGCCGCGTCCGTTTATGCATCTTTCTGTGTGTCCGTTCGTCCATCTATTCAACACTACAAGTACCACCATCTCGCATCTATTCATCATATATTCCCCACTAGAGTTACTGTATATGCTACATTTAGGTAGCATATACAGTAACTCTATTCCCCATATAGAAGCACCGCCATCCAGCGGACATTCCAAGGACTAAACTAGAGGTGGCACACGCACACTTTCTTACGGCTTGAGCTTCGTGCCTACTTACCATCTTTAACCACCTCGAGTTCATGGTATATACTAGTTCACTGTACTCATGACACTGCGGCTCAACGCTCGCTGAACCTTTCTAAAACCAAGAAGCTTACGCATGCGAGTATAACGTAGCAACACCTTCTTGTCAGATAGTGCTCAATGTACATGCTCTTTAATATTCGGCCAGGAAATGGCTGCTAATGGGGAATGACAGGAGAATTCGGCTTTTAGTTAACGCGCACGCTGCGAATTTTTTAATGCTCAACAACGCACAGGAGAAATCTCCCACCGGCACCACCTTACAGGTCAAAACGTAAGGCTGGTTACACACTACGACTACGACTATTACGAGGGACGAACGGGTGACGCTTTAAGGAGCTTCGCCCCTAAAATATCCCCGTGCACAGTGTCGGCAGCTGTGGATGTCAGCCAATGTGCGAATAGTAGTGTTACAAAGTTGCGAGGAGTGTTTGATTAAAGATACAAGCACCTAATGTACTTAATGAGTTAACTTAGTCGCAATGTGCCTGAAGTATCAGTTTATTATTTCTTCAGTTAGCTCACTAATGCCAGCTTTCGATTATATTAATAAAACAATCCGTCCTATACAGCTATAACTAAGTATACCAAGTCCCCCATTCCGTTTTGCAAAATTTACTGCCACTGAGTCATGTTCAAGGCATGGTTTCTTCCGCACATGCGAAATGCACGGGAAAACGGCAATTTCTCTGGCTTTAATTTATATTCACAGGGAGCCGTTTTGGCTTAACTGTACGTATCGAACGCCACTTCGTTTAGCGATGTAGGTTTATTTGTGTATTTATTTCACGTATATATATTCATTGATTCGCAGTGAATCAGTTGTTCGACAAACGCTGAACTTCCTCGTCGAAGGAAGCCAGACAGGCAAGGTCGCAGGACAAAGACACTTTAGAGATATGTTAGCAAGCGATAAAGCACGGCCGTTGTCGAACCCCTACTAGTCTACCAATTATAATGTTAACCTTACAAATAGTTTCAACATAGAACATAAACAGAACATGGGTCCAATTCTTCAATGCCTCCGAGAAGGAGCAAAATGTGGCTGAGTAGGCAATTTGTGTACAGCGTGGAAAATGCTTGGAGTGTTAATCATTACGAGCTGTGTTGAAGGCAAGATGTTGTCTACGAGCTACTGGATTAGTTCATTTGGGATTTTTTATTTATTTATTTATTTATTTATTTATTACAAGTACCTACATCGCCCATTGGGCATTGTTGTAGGGGGTTACAGTAGAAAATATAATACAAAACAGCAAAATTCAAGGCAAATAAATCGTGCCTTACAGTATACAGGAGAAATCAACACTTGTAGTACAGCGTTAGAACAAAATTGCAAAACACAGGATTATACAACGAAAGCAGAAATTATACTTATAAAAATCAACAACCAAGAGAAGTACAAAGCAAACGTTAAATATATGGGTTATTTCAGCAGCTCAAACTGCTGTTTCAATGGCTGTTAGGAAATTAGAATCAGAGAATATTGGTATTTTTAGCGCATTCCACTCACTAATAGAATTTGGAAAGAAAGAGTATTTAAAGACATTCAATCGACAGGTATATTCTCTAATTTTATATAAGTGATCTTTCCGTTTGGACATATAACTAGGAGTCTTTAAATACCGCTCTTTATTTAGTCCAGTCTTACCGTGATATATATTATAAAGAAATTTAAGTCTCTGAACTTTCCGTCGTCCACAAAGGGGTTCCCATCCCAAGGCCTGAAGAATTCCCGAAGACCTTATTCTAAAATCGTAGTTTCCTGTAACAAACCTAGCAGCCCTTTTTTGCACCCTCTCCAATTTTTCTTTTAGTACATTCGTGAAAGGGTCCCAAGAAACACAAGCGTACTCTAAAATTGGGATAGCGTACTCTAAATTGGATATTCTGTGGATAGAGAATCCACAGAATACTTTGCGTCAGCATTCCCGATATCCCCCATTCCTTCGATCCTCCCAAAACAAACACACACACACACAAGAACAGAAACACTTGCCATCATGTTACGCTTTTTGTAACACTCGAAGGTGAAAGCCTTCTGCTCACTTGGTGATGAAATTGCACCTGTCAGGGCCACTACCCGCGAGGCTTAACAAGTGCAATGTAAGAGACGCCACATTAAGTTCCTTTTGCGTCGTTAATCTATTGCAATGCCTAGGTCTGTCACTCCTCCATTGGAGTTTTCTGCGCCACACGTGGTGTTGTATGACTTCCGGGATTGGCGCATCTTTGACCAAGCGACGACGCTTTATGATGACGTCATCATGGGTCATCGCGATGACGTCGCGATGTCATCACAAATTGTGTGCGACCTGTGACGTCATTGGGAAGTGAAATTATCGATACCGTGGGTTTTCGTGCCACTTCACTCACATGTCGTCTTTCACTCACAGTGCTATAAAAAAGTAACAAAGTTGCTGAAATATTAAGTAGTAGAACAGACCACTGGTTGAGACCCTTGCCTATAGATGCCTCCGCAAGTGAAGCGTGCGTGTGCACATGTGCGCTGGTAAAGGGTAACTTACTTCGTTTTTCTGGATACTGGGCATGTATAGCAGCCCTCGCGCTTTCATCGCCGTGGTCCTCCTCTTGGATGCTCAGATATTTGCTTGCTGCAGATCGAGTTGTGACGATCACGATATATCTTCACCGCAGTCGAATATGCAGAAAAAAATCGGTGCGGCCGTCTGCTCTATTTGTCCGCGCCATGCATCAGTGATACGTAAGTCATCGTGCCGAGGTCGTGCCTCCATCGCTGTCGTCTCCTTTCTAAGTTGTTGTCAGGCTGCCACCGTTGTAGATTTCACCAACGTGTACGCCAGACCACTCATAGGTTCTGTATATGCCATAACTATATTATAGCCTTGCCTAACGCTGCTTATTTAGTGGAGTAAGGCGCCCGTATAAGCTTGGATGGCAATGGAAAGCCACAGCTGTGTAGTGTCCGCTACTTCATGAGTCCGTGTCCATAATATACAGCCACACGAAAAGGACACATCGGCTCAGTTTTCCTTTGTTTCGATCAGAAACGGAGGTCGTCCTGTATAGTTCCGGTCTACGATTTTGACACTGTCTTGGGTGAAGGGTGTAGTAATGCCATAACATACATCAAAGGCTTTTAAGTTGTACGCATTCCAAAGTGCCCGCTGCAGCTTCTGTGAGCCTTATAGACCGAGAGAATTCTCCACACTGCTTTCCCTTTAGATTGCGTGGCCTTCGTAATTTGAAATTTCGGTTATGACGAAAGATTCAGATGTCTCATCAAACAAGCAAAGTGATCATCAACGTTCGTCAACACGAGGGATGAAACAATATTACCTAGTATTGTTGTCACAATGACAATATGTGGCGTAATTCGTGACGTCATTACTGCAACATTATGGCGCAATCTCACGACGCCTCATAACATGGCATAACGCGATGGCGTCATCGCACGACGTAGTCACTTGGTGAAAGGTGGGCCGATCCCGGAGGCTGGGCCTAAGCAGATTCCGTGCAGAAAGCTTGCAATACGACCAATCCCGGAGGCAATGCAAGAACCACGTTAGGTGCAGAAAGCTTTCGGAGAAAAGCGGGGGAGAATCAAAACATTGACTGAGAAAAAAAAAAGATAATGACTTACGTCTCGGAGTCGTTTTAAGCGAATGCACAAGGGACCCTGAAAGATTTCGTTCTCGCTTTTCCTACAACCTTAGCCCTGTTTCAGCAGAAGCAAACATTTCCGCTATTTGCAGCGGGGCGTCGAATCGCTTGTCGCCATTAGAAGCTGTCGCCTGTATGGGCACAGCTGCGGCGATTTTTTCCTCCGCAAAACTCCGCACAACGCAGTCAGACGAACGTGCACCGCCTATATCATCGCGCATTGCCATAAATCAGTCAAACGCAAAAGCGAGGTCAAACGTAGACGAGGAAATCTGCGCGGACGTAACACGGACGCACGTGGCTCTCTCGCTTCCAGCGACTGTGTATGTATATTCATTCAACGAAAGCGACCGACGTCAGAGCGGCACTATACATTACGCGCGTCTCAACGCAAAACCTTGGCCTCCCTCATCCGCACTTCCTCCAAAATGCGGCGCAATTCCCTCCGGCAAAATAATTGGGATAAACAACCGAAACACGAGCCACGCGCGCGTCGCAATCGTGAGCTACGCGAGCAATCATTTTCCTGTGTCGGCTTCAGCGTGGCCCGGCGATCTCGGCCACCGTTACACACGCGCACGCGTCGAGCCGGTGCCAACTCTTTCCTGACGCAGCACGTTGACTCTGCGTGACGTCGGGATGAAAAGTTTCGGCCGTGCATGCGAACACGTGCACCATCACGCCCCGCAATACGCTGAACAGCAGCGCCTCGTGCGTGCCTGGACCCATAGAGTTTCCCAAAATTAACTAGAAGGCACTCTGGCGCTGCGATCGTTCAGCGACCATGGGAATGATGGGTAGTACACACATTTGCCTAGTCTTCGTGCTTGCGGGCGGCGAATTGTACTTGCGGCTTCCTTTATTGCTGTGTTTCACTTTTGTTTTGAAAGAAAAAAAACGAACCCTTTTGAACTTAATGACTTGATTCGAAATGGTAAGTCTAAAAGAATAAGGTTGTGAAGCGCAAACGGTGAACATTTGCTAATTTATGTTTTCGCGAAAAAAACTGCTCCAAGTCCCACGAACACAGACGGAGCCGGAAGTAGGCCAGAAGTACGAATATTAGACAAATGTGTGTACTACCCATCATTCCCAGCTGAAGCGCCGTGTGTTGCAGCTCCCATAGACACTAGCGCCAGAGTTCCCTTTAGTGTATATTGAGAAACTCTATGTCTGGGCCGAGGAAAACTGAACAAAGTTCTTTTCGCAAGCTATACACACGCCGACCTCGAACACTGTTTCTTCGAACGCGCCACGAGGACAATTAGAACGAATTTCCCGCGAGTCTGACGAGCTCGCAGCGACGTGTTTCGACAATAAATGCGCGCCCAGTGTCATTCAGAGCAATTATCGTGAGTGAAGAAACTGGCTGTCGAAGTTACCAAGGAAAATGGTGCCTCACTCTTTAATGGAAGAAGTTATATACGCTATTGCTACATAGTCACACAAGCCTTCACGTGTGAAGATGGCTGGCACTTCTCATACAAGTGTTAAATACGATGCCCCTCCTCATCACTCTCCTCCCTTTTTTCTTCCACCCCCCTCTCTCTCTATCAGTGTTGTTTTTTTTAGTATATAAATTGTTCCTTTAGCACCTTCTTCGAAAACGCCTATCGATTCGGCGTCTAATCATTCAATTTACGTCTATTATTGCTATATTGCACGCTGTATGGGCGATTCGGTCGTACACCATTGAGAGAGCTTGTATTGTGCAAAAAAGTCGTCCTACTCGCATGTTTCACAGCAACAGGCACGCGGGCTCGGTCACGTCCACCTCAGTTATGATCTCGCACCTTATCATTCGTATCGTTAAAGCATAGGCTGCGCAAAACGGTCATAGACGAGTTCGACTATAGAACTACATAAACGGAAACTGAAGATTTTGGACAGCATCTTCTTTTATCATATATGATGCGAGATCATTACTATTGCTCTGTTCTAAGAATAAGTTCGTTTATGTAAATATTTGTATGCATTACATTTAGCACCACACTTTCCTAGGCTATCGGTAATCTTTCCGTTAAACCTCCATCATTCCAAATCTGAAGAGTAAATGTTGAAGCCACTCGATTCTTAGCTTATCCCCCACAGTGGGTATGCGCCACTAACAATAGGAGAACAAGAACAAGAACAAGGACTGTGGTGGGCGAAACCGAGCCTGAGTTCCCTTCGATGTGTGGGAACTGCAGCCGTTGGCTTCGTGATCACCTCGAGTAGCTCTGAGGGACAAAGCGGACGAGGATCACGGGTGCCGTGGTCTGCGCGGGCGTGGTTGCGACGGAACTGAGGCCTGACGAAAATTGCTGATGAAATTTGCTTCCAAGAAACGTCACCGCCATACCATAACAACACACTGCTAAATGTGTGATCAAAGTCAAACAATTATTATAAAAGTAGGGCTTCATTAAATATTCAACGTCGCGCCGGCAGAACAACCACACACAGAAAGAAACAAGTATAGACACCACAAAAAAAAGTGTAGCGAGTTCTACTGTAAAAGTAGGGCTTGAGTACGGATTAGTTGGTATTACATTGCTAACTTGCGTATAACAAAGAAAAAAAGCGACAGAACAGAAATAACACGAGGAAGAAAAGAGCATATATTGAGAGTCTCTGAAGGACGCGTCAGATAATAGATTCAGAGCACACTCAAAGGGTGCACTGTAAGTATATATTGTTCTATTAGGAAACCAAAACTGCATACATAGAGCGTACACGCAAGAGCCGAAAATCTGCGTTCGTTTTGCTGGAGCCCGAGCGGAACCTAAACGGCGCCTCCTTCATCTAAAACTCTTATTGGTCGAGCGAAATCGATATACCGCAGTTGAGGATATTGCCGATTGATCACGTTCGGATATACTCCGCATTTTTGTTGCGCCAGCAGACAACGTGAGAACGGCGCACGTGTGCATGCGTGGCTATAGAATACACAAGGACATCACACATCGTGAATGAGTGAGGTTGTTGAGTTATCGATCGGTGAATGTAAGCCGCACTATTCAGAAACGTTTAACTCCTGTGAATATATGACAAGACATGCATTCTAGCGGTTTGTTTAAAATTGTGTCAAGAAAGTTGCATTACAGATGCTTCAAATAGGCGTGATACTGAGTCGTAGCTTTCAACGTCACACAAAGCAACACAGTGGCTATGAGAGACGCGTATGATTGTATGAAACAACACCCGGCAGACTCAGTTTGCATCCATCTAGCTGGGATCATGGATAGTGACAAAATCCCTCTGAACTTTAGAGTACTTAATGTAACACGTTGATACGTACTGTACATAGTGCCCTGAACACGACCAAGTAAAATAGCAAGATCTGATTATATGCAAAAGCAGGCCATTGACTTGAAGTTTGATGACTGTATACAGTTTACTGAAGGCAGCAAAGATGGATGGTATCACTCAGAAGCACTGTAGGTAACAAAATATATATGCATACACAGAGGATGAGTTGGGGAGGTCTAACTCTACCACCTTACCCATCCCCCCCCCCCCCCCCCCCCCAGAGTTATTCGATCATATCAGTAGCGAAACTGCGTTCTAAAATTCCATCCCACCCCAGCCTTCAACCCTCGCCCTCGGAAATTTTCCGTTCCTATGTATATGAACGCACCCAAGCAAACACACGTACGTCGATACACATGGTCAAACTCTCCTACACCAAAATAAAATCGCAGCTACACCCCTAATTATATGTACACGTGATATAATACACTTGTCCTTATTCCTATTGGCCCTATTCGTCCTCATGTACGTGTTGTTGTTTTGAACATTTACAAAATGCACACACACACACAAACTCGCCTATCTGAACATACAAATGCCGTACAATGGCACTGTCACCACGGCGTCAATAAAATGCGCAAAAAAAAAACAGGTCGCAGAGTAAGCAACAAGCAGAAACAGCGCAGAAACCACTCTCACATCCAGCCTTCTAGCAATCTATGCAGGTTGTGTCCCATCGACGTATTCAAGAACTTGTTATAGCCATGATGAAATTGTACCTCAATTAATAGTCAATAAAAATAGAGTCAAATTTTCATAACTACTTTCACATGGGACTGCTCGGAGCAACGCTTATTAGGCAGTGCAGTACTTGTGATTTGCAGTTGTACAGCATACAACCAATATATTTACAGTTCTATAAGATCGGAATCCAAAATTAGGAGGAAATTGTAGAAAAAAAAGGTTATTCCAGAGTGTCCATGCCAACAGGAAAAGGGAAAAAAAAACACCTAGTTTTGATACGGTTTTTTTACAGCTTAAACACGTGGTTTCACTTGCATAAATATTTGGTTTTCTTTTGGTGTACACATCATTCGTTATCAGTCACAAAATAATCGCCATATTTTATCTTTCTTTCTTGGAGTTTAACCATTAATAAACGACTGGCATAGTCCGATTGCATCAGACTGCTAATTCTGTCGGCGTCTGTTGTCTGCCTTGTTGCTTCAGAGATTCAGCTGAATTTTGCGATAAGAATCGTGCGGCATGCACGATTTTAAACTATCGAAGTAAACAAAACACTCACGTGCCACTAAATGCAGTCACTTACACTAATAGAGCGCGTGAACTCAACAATAAATCAACTACAACAATAAACGCTCACAGAATACCTTGAAGGCGTACGAAACAGAGCCATATGAGCAAGTATATAAATTGAGAAACAAACACCAGTGGAATGTTAAGCGTAAGAATCAAACTAGCGTCAACAGCTAAACGACATTGCTCTCTCGTATAAATCAACATGGAGAAATACCCATACGCGCAACGGTGCCTGACAATAGATGGAGGCACAATGTAGTTACGCTGTAGTTATACCGCACTTACATGCACACGATGCCTGGCGGATATGTTAAGCGAAGTATACTGAAGCGCCATGCAGTACACAGAAATTCGTGCCCTGCTGTGTATAGGTTAACAACACAGCGTTTAAATGTAGTACCTCAATATATAACCAACACAAGACATGACACTATAAGCTGTCCAACTATAACTACCGTCGCGAGTGGAGCAGCATGCATGAATCCTGTGCGGTCAGCGCTGTATACGTTTTGTGGCACGTTCCAGTGTATACACGCAACACGGTCCGAGAGTGTGCTTCGCGTTAGCTCTAACAAGCTATTCGAGGAATACACACCCCAGCGTAAAGCTCCCTTCTGAGAGCTTCACAGGCGTATCGTTTTCTTTCTCATCAACTTTTCAACGAAGTAAATTTATATAGCATGCGCGCAAGTTGCGGTTAATCATATTTTCTGGACAAACGCTTCACACTCCGATGACCTCGCGATGACGGATTGATCGCATATTTGTTGCGTGCCTATCACATTCCACAAACGATGTTCTCTGCACGATGATCGAGATCTCTGCAGTCGCCGAGGCGCTCAACAAGGTTGGGCGCATGACTTGAGAGCATGCCGCCCGCATTTTACATGGCAGACTTCATACCGGTGAAGGTAGCGTACAGTGGCTGCGGTGACGTCCCGCGTGTAACTATCACAAATGTCTTTTGGCGGCGTGCGCCCACAAAGTACCGCGAACTATGCACGACCGTATAAAACGCGTCGCCAATGGCGCGTTGCCAGCGTCTCCGGCATTCAGGAAGAAACAAAGTTACACCTGCACTCTCTCTGAAACAGCTTAGAAAATTGAGATGCGGCACGCGACCAGCAAGTGCATTCTCTCTCGGTCTGTTTGCTTGGGGTTACATTCACGGAATACAGGCGAGTGAGTACGCGCAAGGTATCGTGTTAACAGCGCGTGCACAAGTGTGCGTTCATGGGGAGTACACTCATATTAAACGCACTAAAGCAATCATAAACTTGCGTATCAATTGGACCACAAGACACGAGGGTACATGCTGAGTCATAATTCAAATTTAATGCTTGATCAAGTAGTGGTGCTAAAGGCAAAGGAAGTATTATGCTGCTTCAAATGGGCTGTCTTTTAAAAAAGCAATCTGCACTAAAAGAAAAATAGTGAGAGAGAGACGAAATTTTTCATCCTTGTTGGAGTCAAGGGCAAAATTGAAAAAAAAAGCTATACTTCAAAACTTGGGTGTATGTCTCGTACTTGACCTCCTGTTATCACAGTCGCGGTACCCTATAAGATGACAGGGACAGATTTTTACCGAAGGCTTAAGGGTTTTTACTGAAGGCCTTCAAAACGTGGTATTGCGGTACCAATAATCACATTATTTACATCACGACAATGCGCTAAGCAATACATAACTACATATACCTAATATGAAAGCAATCTCACACCATTCATTTGCCTATGACATGACCACTTGTAATCTGAGTGCTTTCACAAAATATGAAAACTAACTTGCGTATATGCCTGGGTGATCAGAGAGAATTTGTCCACTCGGGCGTCTGTCCCGTTGCGCTTCCCGTTCATATCTAGTTGGCTTAACTTCTCGTCAAGGGTCCAAGGAGGCTTTTTCCTTTGCACGAACGCCCACGGCAGTGCGCAACACAGTGCTTAGATATACGAAGCAGCACGACAAAAGTAATCTTCAAAACTTAGTGGGTACCTGCGCCGTCGACGAGTCAGCTGTAGGGTTAAAATGGGGAAATAGAGAGCTCAGCCAGATGGCATAAGAGTAAATGGAGGTTATCTACACGCTTCACTGTACGCGACTACATGCAACACACACTCGCCTTCTCATAATCCTTACTGGCTGCACTGAACCATGTAAGCAAAGCGATTGCAACGTCAAATGAAAACACTTTTTCTAGCAACCATTAGAACTGAGAGCGTTACTGATCTTTGCTTTTTATCTCCTCGCGATGCTGAGGCCCCCTCCTCCGATTACAGTAACTCTTGATGTAAAAGTTCATGAACATCGTGAAAAAGAAGACTCCCTGCGGCAACGTGATGAATATGTGCGAAAGGGGGTAGCCGCATTTGACGAACAGCGGTATGGTCATGTGGAAGAACATGATTACAAACTGAGCCAGCTGGAACTGGGTGAGGTATCGCTTCCACCAAAGGTACTTCTGCACCGAGGGTCCCAACAGAGACAGGAAGTAGTAGGAGTACATGACCACGTGCACGAAGCTGTTGAAGATGATGCCGAAAGCAGCGTGGCCATCGGCTCCGTAGGCAAGGCCGAACCAGCCGTTGAAGACGACCAAGACGTGGTGGACGACGTGCAGGAACGATATGTGCGAGTCTTTCTTGCGCAGCACGAAGAATATGGTGTCCAGGAAGTCGGCGATCCTCACCATCACGTACCACCACACGTGAGACAGCATGCTCATTGTCAGCGCGTCCCGTGCCTGGAAATCGATGCCCTGGCAGAAGAGGCTGTACCTGCCAGTGCCGTAGGTCCTCACGTAGAAAGCACCGACGAAGTAGCAGTTAAGGAGCACCATAGCAGCGTTGTAGAGCACGATCAGCGGCTTGATGCTGTCGTACGGTTTGCGGCCCTTCATGAACCGAGGTCCGCCGATCTTGACGATGTAGACATAGGCGACGACTAGAAAAACAATGAACTGCTTGCTTCCCACCAGAGCCCAGTCAGCGGTACGTGGATCTCGCCTGAAGAAAGCTTCCGCCGACTCGGTTCCCGTGCTGTTCTCCATGGCGCCTCCTGTGGCGTGGCCAAGTGGAAGGTGACCGAAGTGGACTACGCGCTGCTCGCTGCCTATATGAGCTGGGCGTTTTTGACACGAGCCTTTTTTAACAGTCTCTCTTCCTTCTGTATTCACGAAAGCACATGTCAAGGTTCGTGCCATTTTGTTTTCCGCCTTTCGCGTCACCCTTGGCAACATTAACCCCCTGTCAGTGACGAAATTGGAGAGGGCTCCACGCGGCGTGGACGGAGATAAGCGCTCAGACGCGGCATATGCGCATAGCAGAGAGAGGGTGCATACATTTCTGTCTTCAACTTGATCGGCCACGAACAGCGCTCGAATACGCGGATGTTTCGTTTTCCTCGACGCGACCTCGATGTTGCCGCTACTGGCGTCAGTGGGGCTTCCCTCTCTATAATATTTAATTACGCTTTTAACGACAGCACGATAAAAAAATGCGCATGTTTTATGCTTTCGTTGTTTTTCAGTGACGTCATGATTAATGACTATGCGAACTAATGCGGTTCTTACTGTCTGTCTAATGACGTCACCCCGCCGCGGTGGTCTAGTGGCTAAGGTACTCGGCTGCTGGCTCGCAGGTGGCGGGATCGAATCCCGGTCGAGGCGGCTACGTTTTCGATGGAGTCGAAACACTTCAGATCCGTGTGCCCCGATTTGAGTGCACGCTAAAGAACCATAGGTGATGAAAATTTCCGGAGCCCTCCACTAAGGCGTCTCTCATAATCATATGGTGGTTTTGGGACTTTAAACTCCACATATCAATCAATCAATCAATGTCTAATGAGGTCATAATTAAGTATTATGGTTAAGTAACTTCCACTGAAGCCCGCGCGCACAGATACGCGGAGGGAGCTGTTTAGGGACCATTCCTCGCGCACGCCCGGTTGCGTATACGCGAATAATGCTGACTGATTTATGTAACTCAGCTCATAAGGACATGTGCCACCGATAACAAGCGGCGAAGTTACGCAAAGTACCAGTCTGGTGCCAATATTGCGACTGTGGGGTTTATGTGGGTTGTAACGTGCTAAAATGTGGGACGTTATGTAAGATTTATCGTGCCTCCTACTGCAGGCATAGACTAGAACAAATGGCTCGAGGTTCGCACGCCTCCCTCTGGTCTTTGGTGCAATATATACACTTGTAACTCATAGCGTTCGTCGTCAACACCAAAGAAGGGGGAACTCGTTGGGTAAGTATGACTTAGTACAACTAAAACTTTAAAATGTTACGGCGACAAGTACAACAAATAAGAATA
This sequence comes from Rhipicephalus annulatus, assembly GCA_013436015.1. Lineage (NCBI taxonomy): Eukaryota > Metazoa > Arthropoda > Arachnida > Ixodida > Ixodidae > Rhipicephalus > Rhipicephalus annulatus. The sequence continues at coordinate 132,672 of WOVY01001901.1, forward strand.
ACTTCCACGCTAAACATTCGCGCCGGAACAGCCAACCCTGGTCCTGACGGACGGCACACCAGCACACTCCGCCAACGTTAGCCGACCAATCGACGTTGGCCGCTTCCAGTGCCTGGTTATAAAACATGTTCGCACCCCCAGTGGCATGCGCATTGACTTTCGCTACTGGGTCATGTCACCGCCAGTGCGGACGAGGCTGTGGATGGCTATCGGGTGGTTCCCCACAAGCATCACATATATGCTTGTGGTGCCAGGTTAACTCTGCTTTTGCGTTAACTTAGTTTGTTGGTATACACTTCTAACAGATTAAAAAAATCACAGCATATCCACGGAGTGAATGGTGACGAATGGGGCGAAGCGTCCGTCAGCCCGTCCATGCTCCCGGCCGCCCGTTCGTTCTTGCTTCCATCCGTCCGCGCGACCATTCGTGCATCCATCCATGCGTCCTTTCGTGAGTCCGTCCATCCGTCCGTTCGTGCGTCCATCCGTACGTATCTCTGGGCGTCCGTCCATCTGTCCGTCCCTCTTCTAGTCCGTCCGTCCATCTAGTGAACACCCCAAGTACCACCATCTCGCATCCCCTGTGGCACATACCCAATCCGCGCGTCCGTACGTCTGCTAGTCTGTCCGTCCATCCGTGCGCCCATCTTGTGAACACTCTAAGTGCTGCCATCTCCCATTTCACATTCTCTGTGGCTACGTACGACAACAACAGAGGAAGGACAAACCCTCACCCTCCGGAGCTTCGCCCCTATAGTAACAGCAGCCAGTCTCAACCCCACAGGAACACCATCTGTCGTGTTCACTAACTCACTCAGAGTCACTCTAGAAATATATCTTGCGCTTTGTACTCACTCGGACACAGATTCACCAAAGTTTTCCTGGCCCGAACTCACTCGGATTCACACTCACCAAAATATTACTCACCCGGTTTCGTTCGGACTCATGGCTTGACGCATGGCTTGATTCGAGTATGAGTGAGTCGGCAGATGAGTGAGTTCGCCCACCTGTGGTCACGACAGGAGGCGCCAACAAGCCTACTCTTCGCACCTAAAAGCACGTGCGGTTCCCTGACGAACCTCTAATGAAGAGGAAGAACCTGATGAGGAACATCCATGGCTGCATTCCTTCAGTGCCGCGAACAGTTCTATAGGAATGAAGGCTGGAGGAATTACCAATGTTGCCACAAGAACGAAGAGTTCGCTTAGAAATATTTCTAGTCGTTGCTGCCCAACCGCCACGTCTCCTGGGAGATGCTAATACCAATAAATCTGTTCTACCGCCCTTTTCTCTCTTTTGCGTAAGCTCAGAACAAAGTACGATTATAATAAACGTATAGAACAACGATGACACCCTGTCAGAAACCCGCATCTTATTTATAGCGGTCAATTCTACATCGTAATAATACACTTGATTCTCTTTAATCTGTACGCGGAAAAGTACATTCGGATGAGTGTGAAAGAGGCGTGCTCTCGTCTTCATCCACCCCCTTCTAAACGTACCTGCGTGTAAAAAAAAAAAACGTGGTAGGAAGAAGTGAGGCCGCCACGGAAACCTCATGCCGATTCCAATTAGATGCATTTCGTTTTAGACATGCAGTGTGCTTTTGGAATATACTACGCGTACTGCATCACACTAGTGACTCCTTTAGTTGGGTGTATGCCACGATTGCATAGCTGAGATAGCTTAATTAATTCCCCCCTCCCCCGTTCCTACCCCGTGCGACGCTGCCTGAATTGACTCTTGAGCACCCAGGAAATTTGGAAAGCGGCACACCTGAACGCAAAGCATTCTTTTCAAATAAGATTTACAGACATGAAGAAACCGCAGTTGACGCTATATATAGATTTGCCATCGAGCCTAGCGACGGAGAAGACTGTTCGTGTTAACAATACTTGAAAGGAGCCAGGAATACAGTATCGGAATTGTCGCGTAGGACATAGCCAAAGCCTTGATTACAGCGGTGCATGAAAAGGTTAGAGGACGCTTGCGTGTATTGTTGGCCACCAAGCAAGACCCCCCTCATCTTCCTAAATTTGAGCAGCAGCTTATCACCAACCATTGCAACAAACTAGTTATGTGATGATTCGTCAGCAACGGCGAGATTCAGCAATCTCCAGAAATGTATAACATAGAAACACTTGATGAAACTTGATGCTGGGCAAGTTGGTTGATACTGGCAATGGAAAAGTAGGTTGCGCGCCGCAATATATTGCAGCCGATAGTATACGTTCACTCATGTGGTAACAACAGTAATCACATTGACATGCTATGCAGAGTACAGCAGGCCACGCAAGAACCTCATTTCGCCATCCGATGAAGAAACAGAAGTTTGGCCAACACAGACGTGCCCTCTTGTCGAGATATAAAAGGCTTCCATCCATTCCCGAGCGGTGCTATCGTGGCTTTTGCCCAAAATTTTTGTGCCTCGGAAACTCGGGACATGCATGCAATGCCGGATGTGCGCCGGTAGATGCGCAGTTTTTTGCACTGATTATCGATCGATGGATTGATTGATTGATTGATATGTGGAGTTTAACGTCCCAAAACCACCATATGATTATGAGAGACGCCGTAGTGGAGGGCTCCGGAAATTTCGACCCACTGGGGTTCCATAACGTGCACCCAAATCTGAGCACACGGGCCTGTAACATTTCCGCCTCCATCGGAAATGCAGCCGCCGCAACCGGGATTCGATCCCGCGACCTGCGGGTCAGCAGCCGAGTACCTTAGCCACTAGACCACCGCGGCGGGGCTTTTCACTGATTATCGATAATTCATGTTCCCTTGCACGATCTTTGGTGCACCATCCCGTTTACCCGACATAAGACTTTCTACGACAACAGAAGCTGGCAAACCGCGCAAGTTGTATAGGGGCTTCCTTCAGATTTCTTCTTAGCCGAAGGTATTTTCGGGAAGAGCCTTGCCAACTTTCGCGGGGCAGAGAAGACCATCGGCAGATCACGCTTGCTCACAACTGAGGCTGCTTTAAATTGTGAAAATTGCAGTGCACGTAGGGCAACACTCAAAGGCAGCTCTTAGATTGCGGCCAGGTGTCTCGCCCGAACGGCGGCCTTTCGTCTCACGCAGGAGAACCTCTGCAATTACCGTAACGAACGTGCAATTGTATACCCAGCTTCCAGCACTCGCCGTTATCAAAGCTATCGTACATAACATGTGGGAATGTTTTTTTTTTTTTTTTAGAGCGCAGATACCCAGACCCCGCTTAGTTTTCCCTTCGCGGAAACATAGAAACAATGTCTTCAACCATGTCGCGCACCTATAGTGCCGAGAAGAATATTCAAAGGCCTTATGAGAATATTTATGACGTGTTAACCTCGCATGTGAGGAGGCAGGTGTTGTGCCCCCTACCCCAGGTGGCAATTGCCAGCTCGCTCTCTCCCTCTTTTCTCTGTGTCCTTGTGTATGTGTGTATGCTAATAATAATAATAATAATAATAATAATAATAATAATAATAATAATAATAATAATAATAATAATAATAATAATAATAATAATAACTTTGATAATAATAACGACCCTGGAAACATGTAGGTTTATCGTCATACAAAATAAATTAAATGTTATTTTTATTCTGTATAAGGGATCCGTACGGATCCCGAAACATCATTTTGTTTTGTTTTGATATTGGCCAGTGACCTGTTTTTCCACAGTATTTTTCATCACACCAGTGTGGATAGGCTTCACCAAGCTGATCAGAGTAAGGGTTCACAAGTGTGGACTTACGAAAAAGACAAGCTTTACAAAATATTTTCGTGCTAGATTCGCAATTTACTTACACGTGTCCTCGTAGTACAGTATGATTCGAGCTCATACATAAATCCGTGATCTCTGCTATATAGCTCTTTGAAGGTCGCCGTTTTTTTTAAAGTTTATTATTATAGGAAATGTTTGGTACAGCAAGTGCAGATCTTCTCACCATTGAAATATTGTGAAAAAATTAAGTACAGTAAGGCACACAGACATCTCGCCACTGAATTAAGTGGGGCATTCACAAAAGTACAGCTATACAAGCGCGCCATGCGCTCAATAACACAATGGCAGGGGCACGTTGATATGATTGATATGTGGGGTTTAACGTCCCAAAACCACCATATGATTAAGAAAGACGCCGTATAGTGGAGGGCTCAGGAAATTTCGACCGCCTAAGGTTCTTCAACGTGCGCCCAAATCTAAGCACACGGGCCTACGACATTTCCGCCTCCATCGAAAATGCAGCCGTCACAGCCGGGATTCGAACCCGCAACCTGCGGGTCAGCAGCCGAGTACCTTAACCACTAGACCACCGCGGCGGGATCAGGGGAACGTCGGTGAAAGCAGTCACCCCCCCCCCCCCCATAACAACGCACGTTCTGCAGCGTGTTTCCAATATTTTAGCTTTAGCCGTAGTACACCCCATCCAGGTAATAAAAAAATAGTAAAAGTTTGAAAGCCACAATAGAGACTTATTGCAACACGTTACGCACTTTAATTGGTTTAGCACGAAGACAATGATTACCGGCAGAGAAAATTAGGTTCCGACCTTTATTTTTCATATGTTTCACGCAGAAACTCGTGTCTTTGGACTGTTTCAGTACAGTAGTAAGTTTGCAGAACTTGCCCCATTGTTCCATTTGTTCCTTTAGATGGTGTTCCCGTATACCGATAACCTTACCTAATTTGGTTCGAACAGTTGCGTCGACATCTTCAAACAATAGACAGTGCACGTAGAGCAGACATGTTTTTTAATAGCACCTCGCGATAGACCCGCTTTTTACGGACTGCTATAGCCTCATTTCATAGCCCATAGCCACGAGAGAACCTGTCACGTCAGACGTGACGAAAGTACGCGTACCTATACTGCTCACGCGCTGCTAGCTTTCTCCATTCTTAACTTACGCCTTGCACTTAGCAAACACACAAAGAACCACTATTTAGTTCCTATATTTACGATCTACAGTAATAACTGATTAATTTCAGAAGATGGGTGTAGCCATGAGCATAACCAGCTGCTAGCACGCTTTGGTGAGCTAGTCGGTTGCACATTATATCCTGCACTCCCGATATATATTTGTTTGTGCGCGTATACACACAGAGACTGAAAACTTTGAAGGGGTGCGAGGTCCGTTTAACTTTCCGAACTCTCTCTGGCAACGTCCGTTTCAGAACCAAGGTTAGTCAACCAAGAAACGTGCACAAGTTCCTACGTGCAGCATGCAAGTAATATCTTGCAAGGTGTTAAAATTTTTTGCCGTCGAGGGGCTAAGGTGGGAATACCGCAAGGTTTAGAATGTCAGGTGTTTCCGAACATCGAATCGGAAGGCGTGTCGTAAACAGTTCAAACCGTAATTTGGAAGCAATCATCTGTACTGAAATCAGCAGAGTTAGCTCACCATTGTCGATTAGGCAGGACGCAGGGGTCTAATGGTTGCCTCATTCGGCTAGACTATGGCGTTTAGTAGGCTTCATGCTGTCTGACTCACTTTCACTGCAAATCCACCAATATGTCATTATAAGAAACGTAAGGCTACGCGAACGACACTTTGAAGCTCGCGCTAACTACTGCAGCGCCCCTATAAAATAGAGCAACGAGGTGCTGGCCCCCTTGCGGCGTTTGTGAATACAGAAGAAAAATTGCATTAGCAACATTGGGCAGTAGAAAATGGCCGGAACCATGCGGGGCTGAACTAGCTGATCGTTGCACCATCAGCAGCAGTGTAGTCCCCGCATTTGTGCAATCCGTTGCTGCATTAGCAACAGTTGTGCGCTTTGCACCTTTGCTACGCCACGTTGCAGTAATAGGCCCAGTCTACCGCTAATCCGTAGTGGCGAAGTGCACCCGCTTAGAATAAATTCACGTTGTGTACGTGCGGACTAGATGTTTCGCCGAAAGCCACCTCTTCCGACGAGACCGACTCCGCCTTCGTTCGAAGCAATACAGGAGGACTTAAACAATGCATCCGAAGACGTCGTGTTTACGCTTCTGCCGGACGGCAGCAACCTGGATGCGGCCAGCGACGGCGCTGTTGCCTCCACCGACGAAAGCGACGGGCATATGACGGCCGACGCTGCTTTTCTGAAAGTGAAACATTTTATGGAAATGAGCGACAAGATTGCCGGCCTTGCCGAAGTACTGCAGAAGAAAACAGAGCACCTCAAGACGGTGAGAGACGATTTGCACAACGAGATTGAGAGGGTAAAAAACTCTTTACAGAATGTCAAACCTTAGCTTTTGTTATTGCTATTGTCATTACATCTGTTCGGCATTGTTTTCTTTCTTCGTCTACATGTGCTGCCGCGCGTCACAATTGTGCCGCCAAGTTCAGGCGATGTAATAAATGTCCTAAAACTCGATACGCTGAGAGTTGCTCTTGACGCATGCAGTTGCGACGTGAGCGCGTCACGAATTTCCCGAAGAGTTAGGCCGCAGTTTTTGTCTCTGCTTATCTTGAAGGAACCTGACCACTTCAGGTGAGTGCATCAAGGCCATCTTCTTCTTGTTAAGCACTTCCGTGAGCAGCGTACTCTTGAGGTACTCGGCGTTGCAGTTCGCGCTGTCGTCTTTGGCATCGGCCGCTACTGTCGTAGATGTACCGTCCGCAGCCAAAGCGGTCTTGGATGTGCTCGGCGACGCTCCGTCGTCTTCCATAGCGCGTATGACGCACTTTGAGAGCAGTATTTGGTACTTGCTGGTGAACGATTTTCACAGCCGCCCCTAAATGCTTATTTGACCCTATTTACGATACAACGCTTTCATTCGCGCACTGGTTCATTCAACCGTTTATCGGCGGCCATTTCTAACAGTCAAATGGTGCAGGTGGCGCCCTCTGACAATAAACAACTGCTGTCGTCAAGCCGAAACTTATGTATAAAAGGTAATTGCCAACAATGAGGTTCAGCTGGTCGCGCGACTGCAACGTCCTTGGACTCGTGTCTAGTTATTCCAATGAAAATTTGTGGACTTAGCGCATTCGTTTATTTTGCGGTGTACTTCCGTTGTTTTGTAGCGCGCTCATTACCGTTCGTTGTTCTATATGCAAAGCGAGAGCTTGCAGACACCTTTTCAGTCATTGGCATAGCCAGAGGTTCGGTTTAAAAAATTTAACCGCCTCATCTTCACTACCACAGACAAAAAGTTTATGAATACAAACACACGTTCGAACATAATGTCATAGCTATTGAAGAGGAGTAGGGCAGCTTACTCCCTCGCCTTCCGAAATATACACGCTTCAAATAAATTTCTGGCTACGCCCGTGTGGTCAAAATTACGTTTCCATACAGGGAATCGAAACTGACACTGTTACCTAAGCATTTCGACAGCCCACACTTTTATTTCTTGTGGAGCAGTTAACATACAAACTCCATGACCTAACTGCCCCCGAAGGCCTCACAATAACTTCTTTAAAAATTCCAAACAAATAGAAACTTGGAGCAATGTTAGAGCTGTATGGCAGATGAGTACTTCCCAACCGAGATCTATTATGTGAAGTGTGCTGTTCACAGGTACACATTGTACTGCACGAAGTTAGCATCTATTGTCATCAACACAGGCTCACTTTGATTCTTTCACCAATGCGAAGAAAAGTGGCAGAAATGGTAGCTAGTCCATCCATTCAGACTTGCTCAAAATATCTCTTAGTTGTGTGGAGTTGCTTTCACTGTATTTCAAGACCGAATTGCCCTTGAAATAAAATAATGCACTTGTACCCTATAGCACGAGATCACCCAGCAAAAAAATGCTTTTTTTCACTACAACAATCATCTTTGACCTTAGCAGTTCCCCTGTCATGAATGAAGTAGATCGACTTGCCAGTACGAGTGATAGTGTGAGCATGCCCAAGAAGACACTCGCCGACAAAGTGTAAACTTGGTTTTTAAACATCGGAGGCTGCCACATCCTGCATATTCTCTGGAACTGGAGCGGTGGGCTTGGAATCTGTTTGTGAGGTGCGGTCTTTTACTGTCAGACTACTTTAAAGCCATCCGCACCGTTTGAACTAGTGTTGTGCTACAGCTTAGCATCTCATTAACATTTTGAAGTCTAGCATTAATAGAAGCTGGTTTTACGCTCACTCATCAGAAACTTCATTACAATGCATTACTTTATTCATTATTTCACACTCTTCCACCGATTTAGTTAATAAGTCACTTCTAGGAAGTGACTTAAGTGAACCACAGCGTAAAAATGACAAATGACTCCTTGCAATGTGGCACTGATATGTAGATATACTTTCACATTATAAGTTTAGGTTTTACTTGAGTGACCTTTACAGCAAACTGAACAATAAAGCTGCAAACTATGACAGCTGAACTGTCCTACATAGGATATGAAACATAACATGTAAAAGCTGTTGTCTGTTTACCCACTGTACAAAGAACAACATGTGGCAGTTCTACCAGTATTATTACGACATTTACTTTTTTGCCAGGCAAATTTGTGCGTAAATATTGCGTTCTGTACAATGCTACTACGGCGAGCGTCATTCTCATGTGTTTTCAGCTTGTTGTCGCTGCTTCTTTTTCCTTTCTTGTTCCTGCTGAAGCTTCATCTCTTCATCAAGGCGTTCTTTTGCTCTGTACACCTAGGAGGCAATGAAATTGAGAAACCTGTATCATCAACTTCAATCGCCTGCACAATATCAAAAGGTAAACAAATAAGGAGTCTACAGATACACTTCATTCAACTTACCCCTGTAGTCAGAAATGCTCCTCGACTTTGAATTGACTTTCCACTGCCTTCAACGCAACACAAAAGTGCTTCGAGCACACTGCTTTAGGCCTACCTACCAAGGCAGCACAAACACACAAATGCGCTGCACTGACGGCAGTGGCAAGTCAAGTCCAAGTCAAGGAGCATTTCCGAATACGGAGGTTAATGTCTGTCGGAGCACCACGCAACACCAAGTCGGCCATAATGTACTGCACTGCAATTCACAATCACAAATCATGTCGACCAGAAGGGGTATTGGGATTTGCCTTGCTCTCAAGCAAGAGATCTGGACTAAGCGCTGCTAGCTTGTGCGCATTCCATATATCAGACTAAACGCTGCTGGCTTGTGCGCATTCCATATATCAAAGTCGGACAGCTCTCTAAAGGTATATGCACTACAGAAGCTCATATAGACTATATTAATCTCCATTCCTTTATCACAAATTCTCACATAAGCCAGATATATCGCTAACTCTGTTAACGTTTATCAATTACAATAAATGATGGAGTAACTTCTACAGTGCTAAAGAAGCTGCCTCACTTATTGAATTTCATGTGATAATAAGCAAGTACCTAGGGTAAACAACAATAAAGGAATTATAGTAAGAAAAGCCTGTGATTGCAGAATTCAGAAAATTACAATATTGTTACATTCAGATTAAAGGTTTTGTCAAAATCTGCAATAAACATGACGAGTGATATCTGCAACACTTCCAAACAACATTTTTTATAACTACGAAAGTTAGTGCAAGCAAGCAAGCTAAACTGGGAAAATTCGAATGATGAAATGGCCATGCATATGTGCCTCACTGGCGGTATTCTATTAAAACAATGCAAGAAAAGACAAGGCAGTTTTATGATATAACTATGCATACCTATGGGGGAATCTGACTTTAGTGTCCATGTGTGCTTCTTCAGCGGTGCTTCAACCACAATGGAAATGATGGGAAGCACAGACTTCGGATCTCATTCTGATGGATTACATTATTGAGATTTGTGGCGCTTGCTTGCAGAGTGCAAAACAAAGTCGTATGAAGTTTTTTCCAATTACAACTTCCTTGACTCTTGCATATGTAAAACTTATTGCAAAAAGTTTTGCGAGAATGAAATGAAACCAGGACAAATTCAACAAGCAAAGTAACATGCATTGCTCTGCACTTGTATTCTAGATTTGGCATATTGAAATATTGAATCAATATTTTTGCAACACTTGAAAACAAACACACATGCTTTTTTCATGAAAGTATGCACCATCTCTTTGCGGCAATAAAAATACTGTATCCAGCGAGAAACACTAAACGCACTTTCTGCTGTGACACTAGGCGTGTCGGCCTGAGCACAGAACAATCCTGAGAGCAGCAGTATGTACAATGTATCTCTTGCTCCGCTGTAAAACAGATTCATCACAGAGCAGATCTAGGTATCCGTGGCTTACACTCACGTTGAGGTATTCAGCGTTGGGTTATTCAGCAGAGCATGGCAGTGCTTTTTTTTTTTTAATTTGTTCCTTCAATACTTTGAGACATAGCTACTCTGGGGTATCAGCTGCACATCCACTTCCCTTAGTTGCCATTTCGCAGCCAGGTTGACGGCAACTTGGCAAGAAGTGATTACATATATAAAATGTGATCTATGGAGTTGCCTACATAGAATTTCAGACTCTACATCAGTCTGGTCCGGTGGGTGAATGACGCTTTGCTAAAACTGTCGAACACAACCTGTGGAGCTGCAAATTCGTTGCAGCCGCACTCCAGTCATTTTCAACAACAAAGACACAACTTCAGTGTATTGCCTTGTAGATGACCTGTAGTAAACAATCCACTAGCTAATGCAATCCGATCAGAAGCCTATACTTCGCATCATTTTCACAGTGGTTGAAGTATTCCCCTCTATGCTATTGTATGAAGCTATGTATGCACATGTGAATTCTTACCATAAATAGTTTACTAAAAAAGAAAACGAGTAGCCCGCACAAACATGTGCTACTTATTAAGTGTACACATTAGAGCAAAGACGGAGAAAAACTTACTTTTGATTGAATGTAAAATGAGCCACCTTTCGACTTGTCATTCACTTCAAATAAGTGCTTGAAGTTCTTTTCCACCAGCTCGGGGTCAACCTTGTCAACATTCAGAATTTGCATTGCCTCCTGTAAAACAGAGAATGATCCACCCACAGCTGTGCTGAGCAACAAGAATATTTTTACTCGCAAAAGGACTACTAAAGCTAAGAGCAGCATCACCCAAGTCTAAGGTGCAACTTTTATACAGAAGTGCGCATGGTTGTTAGCTATAAAAAAATAACTCGTAGTTCTCAGCCACCTTTCAATAGGGCGATACAGCTGCGGACTAGACAACACTAAAATGTGTGCATGACTTAAATAATCAAGGGTAAAAGCTAGAACTGGTGTCCATTTTCGACAGCGTGCTTGCATTTTTTTTTTCACATTTTATGCGACTCTTATTGGCTGTGTAGCGACAGGGCAGGCGAGTGTTGTTAGGGATCATTTTCTGATAGGCATAATACTGCACACAGAACAGAGAGTATGTTTACACGCCTGGTGTTCCCCCACACTTGTTTAAGCCGTTTCTTCAGTGCACCTAATTAAAGCTTGCAGGCCGACTAGCAGAACTTATTTACTTATTGGCCAAGTTTGATCACCTTTTTTTTTTTGAGGGGGGGGGGGTATTTTATAAACTTATATAGTGCTATCTATCTTGCCAAGTAGAGACTAAACATTAAATGTTATTTTTAAATTTGCTGGCACGAAACACCATTGCCAATAAAAAAAATGTTCTCAAATTTCAATACAGCATCGGGAGCAACACCCTCTGTGAAAAAACATATTTTAAATACTTAGGGGTGACAGTTACAAACAACTTAACTTGGCACCGTCATATTGAATCAGTTTGTTCTGAGCCATTCAAAAAACTTTGTTATCTTCGACTGAAGTTGCATAAAACACCGAAACACGTTAAGCTGCTTGCATACCAAATATATATTAGACCTAGACTGGAGTACGCCTCCGTGGATTGAAGGCCTCACCAAAAACAGTTGCCAAATTAGAATGTATTCAGAGGCGTGCAGTACGGTTTGTGTGCTCTAGATATAGAAGGCGGTATTCAGTAACTGACATGTTCAATTCATGCAATTTAGAACCACTGGAAATTCGAAGACAAAAACAAAAACTTAAAACGTTATATGGTATCATGCAAGGGATATTAAAAATACCTAAAGACGAGCACATACGCCTTCCCGGAAAACGTAGCGCTAGATTGAATCATGACGCCCCCATTAAACCTTTCAATGCTCGCACGGACATCTTTCGGTGGTCATTTTTTTCCGGATGCTATAGAACAATGGAATCGTTTACCCCATCATGTTGTTAATAGTACCGTTGTGCAATCTTTTGACAGAGAAATTGATGCTTATTTTGGTCATGGTTGAATTGAACTACTGCCAATTTCGGCTTCTTGTGTGCATTGCTATTCGAGTGCCAGTTGTTTTGGTTTTCTGTTTGTACGTACTATTGTACTCCCTCCCTGTTATGACCCTCAAACGAGGGTTGACAGTATTATTAAATGAAAAAAAAATTTTCGAGACCACAATCACAGTGCTGGTACAAGTAGTTATATAACTTCCAGCTAAATGGCGCGCGCCTCAGGTGCTTCCAAAGTCGCTACGCCATTTACGGCGACGAAAAATAAGACAGTTCTGATGCATTTAGCAGTGCAACTGTAGATACGTACCTGTACGCTCATGCCCAGCTTGACGCTTGCGGCTGCCCTCTGCGTAGTGTCGCCTCTCCCAGCACTAGCTTGTTTCGCTGCAGCTTGGCTTGCTGAAAACGGTTACGCCGTGAGTAGTACACAACGCCGAAAGTCGCCGAAACACGCGCAGTCGATGACCGAACTCACCGGCGTACTCCTGCTGCAAGGCACGTGCAAACGCTCTTGCAACGACTTGGGCTCCAACAACGATGACTTGCGCCAAATATCTCGCCTGCAGCAAGAGGAGACGATCAAGCACAACTTCGATATACTGCTCAGGACGACCTTTGCCAGAAAGGTGAAAGCCACGGCGGGGCAAGTCATTAAACGATCGTTCAAGAAAGAAAAAAAGTTGACTGCACAGATAACTACAAGGACATTACCATTTAGAAATCTCTGTAGAACCCGGTACCGATATATCTGCGCCGATTCCGCAAAAACCAAAGGATTTTGAAGAAAACAAGCTATGTCTTGTTACGAAGTCATGGTCGCCGAATGAGTGCTTATGGAGGTCGCCATGCTGGATTGATGTCGATGGCGACGGGCACGCTGGGATTCGCTAACCATGCACGAAAGTGATGCAATGCTAATGCAAGAGAACAATTGCGAATTTATTGTTTTTGGACAGCTTCTTCTAGTTTAGAGGTACAGTTGTGCAACTATTTGAGCCTTGCTATCTAGCGACATCACGAACTGCCATCTCGAATGGCTACACTAGAAATAACAAAAGATTAGACAAGTGACCACTTTGGAATAGCATTTATTCATTTATTTTTTCAAAAAAATACATCTCTAAAACAGCCCGCACTGTCACATCGATTGTCCCATACATTCGTATTTGTCATATACAGTATACACATATCACTTCATATGTTAAGCACATGACTTTTTATGAAAGCACCAGTTTACCCAGTTGCGAGTTTACCCAGTGGTTGAGGTTTCAAAGGTCCGATAGGGAATCCTCCGAAACATCTTGTGCGTTCCCAGCTGCCTTCTGTTTCAGCTGAAGGACAGAAGTGAAGCAACAAAGATATGACTAAAAGGCACATCACAGAGTATGTAAGGCATTAAAGTTTTGCCAGGCAAAATCAGAAGTAGTGCAACATCATTCATACACACTGCATTGGCACTCCATGAGACTCTTAAGACAACAAAACTTACAGGGTGAATTATAACAGTTGCCCTTCAGGCCAACTACAGAAAAAAAATGTTGCTTTAGCTTTCCTTATAGTTCACCTTTTCCATTTCGGCAGATGTGACACAAAAGGTGTAAAAGCACAAGATTTTTTAAGACTTTTGCATTTCTAGGTTTTTGCGTAAAGCTGCACTTTCCCTAAAGTTTCCTTGTGCTTCAAGGCTGCTCACATATTCCTGAAGAATCGCCTTTCCCGTTTCTTTTGCAGTGCGTTTTGCGATCGGTTTCAACCCTATACCACGGAAAGCATAAGTGGCCATGGTGACATTGGTGACAGAGTTCATGGCATTGTCCACCACTTGTGCTGCATCTGTTCCATACCTGTGGAGAAACCAGAACACAACATGTGGTTTGTATAAGCTGAAACTGGCAGATAATAGTTAATTTCTATAATGTACACAAAACACAAGCTATATATGCTCTGAAATAAAACAATGACAAATCAAGACAGCACTGAAACAAAGTGTAAATTAAAATAAATGAGCTTACACGAAACCAGGTGCTCATCTCAGACATTCTCTCGTATGTATTACATTAATGCCTAAGCTCATCTTTAAGAAAATGGGGAGCTGTTCAATGGTGGGTGCTTTATCATTGTGCGATGATGTCATGTATGTACAAAATAACTCATTTGCACCCTATAGCCACACTGACATATAAGGTTCTACATTTATCTTGAACAGCACTTAAACGGTTATGCATTACCACATAAAATTAATGATAAGAACGAATGCCACTGTACCTAAATTTACTTATATAACTAAACACCAGCTTTTTTTTGTCATTGTCACAACTTTCAAAACAGTACATCACCATGCTTAAAACAACTTTAAATAGTAACAGTAACAATGCCATCAATAAGTAAGCCCTACACCCCAGTCACCAGTCTTGATAGCTTTCACTTTCACAAAATGCTAAATTCAGTGATTGATACTAACTTTTGCCTTTATAACCATGCCACATAAAGTGAGCATCACACTTTACCAGGGGCGTAGCCAGGGGGTGGCACACCGGGCACGTGCCCCCCCTCCCCCAATTTTTTTTTTGTTTTGCCATTGCATAGAAAGGGAAAAATGGCCATTTTAAGCGGGTGCCCCTTGTGAAAAAAAGGTGTTGCCCCGCCCCCCCTCACCGGAAAAAAATTTCTGGCTACGTGCCTGCCAAGTACCTTGGGCATTCTAGTGTCAACAAGTACTCTATAGCGTATGTGCTCTATGTTGACATACAATAAAAATTCAATATTGAAATAAAGTAAGAAGTCTGCCCTTACTTGTGGCCAACGACCTCAACAGTCTCATTGGCAAGGCTGGTAGCCAAGATCTTTGCTGCATTTTCCAAGCCAACATACACAGTTGACAAACCTGTACAATAGACAAAAAAAAGAAACGCGCAGCACATTTACGTTTCTAAATGAACTCACTCGCAAACACAAATGGCAACTAAGTGATTAGTGGCTCTGACAGCCTAAGGCTACCCGAAGCTACGCACCAGGAGGGAGGCGAGCACCTCTGGATTAATTTTCATTGTCTGCTTTTTTTAAAGGGCACCCTACTTTTGGCACAAGAGTGTATCAACATCCCACACCCAGTGGAACTCCAGCAAGAATAAAACCAGTGGCTTCGTGTTCAAGTAGCACACCATGTACCATCATCCCCAAGTCAACACAGTAAGTACTTCAATGACAAACCCAAGGAATCCACTGCCCATAATAAGGCTGCATGTTTAATGCCTTGCTATATCATTTAGATGGGGTTCATTGCTAAAATACTCCAGTATGGAAACTGTCGCATACGCAAAAAAAAAACACAAAGCAGTTAAGTTATTCCAGAGCCCTCCAATGCTGCAACTCTCGAAGCTCCAGTAAATGCTCTCCCTTAGTTTACTCACGAGACCACGAATTAGTTTTCCTGTCTATCATACAAGCCAGCAAAATCCTACTGTCACTACATCATAAAGCACAGAAAAGGCACATTTATGGCAGACTGTACTCATTTAAGCGTAAGTCTCACAATTCGTACCCAATCGATTCAGCTGTGGTTTAACATCACGCGTTACCTGTGCTTTTCTACAGAAAAAAAGAAAAAGCCTCAGAACCTCGTGCTTCGCATAACGTTCAGAGGCTTTTCTCTGAGGTTCTGAATCTGAGGACTGATTTTACATGCTTTTTAACTTGCCTACTATGCCACCCTTGGCAATGGTGAGTGCGCTCTGCACTTTGTCCCTGCTTGAAGAAGGCAGATCCGGTGGACCAGCGACACAGTTTTCACAGGACACATTTGAGGCCACCATTTTCGCCACCTTCACCGTCAGCTCGCCCACCTTGTTGGCTGCAGTGAAACCAAATGACGCCTGGCTTGCATTTCACGTAGCTAGAAACTCTATAGCCATTAAAAAGCATGCCTGTATAAATAACTAAGGTAACCCTTTCAGTGCCAATTCTTATTTGTGGAATGCCGAAACTTTCCTAATCTATTTATGGCAAACAGTTGCATTATTCTACTTTCTGTGTTCTTTAGTTGTGCCCATAATGGGTGTTTTTCAGACAATAAAAATATTTTAGCAGGTTCTATGACAGTAACACTCCAGTTGTTTAGTACATATAGTACTCTACGTCAAGGCAGAAATATTTCGTTGCAACTAAAAATACATTGACGATAATTAACAAGAACTCAGTCATTAAAATTTCAATTAACTTGAAGGCAGTTGTATATATTAAAGATTTATATTGAATTCCAATATATGACCATTGTTTAAAAAGGGCAAAAGTTGCATGTGATTAGAGATATTCATTGTCAAACTTTCAAAGTGAACTCAAAACCGATCAAGCCCGGCACGTAGGCAACGCAGCCTCTCCGTTCCGACATCAGTGGTGTTCCAGCGAGTTTCAGATTTGCAGCAATTTTTGTAGCAGGAAAACAGCTCTCTTGGAGCAAGTTTGGAGCTGAAGGAATCGCGTTTTGGAGTGGATCTTCAGCACACAAAATGGAGTTCGGCTTCACTTGAAGCAGTACAACAGTGAGTCTGCAACCGTTCGTGCGTATTATTACTAATGTTTTGTCACAAAATGCTGGTCTAACACAGACAAGTACAAGAGAGAGAGAAAGAAAGACAAGAACAAAACTAAAAAACAAGCAGTGGGGGGTTTACACAATGCCACATGCAGGCTTCACAAACACATACAATGCGCATTGCTGTGAAGCATTAAAGGTGAGCATAGAACATACTGTTTCTGCAAGTGAAAGGCATCAAAACTTCATTCCTTCCTATATGTCTACAGGGGAAGGAGGTGCACATCCTTACAGGAACCTCCCTGATAATACTCCCTTGGGTACCATTTGTCACTAGTACTTGTGTTCTCAAACTGGGTTCTCCAAAAAGAGTATTGTGATCCTACAAGTGCTGAAAGCAGTTTATTTCCCACTAATTTACAGGTTATTATTTATAGAAATAATTTTGCACTGTACCTTCAACTTAACAATAAAGCAGTGGCTGATAAAGCCACTGCTTTATCAGCCATTGCTTTATCATTGCACAAACCATTGCTTTAAAGCAAGTGTCTTGCAGTGGCTTTATCAGCCACTGCGAGCCTCATCCACACTTCTATAGCCTGCGAAAAGAATGAAGCTCGCTCAGCGGCGGTGCTTCAGATTAGTCATAGCTCCTAAACGTATGTTTAGCAAACATCGGTGGCCGAGCTGAGCCCACTCGCAAAAACAGTTTTTGACAAATTAATGGTTAGGAATCCAATAGCTGCGCAACTTGAGAAAAATTGTCTGGATTTTTTTTGTTTGCAATTGACAGCTATTCAGCCATTAAAATGACATCGTGACGGACATACAAATAAAATATTTGTGGTTTACTGCAGTGCGTCGGTGTTTATATGGCTCAGTTTTTATGTGCTCTGGTCTACTCTTGCATTATGTCTATTTAACAATGATGACACGTGACAGGCGCTTCGATGCATGCGAGCAGCAATGACACCAATTTGTGCCTGACAAGTGCCGACGCATTTAAGCATTGCATTAGTGCTGAAGAACCTCGCAAAATGCAATTTACATGGAACACTTTATTTCGCAAAATTTGAAACTATTGCATGTTGGAACTGCCCTGTGTTTTCGGCATGTAAAACCAGATAACGCGTGAAAATGCCATATAAAGCATGCAGTGCCTGAAACGATAAAGCTGCGTGGCCCGTGCACTAAACTACGATAACCATAACAGCCTGGCAAGAAAAACACTTGTTTATGTATTATCGGCAGTTCCCCAATAAAAGTGATGAGCTTACAGACTGTGGACAAAATGCCGAACCGTCAATGACTGAAGTCACACACACACGCATTTTTTGGTTAGGCCAATTAAAATGAGGAAAAGCATCGGTGAAACAAAGGAGAGTGGATTGCTCAGCAATTTGAAAAAACTTAGTGTATTTGGCACCAGGTCAAGAATACTTTCTTGCCAGAAACGCTACACTAGCGCAAAGGCAGGCGAAATATAAACCATAGTGCAGTTGGCACATGATGCACTGGAATGGGTGCAGGAAGGTGTAGAGAGCTATTGTCGTAGCAAAATGGTGAGAATGGCGCAGTTGGACAACCAGTAAGACAAAGGAAAAAAGTGCAAGAAATGGATGGTGACACAATCAAATAGCCAAATTTAGAGACCAAGAAGACTTCTGCATATCTAATAAACCATAGCGATCACTGCAAGCATTGTTTTGCAGGGCACCAAGACAATACAGCTCCACACAACAAACGGGCTGTGAATGTCGCCGAGGGATACACTTCATGGCGACTATCAGCTGTGGTGGCATACCATGCAAAGCGAAGAAATGTTTTCATTTTGAAGTAATATTCTTGAGCGATTGTCCTCAGCAACATCGCTTTCGCTACATTTTGTGCAGCTTGCCACCAAGTACGTCAAAATAGATGACCAAGAGCACTCTGAACACTGCATGAGGACAGCAGGCTTGTCAGAACATCAGAAACTCTATCCACCATGCGCACCGAGGAGCCTAATGCAGAACCACATGAAACCTTATTTAAAGTTACATTCCCAGCAGCAAAAGCAACGCGGCAATACAGTCAATGATAACTAATGGCCACTGCAACCACAATGTACCATATCATGAAGAGGTAGGCAGAGAATACACTTTATGAAAATAGGGCTAGACTACAGGTAAACAAATTGCTTTCTTTTAGCTCCATAATTGTATGTGCATCATTTTGATTGGCTATGACACTAATACCATGAAACGAAGCATCAAATTTTACACTAAGAAAAGGCCGTCAATGGCAAGCTTTGTCCGAAGCCAAAGCAAGTGAGTGGGAAAACTACAGCGTCGGTGTTCAATAACAAGAATATACAAGACCATAAGGTCGAGAGTGTGATTACCACTGTGCGGGTGGGTGTAGGGCACATCTTTTTTTAATGTTTTTTGATATATTTTAGAATCGCAATAAATGCAGCAATCGCAAACTGCTGCAATATCCATAAATTTACCACTTCTCAAGCATGTAATTATCAGTGAAACATGTTTGAGGCCAAAAAAAAAATTCCAAAGTAAGTGGAAGCCTACTGAACACTTTCAAGTACAACATGTTTGATCAAGTGAGCAAAACAGAGCAAGAATTAAAGGATTCAACTTAAGCTATGTCGCCATCTTTCAAGAAATCTCTTTAGATTCTGATCCAAAATTGATTGTTTTGCGTCAGCCTTTAGGAGGGCAGTTTAAAGGCCAATTGAAGTGTATTTGGCTAAAAAAATTGACACCAATTAAAATATGATTCCCAAATTACCTAAAGTAAATTCACCACACCAACAGACCTAATTACTTGTCCAACCATACAAAAAGAAGATGACTTGACAAGATTAGAGCTGTGTATTAGTGTATTGTCCTAGTTCACTGCACAGGTCAATGTAAAGCAAGAAGAATGAAAATTTACATTGGAAAATATTAATTTGCTCAAAAGCTATGAACTTTTGCAATAACATACTTAAATTCAGGTCTTGAGAAAAACATTCAGATTTTAAAAACATGCCCTTTTCAGTTTGAGGGCAGTGACCAAAAAAGGGACCGTAACCTTAGAGCAAAACCAAGTAAAAACGTGTACTTTTTCTGTGCCACAGTTATGAATTTTACACTGGCCACAAAAATATGGCTGTTTTTGTGCGACGAAAGAACGAGAGTAGGAATAAAGGGGGGTGTATCCCTTTTCTTGTTCTTTTGGCACACAAAAAGAAATATACTTTTGTGGCCCGCGGAATCGTAAAACAACTAGCCCAGCAGAGAATACTTCAACAGTTCCGCATGTCTGAACAGTTTTAAAATGTTTTAAAACATGGCAACATAAATTAATAGAAGAAACAAAAGGCAAATGTGAATTGACCTTAGAGCACCTTTTGAAATCTAGTAACCATTTACCAACAAGCTCAGTGACATTGCGAGCAGAGCCTGTGACAGTACGCAGGATCTCAAGCCCCTGCTTCACTCTGGGGTCCACTGCCAACGGCTGGGGGTCAGGCTTGAGGTACTCCTTGAGTCGTGCAGTGCCCATTTTGAGAGCTTCACCAGTCACCATGGCACCCTTGGTCAAGCCCTTGGACAAGGCCTCTGAGCCTGCAGAGACAGAACAAGGCGGCAATGAACGTGTCCGGGCAAGCACGAGCTGCAGTGTTAGCTAATTTGTTGAAACATGTTAGAATTAATGCTTGGGCATATTAGTACAGTCATATTAGTACAGTCAAACCCCTTTGTAAGAGACACTGACGTAAAATACAAATTGGTATAGGAGTCACCAATGTGGCTACATCAAAATTGATATGTGGAGTTTAACGTCCCAAACCACCACATGATTATGAGAGACGCCGCAGTGGAGGGCTCGGGAAATTTCGACCAC
This sequence comes from Rhipicephalus annulatus, assembly GCA_013436015.1. Classification (NCBI taxonomy): domain Eukaryota; kingdom Metazoa; phylum Arthropoda; class Arachnida; order Ixodida; family Ixodidae; genus Rhipicephalus; species Rhipicephalus annulatus. Next base: position 153,244 of record WOVY01001901.1, read on the forward strand.
CTCGGGTTCTTTAACGTGCACCCAAATCTGAGCACAAGGGCCTGCAGCATTTCCTCCATCAGAAATGCAACCGCCGCAGCTGGGATTCTATACCGCGACGTGCGGGTCAGCTGCCGAGTACCTCAGCCACCGGACCACCGCGGCGGGGCAGCACATCGAAATGAGTGTTGATAAGAAAACGCATATGTGGTGCCCCGCTTATAAGAGACACCTCATACAAAAGACGACTGCTCCCCAATGCATGTCTCTTATAAAAAGGTTCAACTGTAGTAGTCAACAAACTGTCATATGCTAAGAAAGTAAGAAAAGCACTAACACAAACATGCAATGAGAAATTCTATACAAAAGTGGCGCTTCTGTCAGGGCAACAATATGCTTTCCTCACCAAGACAAGCCCCTTTGCTAATACAGTTACAGTAATAATCCTTGTACAAAAATTTCTCGTTACAACATTCCATGTCCATTGAAAATCTCCATGGAAGCCTCAGATTTGTGTTGCAGACATACCAGTCAGATTGATCGCATTTGCATGGAATAAATTTCAAACGCCTTTTCCGATTGAAACACACGTAAACTTGTGTTTGTGGCAAACATCACGGATGATACTAGGTACTATATACGACCTCAGAAGAAGTGAAATATGAATCTTCTAAATTAGTTAGCAATGAAAATTTCATTCAGTTGACATTTCCTGATTTCAACAACAGACGTTAAAATCAGTCTTTGGAAATGCACCACATGAGTAAGCATCTATGTACAAAATCCTGCACGAAATTTTGCTCATAATTATGACATCAGTGCAGCACAAACTGCGTGAGGAGAAAAGCTCAAGGGAACGTGACAGATAAAAACAATTTTTTGCGTACTAATAAATAACCGTTTCACAATGATTATTTATTAGTAAGCAAGAAAATTCAAGAAAGAAAAATATGGGTGACGAGGCCTCTTTGAAATTCCCGCAATGAACACCGCGACGCCATATACTTTGACGGTGTCTACTACGCCCTACATAGTTCCAACTCTGTAAAAGTAAGCACATTGTCTTTTGAGCGGGCCACAGACTCAACAATCCAAATTTCAGGAAATTTCGCTCAGCCAACCTCACAAAAAAACATGAAAAAGTGACTTGAGAACCCATGGCACTGTATGCAGATTTCGACATGAAATTGTAAAATTGAACGATTTTGACTGTCTCTGGTAAAAATATCTGCACAGGATAGTGGAATTAATGCCATTGTACTTCTCAGAGGACAATTTATCAATCTAAATCAATTTGTCTTACATTAGCGTCCCTGGGCACGGCTACTCGATCTCCCCCCTTTGGTGCGGCCTGCCGAATGCTCCTTTCCGCCTGCGAGAGCGCTACTTCCCTTTCAACTTGCTGCATCGGCTATGGCGCTCACTATTGGCAACGGAGGTGTTCCTACCACAGCTCCCTCGAGCCAGAGTGTGCTATCTGCGCCGGTAGTCTCACGCCTTTCTGATCAGTGCTTTGTCACGCTTCACTTCGAGATGCTCTCATGAACAAGCTGCATCACTTCTGCTGATTAGTGGCCGATGACCGAGTGACACATATTAGTGAAAGAAATATGACGAACACAGGAAAGAGGACAATCCTGACGGCAGGGGTTAGACGCATGTACTGTGCGATGTCACTGCGGGTTAAACAACACCAGATGGTTGACAATTTCTTAAGCCCTCCACTTTGGCGTGGCTCATAATGATATCGGGGTTCTTGCACGTAAAACCCAAGATAATATTACTATTAAGAAGGAGAATTTTTATTGTATTTGTATCCTTCATTTGCTGCAATTTAGACTTTTTTTATGAGCTAATTCGGATTGAAATGCAAATTTAGAGCTGAATACTGACAATAGTGGGCTATACATGTAGATTTTCACTGCAGTATAGAAATTGAAGTGTTTCGGTGACATGGGCACGTAGGCAAAAAAAGCAGGCCCAACGATACTGTAAGTAGCAAAAAACTAAGCTTTCCTCAGTTTCTATAAAAAAGAAAGAAAGAAAAACTCCACATATGTATTAGTGTGTGCCATGAGACCACTGCATGAAGTGATGAAATGTCTAATATTCTTGCAGCAATATGTAGGAGACTATTATGAACATTAACTAGCCCAACAATTTTTAGAGGTAGGTGGTTCTCCGTACATGTGCTCCATTAGATTCACACGGCGAGTTTGACTGTCCGATTGGAGCAATGAGAAAGCACAAGAACCTCGTATTGCTCTCACTAGTATGACCAGAGACGTAAGCAGATTTTTTTTTCAGGGGAAAGGTGGGCGGCCACGTTTTTGAAATGGTCATTATTCGCTCTGTATGCCATGACAAAAATTATAGGGGGATGTGGCACGGGCCTGGTGTACCACCCCCTGGCTACGCCACTGCGTACAGCAACTCAACATTGCATCCCCCCCCCCCCCCCTGTTGTGAATAACTAAAACGTACAGATTCCAAATCCCGTAAGAAATAGACAGCCGAGGTTAATGTGTATTTTATTTATAATCGTACACTGTGAGATTATTTATTTGCAAGTCGTCATATATTTATTTCCACGACATATATCTAGGTATAATGTGAATCTGACAATTACCAGTAATGATTCTTCGTAAATAGTCTCACATACACATCATTTATTACTCAAGCTTTACAAGATTTCAGGAAAGGAAAGGTTTGCAGAAAAGTGGCTCCCGAAAAACTCCGAAGTATGTTTTCTAATGAGCTGCTAAACCCCCCCCCCCCCCCAACCATTGGCCAGGATTGGGCTCAGTAGCTTCTTAATAGAGAGTGTGGACTTTTCAACCTGACAGCAGTCTGGAAGAACAAAATGGCATCCCATGCTGAATGCAGGACGAAGAATAGGACTGTCACAAAATAAAAATAGGGAGTGTGAATGGGATTATACCTTCACGCAATGCAGTGCGAACAGCTGCACGGGCGGTTACCTCGCCGAGGTGCAGCACCATCGGATCCCGTCGTGGCCGGTCAGTCAACTTTTGCTTTCATGCGCAAAGTTTCGTTCGGAAGACGCCTCGGCAGGCCCCACCAATGGGAGGAGATCAAGCGGCCGTGCCCTGGGCCGTGCCCTGCCACAAGTACTATACTACTAGGCCTAACAGCTTTTATGAACTGATGCAATATGTATCATTATTATGGCTTGGCGATCATAAACCGTCATTCTCCCTCACTACAGCGCAGTAATTTAAAGGACGAAGGTCAGTACAATTTTCACCATAACTAAGTGCATTTTGTCGTCGCTGTAACATACAATGTTCACTTGAACATGATGCTTTCCATCACATCCAGCCATCGGTGCCTTCATACACGATTATGAATGGAGAGCGCGAAAAGAAATCCTCTTAAATAAGTATTGACAAGACATATCACAGCTGAGATAGTCTGCAGCACAGAGCAAGAATTTTCGAGGAGACAAAACTGCGCTTTTTCGGGCATTATGAAAAGTGACGAAATCGGGCACAGCACTTGCAGGGCCTCCGTCATGAAACTCCGCTAGCGAAGAAGGAAAAAAAAAGTGCACACCGCTCTCACCGCATTCTCGTTCAAGTCCAATCCACACCAATTTGCCGTTCGCGCTTCAAGTCTAAGCAGGTGTGTTTAGTGTGTCCTCGCCGGCTCAAAATTTCACAAACAGTGCCAGCATCAGCATCGTTGGTTGCAAGTGAAAAATTTACACTGTTCGTGACCACAAAGTCAAGATGCAAATAAAATGAGCAGGCATTTTCTTACCTTGAGCCACCAAAGTATCTGTCCTTGCGTGCTTTGCACAATTTATGTCTGGTTCAGTTCTCTTTTTTTTCTGTCTATCTGTGTGTGCATGTCATCGCTGTGTGTGCATGTCATCGAACAGCTGACAAGTAGTTGAGCCAGCGCGGAAAGATTGAAGGCACGGCCTCTGGTAACAACACTGACCTTTTTGATTCCAAAACTTCGCCATCAAAGTCATCCGAATAGCACCGCTCGTCTATGTCTCTGTTCGAGGAGTGCTTCTCACAAACATAGTTACAAGGCATAACCTCTCAGTCTCTCCTTGGTATGACACTAGACAATGCTTCCAACCTCACTGGGCTACTAGAAACTGAGGGCAATTAGTACCTTCTCCTAGCACGAAGCCTACCCGCTATTGCAGTGCTGCACAGCACCCATCTGCCGCATTCTAAAGAACCACTGGTCCATGGTGTAAGAATGATCAGGTGTTGACACTGAGTGTGCCTGACCGCCTAGTTAATGTTCGGTCTCACGGGCGTACTCTGCTGTTAGCTGTCGGATGGCACCGCGGCCAACATACCCAATAAAGCTTTGCTGGCGCATTGAAATTCCTCTGCCTGCCCAACGTCATCGTTCCTAGTGGCTTGACTAACACTCAAAGTGCGAAGGAAATTGGTCATTTCAGACAAAAAGATTAAGCTTGACCAGACTGAAAAATTAATTAACACGAAAATTCCTTGTGCAGGCTGTGAACATCGTCAACACGGATCGATCAAGGAGTACTGAAAGCTACGTTGTACTCGCCTACACTTGTATTTTTGTCTGTTCACAGCATTCCTCGATGCAAAGAAAAACAATTGAAAGAACAACGTTAACCAGCGTGCTGTTACTCCATCAAAATATTTCTCCGTGAAAAAATATGCAAGAAACTCCCACGTTCTTAGATGCAGGTGCATGATAAACAGCCCTGGATGGTCAAAATTAGTCAGAAGCTCCCGACTATGGGGTCCATCATAACCAAACCGTGCTTTTGACACGTAAACCCCAAGTAATATTTATTACCCCTCTATCAAAAGAGCATAGTTACTGCAGCAGAAATGTATTTTATGCATATCGCAGCTTTAATTTGCACTGGAAGTCGTTGAACCATAGTTGCGCTTGTTCCATGTGAACACGATATAGATACACTCAAACCTCGTTATAACGTAATGGGATATAATAAAATAATGGATATAACAAAGCAAATGAAATTCCCCTTGAAAGTGCCATTGAGAACCATGCATTTTTAACCTCGTTGAAATGAAGTAAAATTGACCGATAAATGAATATAAGGAAGTAAATTAGTCTATCAAATAGTTTATAAAAAAAAAACGATCGTAGTGGGTTAAGTATATCGTTTTCTGCGGAGTTTGACGCTCGTTCAGCACGGCTCTTTCAAAACTACCGTGCCAACCTTACAGCCACACCACGCGCAGCTGAAAGAGCTGTCCTTTTCGCACAGCCAGTGGAGAGGATTGAGGAAGCGCTCGGCGGGTCACATGACCAATAAGCGGTGCCGCAGTGCAAAGCGATTTCCTCTCTGCACCCTAAAGGTACATTAAAGTCAACTATTAAGACGACGTTGATTGTTGAAATGGCCGTCCAGAAACCTCGTAGTGTTACTTTTGTGCCAAGCAAGGGCCTATTTTGAAATAAAATCACATTTTAGTGCTCCGCATCGGGTTAGCGCACTTTAAATTAACGGCCTCAAGAAGCGGACCGTCTCACGTCACTGTTGCCATGCACAACGTTGCCCGGCTTTACTGTGCTAGTAGCAGCAGACTGCAAGCAGCAGGAGCCACAACTGTAACAACGGCCATTGATTAATTTCCCGCCATTGGCTTTGAGATTGCAGATGCTTTTGTTTCAACTGTGCCCCACTAGATGGCACCACCTGTCTGGTGTAACCACACAAAAATTGAATTTTTGAACCACTCACGCCATTTCCCATAGTAATGAGCCGCAATTCTTTTTTCCTGAATCAAACAGAAACGAACAAGCAGCATTTTATTGAGTCTGCTAACGGAACGTTCTTTATTTAGTGCAGTTAGGTCGATTACTAGTGATTAATTGTAGGCGGTTCGTCTTATGTCATTAGGATCATTTTGAAAACTTCCTACCGCGGCGCTTGCGTTCTTGTGCATTTACTTTAATATCTCGTTAAGTATGGCACTGTTGTTGATAATATTGCCGTTTTAGATGTTGTCATACATAGCGCTTTCACTCTGACGCAAATTCTTGTTTGCCTATAGTGTCCTTTTGAAGACGACGGCAACACTCTGCGTTTCTGCTGCTACTCTCTGCACAGGGAAAGGAGAACTCCCTGCGACAGTTTTTTTTCCCCTCTCCACGTGCGGCCTTCAAAGGAGAAGGGTCTCTATGTGCAGAGACGGAAAAGGGAGAAGCGTGGCACAGGCGCCTCGCAGATCGACATTTGAGAGAGAGCAAATAATCCCCCACAGTCTTTTTTCCCTTTTCTTCTCCTTTCTCGCGCGCAGCGTTGAGAGGTGCCACCGCGGGATTGGGCATGGTGCTTAGAGCATATTCGGAGTGCGGTATGTTCGAATTAACCGTCGCAAGTGCTTGCGCGTTCGAATTACAGGCCGTTTATGCCCATTGGAATACACATAGCTTTGACATTGCTTTGAATTAAGCGTGTTCGAATTAATGAGGTTCGACCGTGTTTATTTTCTGTCGCATGCGTGGTCACGTAGTGGTACATCGGGCCACGAGACGGTTTCCTTCTTTAAATGTCTATATATAGGTGTGCGCCCATGTGAGCATACATTGCCACAAGCTGTTGTAATCGATATAACGAAATAATGAATATAACGAAATGATTGTGGCTCCCCTTCAATGTCGTTATAACAAAGTTTGAGTGTAAATATTTGAATGCACAATTATTCCATATCCAGCACACAGAGCAATGGAGTTGTTCCGCAAGATATATAAATATTTGAACCACGCAAGTATTTCATAAACAGCACACTAAAGCAATGTGGTTATTCATGGCTAGATGTTACTATGAGAATTCGCATATTTATGCCAACGATCACTTTCAGATGGCACTTTGAAGAGAGGTACACGCTCCGCACAAGCTCGATAGCCAAAACGACAGTTCAGCACAAAACAAGCTCTACCAATTTCAGGAACTTCTCAGCAATTTAATGTCACCTTTATCGATAGATCAACATTAAATACACACGAACAAAAAAAGAAACCTGGCTTCAAAACAGCGCGGTCACACATGCCAACAAAAAGATTGGCAGCATGCACGCTTCTGCCGTCCATGCTGCCGAGACGGCTGACCCCGTTTGTCGTAGCACCATCTAAGAAGGCACCGATGAAGCTGCTAAATAACTGATAATGGTCCGAACATTATCTGGACGAGCTGGGATTGCACTTCTAAATGCGTTGCGGGGAGAGTTTTAGCACCTGTATATCTTACACCGAGCACTGGTCGAAATGTTCAAACCACTCTATTTCGTGGCGTCGTGAAAAGCGCGCGCAGACACCGCAAAGTCGGCTGAGTCACTGCAAAGTGAGGAAGCCAGTGAGAGAGCGAAGATTGCAAAGAGATTTGCAACAACTTGTTGGGAGCTTTCCCTCGCAAGGCCACCTATGCATGCGCATGCACAACATGCGAGTGAGAACAGAGGGCGCATGAATGTGCATGTGGCAGACGTCGCCTGCTTTGGCACCACTCAGCTGCTCGTTTCAAGCGCTGTATAACCTATGATTCTGACAGTACAATGAGTAACTGCAACCAAAATATCTGTCACGTCTACAGATTGATGTTACAGACAGAAACCTGAAAAATTTTACCATCTGCAAGGCGCTATGACGATTTTTATGCATCGCTCCATAGAAGCGCATGTAAAAGATGCCGAAAGCTTCGGCATAAACTGAATTCGTCCATGATGCTATCCCATCGCCCTTGTGCGCTGCCGCGTCCTGGGAGTTAACCCTCCTCAAAAATTCTTGCTCCGTGGCCTGCGAGTTCAATTTTTGAGAGCATGCATACGACATCTGCCAAATCTCGACAGAGTGTAGCCTGATAGGCAATTTAAATTAATTTTGAAGTTCACGCGTGTGTTCCAGAGCTATATGCTGCACCTTGCGACACTGAAATCATCTAAGTCGACCCTAGACTTCCGAGACATTATCACCGAGGCCAATCCCCAAAGCAGCGCAGCCAGAACAATGATGTAGTAGTCGCCACTGCCGTTTGGCCGGGCTTGCGTCAGCAAGCTACTGTTTGGCTGCTCAAGAATATGTACACGTAGTGAACATGTTGAAGCCTCAAGAATGTCATTGTCCTGATATGACAATACATAATGAAGACGATGACAATTACTGCAACGACATCGCGCAGCACATGCAGCAAAATGCGAGCGCATGATGCAGGCAGTGTAGAAGTGCATTACAGCTCTGAGTACAGTTTCACACAATAGAGTGTGTTTGTTGCATCCAGTGGCTTTCCATTCTCGGAGCTTTTCTATATCAAAACTGAAACTGGTTGGTAATAAGTAGACTGTAATTGATTCTCTCTAACACTCTGTAGCAAGCAATGTGTCATATTATGACTAATAGCGCCTAGTAATATACGGCAGCAAAAAAAAAAAAGAAAGAAAATGCCAAACAAAAATCGTCAGTACCCTCTTAGCTGGTACTAAGGACATAAATATGATGTGCTCTTTCTCTACTTCATTGTTAATATTTTTTTTTCTCTCTCTTGTTTGCAAAATACAGATGCACATAGACTTTTGAAAATGATGCATTAAAACCAGAGTATCTTTTACTTCAGTTGGATTCAACTTTCAAAGTCCATAGCATTTTCTCCTCAAAAAGGATGCACACAAGCCTGCGCCAATGGGTGCGCACTCCGGACTGACATCATAAGCCAGACTGCCATTGACTTCACCTTCAGAGAACTTTGCCGAGTAGGATCATTTCTTTCATCACAAGAGCAATGAACGTCTACAGTTCAGCAGTCTGGATTAGGCCACTCCGGATTTCTCAAGTTGTATCCAGCTATAGTCGCAAAGACTACATGTACGCAATGCACACCAGTAAACTTCAGAAAAACATGCAATTGTGAGCCAGTTAATTACAGCGCAAAATACAAAATAATACTTGGCAAGGGGGGCAGAAGAGGCTCTTAAACTAGAAGTAGGTGTAATTCACAAACTAACAAGCCCAACAGCATAGATTTTTCAATGCAGTGCATTCAGTGAAGCTATGATTGGAAAAAAAAAAAAAAGATTATCCTATATATGAAACCATGAATGATACTTAAATGGGGTTCTTTAGTGTACTGAGGTTCAACTGCATCAGTTGCATAAGCGTAACAATAAATTCTTACATAATGTTCAAATAACCAAAATAAGTAGAGGAGGGCTGAAGTACACACCTGCTACAATGGTGTCGGAAACCTGCTGGCTGAAAGAAGTAGACCGACGAAACCGGCTCAAGAAAGATTCTGGGTCACACTTTGTGAAGCATGAGTCATCCAGGACTTCTATCTTCATGGCAGTAAGCTCTTCCATGAGAGACTCAAAAAGCGAGATCATCTCGGCAGGCAGGTCGGCAGGAAGCAGGACTCCTACAGATGCACCTGTGCAAAAGACCATAACCTTGATAAAACATGGATACTCTAGCCCGAGAATTGCACTTTCAGTATGCTATGTGGAATGAAAAAAAATTTTATGGCATGGTCTCGTCAACAATAAAGGTAGTGTGATAGGCATGAACAGAAAAAAAACTGCTTTTAACATGTACTTTTACTCAATAATGTTAACAATACATACAGAACTGGAGTAATGAAAAATTTCGGTTCTCAAAAGATATAATACAGAAGAAATCACTACAGAGTGCATCCGGAATGCATGTGGCCAAGATGCCATGCTCTGTCATTGAGACATCACATATTTATTTTGTGCTATGGAACATTTTAATGAAGTAATGTTTTATCTGCTGACATCTATAACCTTTTGACAATGTCAACTTTGATCTTTGATTTGTGGGGTTTAACGTCCCAAAACCACCATTTTGATTATGAGAGACGCCGTAGTGGAGGGCTCCGGAAATTTTGACCACCTGGGGTTCTTTAACGTGCACCCAAATCTGAGTACACGGGCCTACAACATTTCCGCCTCCATCGGAAATGCAGCCGCCGCAGCCGGGAATCGAACCCGCTACCTGCGGGTCAGCAGCCGAGTACCTTAGCCACTAGACCACCGCGGCGGGGCCAACTTTGATCTTTGCAGAGCTATAACACCTTTCACTGCCCTCTGTCACAGCAGTTTTCGAAAAGACTACATAACAGAGCAACACTGGCTTCAAATTTCTTACTCGATTCTTTCAGGGGTGCATCTATATTGGGAAAGAGGTAGGCTCCAAAGCCAGACTTCAAGGCCGGGGACTGTTTGGGTACCAAGGGGTAAATCCATGAGCCCACTTGTAGCCATGGCAGTGGGGCTTTCTCATCAGGAAACATGGCGTCCTGTCTGCCCGGCAAGCGGTACACATGGAGATCGGTTGGCTCAGGTGGTGCCTCAACCCCTCCTCCAGCAGAGACATAGAAGATCTGGGGTGAACATGAGTTGGGAACAACTTTAAAATATGGTGCACTGCTGTCAGCAGTTAGGGCTGACATCACTGCGGCCGTCATCTTAGGATATTAGCACTTCGAGAAGCTGTATGGGCATGATAAATGCAACAGCACTACAGATATGCTTTGTGCAAAGCATTGAAGTACAAAGCATTGAATGCATGATAATGTGCACAGGTGTAACTCTGGCTGCAATTTCTGGGTACTACCGCAATGAGAAGCCATGGTATCACTAGAGAACTATCCATGAAAACATATGTAAATTACCTAAAGGTTTGTGCAACAAAACTTTCCTTTGAATAAGTTATCAGTAGCACATACTGCCGAAGAAATTATGGTAATCTTTACGGCTTGTATAGACCAATTTCGAAAAGTGCTTCAGCAGGTGTTGCTTGGCATGATGCGATTGTAATGTTTATGGTTAGACTGCAGAGATAGCACACACACCCAGGCAAATGGACACAACATGAAACGAGCACAAGGTCTGCACATGTTTCCCCATTACTGTGACTGTATTCCTGTATGCGAGTGCCCTCTCAACAGTGCACCCTCATACAGCCACATAAAGTTTCCTTTAACAGTGAAACAACCAATGCAGTCACCACAAAATGTCATGAATCACGCAAACGCGTGTCAAACTGCCTGTTCGTGCCACCTAACGGTGCGCCACAAACCATCTACCGCAGCACTAGGCTGGAAATGGGTCTTCTTGTTATTCATTGGTAAATCAATTTTCTACTGCCACGAAGTGCAGTGTTAGTTCATTGTTTGCATGCAAAGCACTTGCCTACAGTACGTTTTTTTTGTTTTTTTTTATAGCAGAGTCAATGCTGTCACGGCGTGCTTTGAACAGTGTGCCGTTGGGTACATATCACTTTGTGTAAAAGGTTGAGACTGATAACAGTTATGCTGATAGACTTCTCTCATGAGAGAAGCTTTCACTTTTTGAAGCGAGCATCACTTTAATATAAGGGAATGGTGGAAAATATTGGTGGCCAGTGGGAAAATAGCAAGGCCATCGATTAAGGGATGGATGGATCTTGGGCATAGTGCTGTTGCTGCTTGCCGCTGATGTAATGAAAATGTTGCGAAAAGGCTCTTGGCCACGAACTTGCATGGTCCATAAAAACAACAAATAGCATTGCCACTACAAAATCAACAAAACAAAAAAAACACAGAGATTACCTCTTTCATTAACACGCCTATTCAAATCGATCACTGGCGATTTATGCTGTAGATTGTCGATTTTGGCATGTTGAATTTGTTTCTCGTGCACCCAGTACTACTGGGTAGTTAACCCAGCCACTCAACTTAAAGAATCAATTTGAATTTGCCAGTTTTGGCTGCATAGTGATCTTCGACAGACCTTTGAGCAAACCAATATGTCTTTATTGGAAAAATGCACTTAGCTAATTAAGTTGACAAAAGTGCGCGCCCCTCGTGGTTATGCTACAGTAACAACGAAGTTTTGTGGTCAAAAGTACCTTCGATAGTAAATATCAAATTAGGCTGTCAGCTTCACAATCTGATGGTGTTGAGCAGTAATAATTGCCAGAAATTTATGCCAGCTATTCATAGAGAGATGCTGTTAGAAGTCAGAAAAACGTATTCTATAAAAGAATACTGCCGAAGGTCTGCCGCACGTATAATGTACATAGGTGGCTTTTTCAGCCAGTTTCCAGCAGCTCTGGTTTAGCTTGTATTTGTTACTAGTTGCTGCTATGGCATTGTCGTCATGCGTGCAAGGGTACTCACCTGCACTGCAAAAAACAATGTCTTGCAAAAAAACACTCTCTTGCAACCACACCTGAATTGAGTGAGTACGAACTTAGACTCCGAGAATGACAGCACCTCAGCTCCAAGTTTTGTGGCGACGATATTTTGTGTCAGCCTTAGAGATCCGCAGCCGTTCATCGGTTTGTTTTGCTTAAGACCTCAAATTGTCTCCTCCACTGCAAGTGCCTAGCTGCTAACCTGTGTGCACTGTCTTATAGCTACTCTGGTTACGTGCGAAGTCCATCCGTCGCTGGGGCGCAGTGTGCTAGCGCCGGCTGCAGAGCTCCTCACAACAAGGCCACCAAAGCACATTTTGGCCCTGACCACGGAGCAGCGCGAAAAGTTTTAGAACTGCGCACAGTATTGTTTTTATTTTTATTAAGATGTGCAAAAATGCAAAGGAATATGCTTGAATGCATATATTGAAACGCCAACGTACGCAGAGTGAGGAAGCCTGACGGAAAGAAGTGACGCTATATGAAATAGCGGAGCTCATTGGACATTTGATTTATAGAGAGATTATTCACTTTGCCGTTAATCTATATAGGAACAGCTGCAGGCTCTCATCACAAAGAACGTAAATTTACCGAGAAGGTGTTCGAGTTCACTTGTGTCTCACAAAAAACATGCCAGGCCTGTGCGGAAGGCGCAGCGCAGTCACAGCGAAAGCTAGAAGATTGGCCTTTTAAAGCCTTTTATAAAAACTTATTGGATAACTGCTGCAAGCACACTTGCTTGATGCCCGCTACAGCATAAATAAAAAATTTAGGGTACTAGGCCTGCATTCGCTACGCTATTTCTCATCATTCTTTTGAGAAGCATGGTATCTGCTAAACTATTGCGAGGAATTTTGTGCCAATTGTTCATGCAGTGGCTGACAAGGATGAGAAAGTGGGTATGCATCACAGTTAATAGCTGAACAAAAACAAGCTTTTGTAATGGGTTCGAGCAGTGAACGACCCCCTCATTACGCTATTCACTTTGTGTGACGACTGCATGATCTCTCGCTGTTTTAAGACGCTTTATAAGTCGTATTAACATGATTGCTTTCCCGACATCAAGCCTACCTAAGGCAAGTTTGCCGTCCCAAGCACCGGCGTGGCTCAGTAGTATAATACTGGGCTGGCACCCAGTGGACCCGGGTTCGAGCCCCACTGTGTAAATGGTACTAGTTTTTTTTTTTTACAATTTCGTTCGATGTGGTTATGGACACTGGTGGCAGTGGACAACTATGGCGCTGTGCGGGACCCGAGTTGTGATCCCATAACAGCTCTCGCTTTAAAATAATGCTTCACCGCATGGCACAAGCAATGAAGCAGCCCCTCAGTTCCAATTTTCTCTGTGGATGGGAATGGAAACATTTTGTACAACATTTATTATTTTTTGTACTGTTCCTGCATCATTTTTCTTCAAAATGTATATTCTAATTTTTTTTTAAACATTTTTACACATATAGTGTTTTCGATTGCACTGTTTACCAACTGGCTACCAAAAATTACACACTTTTCAAATTTTTATTGATTATAAAATATATTTGTTACTGGACAACAGATACTTTTTGAAAAAAGCATTTAATTGCACAAAATTTAATATAATGCATTGCGTGCTGGAGTACTTTTCAAACTGGCAAGAACTATCTTCCCAGAACATACACAAAATAACCATTTTCGAGATGTACGTTTTAAGGGTCATGTTTCCATTGCAACAAAAGTTTTTTGCCCATGCTTACTTGTCTAAATTCAGTTGATCATTTCCCATTTTCACCCGACACTACACAATTTGCCGTTTCACACAATTGCACTCCTTGCAGAGACGTGGTCATGATTTTAAATTAAGAAGGGCCGGGGGGGTTTGAGCCATTTATCTACAGCGGGTGTATGTTTAGAGAACAGTAGGTCAGAATTCAGTCAAACTGCTTGAACTCGTTAGTGTGTTTTAGAGAAAGAGAGAAGTTTAAACTACCTGCCAGAGCAGCAGGAATATTCTGCTTTTTCTTTTCACATGGTTCTTAAAGCCGTAATGCTGACTGCATGTTACAGAAATATTGTTAGTTTAATTTTTAAATGCACCTGTGCTCAACAAATCTAGGTCGTTGATTTTTATGAACCATTAAATACTGCTGACATTTCACTTGAACTAGATGAAACTTAAATACGTGTGTGCGAGTGTGTACGCTTACAAACTGAAAATTTTCAGGGCGGGGGGGGGGGGGGGGGGTCAGACTTCTTACACCTATGACATCGTACTACACTTAAACTCAGTGGGAAATCTGCAATAGTTTGCCGATATGACGTTAAATCGTTCGATTTCGAAAACTAAACCATTCCTGGCTTTTTGTGACACAGTTTGCTTATCTATAACACATCGAATGTTCAAATTAATTCAACATTCTGTCGATTTGCACTAAAAGATCTAAGCCCAAGGCTCGCTTCATCGTACCTGAACACCAGACTCGATACAGAACAGCTCTTCCGCTTCTCTCCTCGGTGGGTGGGCAGTATTCGCGCTGGTCGCCTCGTCGTACGTGGGTGGCCTGTCGGCATACAGAGGCGCTCCGCCGGCTGCTTCGATGGCGATAAGCCGAAACTCAACCTCGTCCTTAATGTGTCGCATCTTTCGTTGCATGCTGCGTGCCTTGACCCACTGCGGACCCTTGCAACTCGGGTGGTCAACGTAGGGGCTTAAGCCGTTGGCTAACTTTTCGAAGCGCCTTGTAGTACATCTCGGTCGCGAGGGCGTTTTCACCTTTTTCTTCGTAGCTGAGTCCCTGAGACACGTACAGGAAGGCCTCATCGTGGTTGGTCTCGATGGTTTGCAGAATGCCGTCGATATTACTCGTAGCCGCCGGGTTTTGCTGTGCCATGGCTAGAGTGAGAAACGAAAACACTTATTAGCAAAGCCTGCAAACGTGACAACCCTGCAAGTCGGCGTGAGAACAGCTTTCAAAAGCACCTTCGCACGGCCTATCTTCCAGGGAACACACCGTCTCACCAGGGAACGCGGTCTCACCTGCTGTACGGGTAACCGGCACCCGTTGCTATATATACACGCTACTTAGAAGGTAGATTATATCAGATAGCCCCACTAACACAAGGCCGGGTGGCACAGGGCCAAATCAGAGGCTTTTCAGCTGATCGCGCGCCACGCGGCCAGCAAATGCGCGTCATCTCGCGTCGAACAGCCGCCCTGGCCGCCCTCGACTTCGAACGTGGCCCACAGACACGGAGGAAGTGCCCACAGATGTGTGGCCTCCATGACTGGTGACAGTAGCCCCAACCCCACTAGAGAACGCGGCTAAATTTAGTTTGCTATTTTTAATCTGCGAGTTACCTGAATCATAGCTCGTGTCGCAATTTATACCACCCAATTCACTTCAAATGTCTTACAATAATTGCTGGCTCAACCCGGGTTGTGGCGAGATGCATGTTAAATTTATTGCGGACAAGGTTTCGGTTTCGTAGCGAACGCTTTCAAATATTTTCGATAACACAAAGCAAGCCGTTACAATCTCTCTCAATAACTCATTGTGAGCTCTCTTAGCCAGTCCTTATCTGCTGCGCTGTTCTTACATTTACTACGTGTTACAAACGTGCCCAACTTATTCATTCTCTTTTCACTTTAGCATGCACCTGGGGTACAAGCATCGAGTTTCTCTACGAATACAAATACTGTGGTTGTCCCTAGTGAAATGTCAACTACTTCTAACGATTCATAAAATTTCCACATCTCCATTTGTCGAGAGCACACTGTTTAGAGTGCAATTTGTCTGCAGCTACTGTAATTCCCCATTTCTTCCCCCTGTGAAGGGTAGCATACTAGGTTATGCCAAACTGGTTCACACCCCTACTTTTCCTCTCTCTCGTTTTCCTTCCATCCACAGCTCCATTTGTAGAAAACACGAGTTGAAAATCAAAACACTTGGATTATAGTTTTCAAAACGTCTACTTATTTAAACCTGATACCAGGGAAACATAATTAAGTTATGCCGGGTACAAGTATTGCTCTTCTATCATAATTAATGCTTATGATGAAAAGTAATATTTCCATTAAAATGGGAATCATCGCAGAAAACTTGACTTCCATTGAAGTACTCTATACAAAAAATACAAATGATTCAAAATGTTCTTTGAGCACAAATTGAAATATACTATATTACGAGAAATGAACGCACACTCTGAAAATGTTGAATTTATTTGGTGCACTGATACACTGATGCACAAACTTTGCAGTCGAAAGCTGCAGATGACGTCTGAGCATAAGCTATAACAAGATGACATGAAAGCAGTTGTTTTGGCTAGGTAGTAGCAGTGTGAAAGTGCAGCAGCAAAAATAATGCACCCACAGAGGATTATAAATTTGCAGTACAAGAGAATACTCACCTACATTTTAAGATTACTGATTCACACTAAAGTGATCGAGTGTTAGATAGATCAACAATGTCAGAATTTCGGAGGCACAAAATGGAATCAACTTATGCAGGACGGCGGGGTGCGTGTTGATGATCACTTGGAGAGGCCTTCATCCTGCAGTCGGCATATGACAAGGATGACAGCTACAATGACCCACTCACGTCTTTTCACACATGTAGTTAGTCACAGGCACTGATACATAAATTCACACTCAACAGGTACTCACTCATATACTTAATCACCACACCTGCGCATACCAACTCACATACTCATGCATTTAATTCACACCAATTATCAGCACTAACATGCTCATTCTTTGTCTCCTCACACTCATAGGTACTCGATTACTCGTGTGCATGCACAGTCTTCTCAAGACTTGTTTCTCATGCTCACTGCTCTCACTCGCACCCATCACTAGCCACAACTCGCCCATTCTTCATAAATCTACTCATCTCCACCACTACTCACCCACATGTCTAACCTCTCTCTGGCGCTTTCTCATGTTTATACCTGCACTCCCATTTACAGGCACTTGGCCTAATAGTCAAGTTCATCCTTGTTCACAGATACCTTGCGGTCATGCATCACTCACTCCCTTCAATCACCCACTCTCTCGTCCACTCAACCGCAATTCGTATTCACCACTGTACTCTCACTCGGAGGCACTCTCTTACATTTGCAGATGCATCCACTCCTGCCCAACGATTTTCATTCACATCCAATAGGACCACAAATATTCAGCATACATGCTTGTTAGATCTTGACATGCAGCACATTTGCAATGGATTATCCTGGCGACAGTGTGCTAATGTCAGCACGAGAGATTTTTACAGGAGGTTATACAGGAATGAACATTGGCTTCTGCTAGGGCAGGAACTTGTGAAGCAAATACACTAGATGGCAAATGAACAGCGAATTACAAACTGTACCTTGACAGTTGATGATAACCAGATACTGAAGCTAAACTAAGCCCCAAACAATTTTTTCTATGCCATTGAACATCATAATCTCTGCATTCGTACCACTAATTCGTGCTGCTGTATAACGATGTTTCTTCATGAAGGTAAAGCCCAGAAGCAACTTTGGCTACGAGAAACAACACAGTGGAGGGCGCCGATAAGTTTGACTTCCTAGAGCTCTTTAGCATATATCGAAACGCACAGTACACAGCCCTTTAGCAATTTTCTGCACCTGTTATTGAACCCACATCCTTCAGGCCAGCAGCCAAACAATGCAGTGCAGCTAGCACAAAAAATATATACATCAGTCCTAAAGATATTTTCTTTATTTCATTAATGACATAACTCAATGACATAACATCACTGACATAACTAGAAGTAGTCAAAACATAATTTTTATTTGCATTTCTTTCACTGACCAACAATGCCATTGGTGACCGATTCTCCATGACACACAACGTACACAGCAGATGTGCCATTCGTGTCGCGACTTGTGTTCGACATACACTCACGTTCTCCTATGCCCATTTTGGTATATTGTGAAGATAAGACAGACTGCAGCGAAAGCGCCCAGATGTGACGGATAGACTAGGAAAGTGTCTTTGGTTTGGCAAGAAATGCTTCACATTAAATATACAACTGTGGCATGCTTGGATGAAGATGCCACTCTGTTTATTTCAAGTACAATACAGTTCTGACATGATAAGAATTATCCAAGTCACGTTAACGAAAAAGCTGTTTTTAAAATATCTTTGGTAGTCATGCTGGAACAAATCAAGCTCTCTGTGTCTACAGACAGGTCATCTTGAAAGATAGAACAGCCTTGCTAAATAGCAGAGACTTCAGGTATTAGAGTGAATAGTCATAAAGCCTTAAATGCATGCTATGCCTCGACAGTGCTAGTGTGTGTGGTGCGAGCATATCATATATCGGGTCACATTTGTGCACATTCACTACAAAAGAGCAGGAATATTACTTTTAAAAAAGTTATATTAAAAAACACATGGTATGTAATGCCTGGCAATGGTGACCAAGCCCTTCCTTCACAAGTTTTTCATATCAGTGTTCCTTATTCATTGTTTAATCCAATTGGTTTATTTCCTTAATATATTACTTTTAGCCTGAACAAATATAGAAGAATGCAGATTCTCCACCATTATTCTAGAAGAAGAGCAGATAGAAGGTTTAAAATATAGCAAGTCCATACTGCATTACTGCATGTCTGATCACAAAATAGTAATAATATAAAAAGCGTATGGCCACATAGAAAAAAAAAGATTGTATAACAATTTTCCCTTGGTGCTTTCTCTTGGCACTCTTTCCGAAAGCTATGGCGTGAAATGAGGTGGACGCTCATCATTATTCCACCCCTTCACAGTTCAGTTGTCTTCATCCTGCAGAAAGAGACCATAAACTTCAAACTTCAATGCTCAGTGCATACATGCATTTGTCAAATATGCTCAATAGCTTTCACCCTATTGCTGCAACATTAAAAGGCCCCTGCAAAACTTCCTGTGCACGGTCGGAAAATGCTGCCGATCGGTAGTCGAGGGTCCCGAGAAAATGTGGGCCAAGCATTATATAGCACAGCACGCAGCCTGGAATTGACAATTCTTTCTCGAAGTCAGCAAGAAATCGTTCCCTCTTCTCTCAACAATGTGATAAATCCAGAGCCAATAGCTGATTTGAGCATCATGAGCTTCATAGTTTCTGTGGTCACCACGAGATGGCAGGATGCACCCACACGCGTGCATGCAATCGAAAGTCAAAGAGAAAAAAATATTCTCAAGACAAGAGAAGAGAAAAAGTACTTACAGCGTGTAACAAATACCTATAACTCCACTCACACTTGGCAGATTCTTAAAGTATTTACGGAAGTCCATTGATGCAGGAATAAACTCTTTCAATGAAGACATTAGATGATTACTTAGAAAGTGTTGCAGGGCCCCTTTAAGAGAGGTATGCGTCAATAATGACATGTGCCCTTCTCTCTTCTTGTGGTGACTTGGTTTCACTGTATAACAATGCCTACATGAGTAAAAGCTCCACACAGGTTGTGCCTGACTGTATGGATAACTTCTCAAATGTTTTCGAGTATACAACTCAGATTGCATGCCCAATGCGTATGGTCGAGAGAACTTAAACAATACACTTACCTAGCTCATTGCATAGCTCATTCGCTTAGCTGCGTAGATGGCATAGCTTTACTTAATTCAGGAATTTGTCAGTAACTAGAATACTCAAAGATACTTATAGAACCCCGCACAAAGAAAAATAAAAAAAAATTGCTCTAGAAATATGTTGTTGCGTAAGTGAAATAAGACATGCTTATACAGAAAAACAACTTATCGCGATCCTTCTTTTACTTAAATTTTTTCTGTGTGTGGTCTACCACTTTTATTTGTGTTGTAGGGCTCTTAGAGGAGTTCTCTCTAATTAATGTGATAAGGTTGAAGAGAGGTTGAACTTGAGTACAAGGATTGTTTATAGAATGCATTGAAGTGCCAAAACTGTAAGGAGGGCAATAGACAAGTATACATAGTAGAACCTTGCATATATATTCCTCACTGGTACATTTTCCTACATATATTTGTGGCATCCTGCTGCATCAAGAATCTAGAGACACCTATTTCTTAAACCCAACTTTTCACATATTCTTATCACGACATTCCTGCCTGATACTTTTCACTAGATGTCCTAAGGAGGCACATAACTGAGTTTGGTGTTGTGGAATGCCAGAAGGGTGTCTAGTCAGAGTAACACGAATTGCAAGAGTGGACACTCCAGCCTAAAGTGGCAGAGCTACACAGCTTTGTGATGCCTGCTAAAGGGCAATCAATCTCTGTCTCCAAAGTAATGCACATAATCTAGTTATCTGCTGTAGTACTTTTTCTAGTGCAATATATATTCACTTGTCTGAGTGGCTATGGACATGGCCTTCAGTAGCTCACAGTGCGACATCAAATTCCTCTGTATCCTACACGACAGGACGATTTCACATTGTCAATTAGGCATGGGTCGGGCTAGAAAAATGTGCATCATTGTGTCGATGTGATGCAACATTGTCACGGCATGTGTTCAATAACATATTAGGCCACAAAGTACGAACAGCAGCTAGGCAACACTATAAAAGATGTGAGATAACGAGTCGAGTTGTGGTCTTTATGGGTTCATCTGTCTGAACAAACTTGGCTGCTGCTTAATGAGAATATATTATTAGATGCAAAGCAGCTCTGACTAGCCTGTGTAACGCTATCCCTCTGTACGAACGCATCACGCGCTGCAGGTGTTGGCACGGTGCCAAGTAGGTCACGCCGCTGCTGCGCGCTGACGTCATGCTCCCCTTGCAGTGCGCGTTGGCATCACTCTCTCCCTCGCCTGCTGCGTACTTGCCGTGGCGCACAGCTGCCGCCTCATCCATTTGCCCGCAACAACTGCCTTGACCGCCGCTTGCTACACCGCCAACTTGTCGGTTCACGCACACTAAACCTGACGTGCGCCTAACGTACGCGTTGAAACATATTTGTATGTGTTACCTACAAGACCTGTGCCAGCCATTCCTTCAAACCTTCAAACAAATCTTCCAGCGCTCACTGCAGCACCCACGTTAGTATCGTTCAAACCATGACGCCACCCGTGCACAACCCTGCTGCTTCGCATCCCATCAGGGCTCCCTTAGAAGACATGTTCCAAGTTTTCTTGACATTGAATTGATTAGCCTTAAGCACTATCAAACAGTCATCATGAACATCTCATGAACTCATGCACAATGTTTTTTTTTTTTTTTTTGCAAAGTGCTTACGGTATTGGTCACTCAAGCTGACATTTGTTGCTTTGTGCTGTTCGGTGTAGAGAACTTTGTGTTCTTCACTTCACACATGATGTTCGTAGATTGCTTTACACTAAGTAATATATAGCTACGTATTTGAAATACTGTGCAGCATTTGGTGAGAAAAATGTTTCTTGGTGTAAGAAAGCGAGTTGCCAGTTGCATTGTTAAGTTGTCTCTTTGCATACAATGCCAGTATACAGTTCCAATTTAATGCATGTGTGAGCAATTGTGCAAAATTATGCAGTTACACTTAGGACTGCTATTTGTGACATTTGCAGATTGCTTGAAACCTTTCTTAAAAAACTTGCAAATAAAACTTGTGAATTGAGAAGAGAGTTTGTTACCTGTGGCTACGACATTCTTCTGAATAAACACTCTCGACTCAGTAACATATGCATGGTAAGCTAGAGCAAGTGCACATGAATGCTATTCTTTAAAGGGTGATGTGAAGTGCATCGAAAATTTGTGTGAAGCCGAAAGAAAAAACGTGATGAACAATTTTTTTCTTTTTTCTTTTCTTCTTTAAGCTCATGCCCTCTGGAGTCGTGCACTAGGACAGCAACTACTGCTGCGTTTCACTGCAATGTTATTTTGTGCGGTTTGTCATTTTGTTGCCTATTTGTTTATTTCTTGTATAGAACTTATTTTTAACACATAGCAGCTGTATTGCCATCTCTTGCATTGTGCAGTCCCCATTTGTTTTTGTGCACGCGTTCATCGAATGTCAAAAAACAAAGTGTGCATGTGCTTACTGAGAATATATGACTTGAAAATAAAAGCCCTCATCTTTTTCAATGAGTGGCATGTTTATTTCTAAAAATGTCTACATAAACACAAAATGGCATCGTGTACTTGCCATTACAGCAGTACAGCTTACATGAAGCAACTTGATGCATGCAAGCAGTGCGTTAAGAAAATTCAAATATAGCCTCCGAGATGAGCACTCGCACAGAAGTGATCTAGGAGGCTGTGCAATTTTTTCTTATCACTAGAAAACACTAACCTTTGAGATTAGTCTTCCTGCGGTCCCAATCAATCATGCTGTAAAGATTACCGTGCTGACTAGGCATGCTGAAAAGTTGCATAAGCTGCAAAGGCTTATCGGGGCGTGCTCTCTTGTTCTTGTATATGTTACTCTACTGCCTAATAGCTTCGAAAAGGGTCTGGCTCTGGTAAAGGAATAAAGCAAACATCAAACTTCCATCACAGATTTTTTTAGGCCCCAATTAATTCAATATAGAATAGCCAATACTGGCAAAGAAACGTATGAAAACCTAAGTGGTGGTGAATCTTAGAAGTATTTGTCATGGGAGATGTAGTTCAATGATCACAAGTAACAGAGCACACTTGCCTGGTCCTCTTTCTCCCTGTTGCTTTCAAAAACAGAGCTAGAGAGAGTGAAGTCTCCTTCAAAGTCCAGACTCGCACTCTGTGGCAGCCTGGGAGCATGTGAAGCAGGAGGGTGCACTTCCAGAGCTTCAGACACTGAAAGATTAGAAAGGAAAAAAAACTGCAGGCTGATGTTACATACTGATTTTGCTTAAAAAAGTTGTGCAACATCAATTAGTTCAATACCATCACATCTCACCAATTAATATACTGCTCATCTAGCACAGCACTAAAGCAATAAAAATTCAAGGTAGCAAAACGCACAGCATTCCATGCCTGGAGGCCGAAGGCTGACCAACTTTGGTGCCCTTGTCACTCCTGCAAACCATTCCTCACTTGTCAGGGCTGGCTGCCAGGTGACACGAGTGTCGGGGAAGAGGTCATCTTGAAACAGCTCAGACTGGAAGGAAAAGCGCACAGCAGTAAGCCTTGTCACTTCACTGTAACAGAGAACGTACGCTTTATCAATGATGACTAGGAAACATTCAGCAACACTAGCCATGAAATGCAATTGTTATACAAAAAAAAAATGGCGCACACTTGAGGATGGACAGAAGGAACACAGAACCCCCTGTCCGTTCTCTCCGAATGCACGCTTTTTTTGCCTCGGCATGATCAACCAATTAGCTCGAGATGAGTTATTCCAATTTGTTAAACCAACTTACTCCATTGTGCTAGAGTATCACATTTTTCAAATGAAAACTGCCATTCAGCCTGTGCTTGCCTTGGTTTGTTATGATCAATCAAAAGTTATCCTGTTATGACTCGTATTGTAAGAATTTAACGCAACCATGAGTCTCACAAACACTCACACAAGCACTCACACATCCACCCGAGCAACACACAGACACACAGCGCTCACTACCAACTGTTTATTGCTCCTATATGACTTTCTTATATACGCACACATGAATGCACAAAGGCAATAATTAACAGAGCTGCGCATGTGGAAAGCCAACAGCATGTGAGGTATATAGCTCAGCCACACAATAAAGAACAAGTAAAAAAAAAAGGTGTACACAAGAAGCGGATAAACCAGCTAGAATCACTAAATGTTTGCCTCGAGAAAAGATATTTCCTGTTGGTGCAACACCAAATACGGCTCGCTGACACAGATACCCTTATTTTTTTTTTCAATGAAATATGCTTCCAACAGTAGACGTGCAGATAAATTCAAGCTTTTTCCAAGAACCTTCGTATCAGTGAATCGTGGTTCACACCCACATGCGGCAATATGTGTCACAAAATGTGCATACTTATCTTCGTTTTTCTTAACCTTTAGCACATGCTCCCTAAGCCGGTCATTCAGGCATCTCTCGGTAAAGCCAATGTACACGTTACCGCAGGATAAAGGAATGGAGTATACAACTCTGATGGAACATGTAACGAAGGCGTTCTCATGTTTTTTCAGGCAACTGCATCTCTTGCCATTGCAAATGCGCGGACACAACTTGGCGAGCTTATCTGGCACAGAAAAGACCAAAGCCACACCATGCCTAGCAGCGACTTGAGCATGAGAAGGTCGCTACACCTTCTCATGCTCATAACACCTTCGCATGTTTTACATTAAGCACTTCTGTTCTTTGCATCACTGATTTTCAAAAAAAAAAAAAGAGATCACATGGAAGCGTAGCTCACATAGAGCACATCCTCTAGTGGTGTTAGCACAGGTAAAGTGCTGGTAGGTCAGAGTACACACCTATGCTCTGTTTCTATATGTGGTATAGGCGAATGAGCTCACCACATGCCTTAGTAATAGCCTCAGCAATATGGTAGCAGCTCAAACTGTGGAGCAATCTCAGAACGGGTCGCTGAAACAGAGCTTTTCGTATCCAGCTTTCTGCTTTGCCACACAGTTTTTTGACCTAGAGTGCTCTCTGATATTCGTCTGATGCTTCCACAGTACTATCACTGTATTTTATTATCAGAAGCAGTCTGCATTCGCACTCTCTTTCATACTTCCTGTGCCAACTTGTTCACGCATTCACACTGATGAGGACGATCTGAAACCTATAATCAAGCATTCACGAGCTGTGCTCTAGAACAAAGTGAATATGTTTCAGGAGCTAGAACAGTCATTACCTTCACGCACTGTGATACAGCTCACAATAGATTACACTGCATTCTTGTGGTATGGCCTCATGACGCATGGCGAAAAAAAAAAAGATCACATTCACAGCAAAGTAATACATTGAGAAGGCATATTGGTATGATGGACACGGCTAGCGCTAAACGTGTGGCTCTCCCCAGTCTTCCAACTTCGTCTTGGGCATTATGTCTTTAGGCACCAGAATCTAGCCTAAAGCCATATATAACAGACAAAATACTGAGGAAATAGTACAGTAATTATTTGACCACAAACACAGTAAATGCAAATGTCGTATATCACACTTTGCTGATGATCAAGATGAAAGATATACGGCTTCATCGTGTAAATAGGGGGTACAATGGCAAAAGATTTAATGAACAGATATAACAGGAAAAATTTTTGAAAAGTGGTGAACCCCGTTTTTCATGGTACTGACACATGCAGGCAGTGGCGTAACCAAAATGTGGCACACCAAACCCATGCCCCTCTCCCCCCCCCCCCCCTCAATTTTTTTTTTCGCGGTTACATACGGGGCGAAAAATTACCATTCCAAGAAGAAGCCCCTCTTCCCCTCAAAATAAGAGAAGTGTCGCCTCTCCCTGAAAAAAATTCTGCCTACACATCACTGCTTGCTAATTTATTATCTGCAGTTTAGCAGGATGAAATTAGTGGACTGTTTATGAATGAGCTCGCATGTGTTAAAAATTAGGAAGCAAGCTTCATTTTACACTCAAACCCTGACATAACGAATTTGAATATAGCGAATTATCGGTTATAATGAAGTGAGTGATTAATAGCTATGCCACAAATACAGAGTTAAAAATAATTGCATATAACAAATTTTCGAATATAACGAAGCATTTCCCTGGCAGATGCAAGCTTGTTATGATGAGGTTTGCGTGTACTACCATTGTTGTACGTGCACTCACCCGTAGCCTTGGCACCCTGAATGACAGTGGCTCCACACTGCTTGTGGTGAGCCTCAGAGCACGAGCAAACTCCACATCAGCCACACTGCAGGCCAGCTTGGGCAGAAAGGCCACAGCCTGGTGGGGCCCACTGGTACACTTGTAGTGCGACAGTGGAAACAGGTATGGTGCATCCAGGGCAACCTCAAAGGCAAAGATGGTCGAGTCACCCTGCACGACAGCCGACCAGGATACTCCACAGCTGATGATACTGCAACACTTTTCTAGCAGAACCTGTAATACTGTACCGTTTACACAATAGTGTTTATAGTTCCATGTTAGCATGGTGCAATGCAAGAACAATAAACTTTTTCTCTCAAAGAGCCACACTTAATTTCAATATAGTCAAGAGAGTGAATACTGCTGCCAACTGCATGTCATCAGTATTCATGTTATTCCAATACCAGTTTAAGTTGAATTACATGCACTGATGTCCACTTTATTTGCAAGGCACTGATCCTGTTCAAAGGACTGTCAGTAGCATCAAGCAGAGCTAAAAGCAGCTAGGCTGTGAGAATTCAATTAAAATACAGTTGAATTCCTTTATAAGAAACATGCACCAGGGAGCAATTCTTGTCTTTTATACAAGGTGTCTCTTATGAGCAAGGTATGTACCACAAATGCATTTTCTTATCAACCCATATTTTAATGTAAGCACACTGAATATCATATACCCAAACACATCAGTGTCTCTTATAATAAAATTTGACTGCATAAACAATTAAAGCAGTCTTGCCTAATACTTATTAAATAAGCAAATAACCTTTATTTTTCCTCAACTAAACAGTCATTTTGCACTGAGCATCCCTAAAAACACCGTGCATACGTGACACGCAGTTGGATAACTATAACCGGCATTGTGAGACAAGGAAAGTACACGAGCTGAACAAGGCAAGGCCCCGACATTGCCACTAAGATTAAAATTTGATAAAACAATTTTCAATATAACGAAAAAGGCAAAACGCACCTTTCCAGAGAGAAACAGTGTTGAGCTGTCCTCATCATAGAAGGGGATTAGTATGGCTGGACTGACGTCGATACCCTCTGTTGTCAGGGGGGCAGAGAGCAACCTGCTGTCATAAAGGCTCACTTGCCGTTCGGAGACTCTGCAAGAAGCGTAACATTGCTTCAGCTACTTGGCTAACCATCTAAAAGAGTGCCTTTTCTGGTAAGGTGACGGCAACACCTGTGGTCATCCATTATGTCGCATAGGTCAAACTACTCTTAAAGGTGCCCACTATCAACACATCCAAATTGAATCAGCAATGTGGTAGAAGCGTTCCATAAAGTGGCCACTCTGGAAAGGTATTGGTCCCAGGTTTGATTCCATGAACAAGACAAACTTTTCAGCAACTAAGAAGTGTTCTTTCTCAGCAAGCTGCATCAATTTTTCTGCGGCTTGGCACTACAAATAGGTAAGTGTCAATTCCCTTTTTTTAGAGGCAGAAAAGAGTTTAGGTATTAATACAAGTATTATTGTTAATACAAGTGTTATACATAAAGGTTGTTATGCATTAGATTTTGATCCATCATTAAAGACCAATGGGCATACTCTATCTTGCACATGCTGGCTTCAAAACGCACAACACAAGCACTCTGTGCCAGTGGTTGTTTTGCATTGAGTCACAAAAAAAAGGAGCACGAACAAAAATTTCTGCCGAACACAAGATATAGGAGAGGACTAGCATGTCTACAACATCTCTACAAGAACAGCAGCGTCGCATTTTAAAATACACATGCTATGCAAACAGCCATGCCCTTTAGAAACAATCAACACAATTTGATTTGATTTGAATTGAAAGCATCCTTAACTAGAAAGATGAACAGCTCCAATTGTGGAGTGACCATTAGCATGGGCACTGAAAAACAAAAGTAGAGGGGATATCGTCTCCAATAATGAAATTCTCCATTCTAGTTTTCACTACTGCGATTGGACGACACTCAGATGCATTAATAAAAGCTGGGACACAAATCCTGCTTGCAGTCAGAATATTCTCAAATGTGCTTATACCTTCATGTGTGGTTGGCATGTAAGGCTTTACTGATGCAGAGAAGTGGTGAGCTACTCTTATATCCACCATATATCCCCCATGTCAAACTTGGCCAAATTGCTGTATTGCATTGCAGGTTATGATGGAAAAAAAGAAGGCACACTTGTTGAAGCCAGTGGTGATCAGGTGACTTCCTCCAAGCACCCAGATGATTCTCGCCCCACGAGTTCCCGTTGGTCCAAGGCCCTCCTGCACAGATAGCTCATTCCTTCGAGGGTCGTATACCCGCAGCTTCTGGTCTTTGCACAGGGTGGCCAATAAGACACCGTCTGGATGCCATGCCAAACTGAAAATCTACAAAATTTGGGTGTACTATTAATGTTATGATAGTAAGAAAGGCAGGAAAGAGACGCACTAGCAATTACGCCTTATCTGATGTTGAAGGTTAATACAATGCTATGAAAAGCACCTTGTGGGGCTAACACGCATGCCATATAAGACAAAAAGAATTCACTGATACAGAACTCAACACCACACTAGTCATTCTTGCTGATGATGTACACTTAAAATACCTTTTGTTCTTTCTACATCCTTTCAGCAGTGTTCACTTCAGTTCAGGTGCAAATGACAGTTCTGCAAACCTTTCTGTCAAGCATGTAAGAAGTTAACAAAGTACACATCCAACCCATGAAGAAGAGACCCTTCCGTCATAGTTCACAAGTAGGCTTGCCACATCACTTCAAGAACACCAGTGCCATCTGTCACACCACCAAACCAACAACGTGGCCAACGCTTATGGAAAAGGCAAATAATACATGACAGTCATGCTGAAAGCCAATTTTGAAGGACTCAAGCATCCCCAGAATATTAAAAAAATATTCTGGGGATGCTTGAATACACAATTTCCAGAAGCATACTTGCTGGAACACCTCTTTCAAGTTGACATCCAACTTATCTCAAAAACTGCAACCATACATTGGCTATTGAGTGCCGAAGAGCCCCCATCAAGCACTATCAAAGATTAGTCATGTTTCAATGGCACGAAAACTGGCAGCAGTACCTGGTCGGCATGTCCTTCGAGGCGAACCTTGTGCTTGCGAGTCTCCATGTCCCAGATTATCACAGTCAGGTCATGGGAGCCTGAGGCCAGCACACCGGCAGCTGTTGGATGAAATTTCAGAAAGTGTACTTTTTCTGTGTGGCCCTTTAGCTCAAAGTCTGGCTCTGTCAGGCTCTCATGCAGGCCAGCCTCGGGAACAGTCCACACGCGCACTCGGCCGTCATCGCATGCTGCAGACAAGAGAAGCGTACGTGCCAAAATGTGTCAGCTCATGTATGGTTAGTTCTCATGCATCCTATCAAATGTCATATAGCTTTAGCATATATATCAATAGTTATTTCGAAGAAACATGCATGATACACAACCTACACTTTGATAATTTGGTCTAAAGATAAGAATTACCTTTACCTTTTGTTGAATGGTTTGGCAACACAGTCAAAATACTTAGCTTATGCACATATTTGACTCATATACTTAGCTTTGGCACATATATATTTAGATTTGGCACATATACTTAGCTCATGCACATGTTTTCCATAAAATTTTCAGAACAGCAAGTTTTGTTAACTGCTTCAACTAGTAGTTGAGGGCTGACGATTATAACATGGTCCTGCTAGCAAATCAGCTTGTAAACCTTCAACACTTCATGGAGTCCTCAATGCTGCAGGCAAAAGCTGTAGAAAACTTTAATTTGAAACTCTACTGATCATGCAGTACTCATGGTAATGAACCAAAGCACCCCACAGCAACTCTCCATCCCTGTATCCAAAGAACTAGTGTAATAGCACCAAGATGAGTCCAGTAAAGCAACAAATTGAAATATACCTCACTGCATCATTTGATATGTTTGTCTATGCGTATTTGTTAAGCTTTGGCGTGTTATTGGTGTGTCAGACGATTGGTGGACTGCACTGATGTTTGGAGCTGATTCTCTTTGGACAAATGTGGAACTCTATGCATTGGAAAACATACTGCAAAACTGCACTTTTAGTCTCAAGCGGCTGAAGGCATTTAGATTCTCGACTCATGTAGTCATACGAGAGATAGGGCAATATCATGGCACACTCTGCAGCCACAATTCTCACTGCATCCTCTTTATTGCCATTTCGATGAGCTTCTTTTGCACACTAGCTTCCCATTGCCATTTGTTATGCCATGTTAATCCCCAGCTTCAATCGTTACCTAGCCCCATTGCATAAATACAATCCCACATCTCAAACTTCCCAAAACCCATTCTTTCTGTCAACCCTTGCAACCTTTACAACTCTGAGCCCTTTACACCTTCCCAGCTTCTAGAACTGAACTTTTCCTACTGTGAGTATCGCCAAAAGGCCTCGATTTGGAAAAAAAAAAGAAAATGCACTCGGCTTTTCTGGATGGCATTCCGTGTTGCTCTCGATATTGATTTAGAAAACATCAGCTCAAGTGATCAAGTGTCCGCCCCCTTCCATCAACATACCTCGTATAATAGCCATGTTGGGATAATCAAACACTATCTAGTGATTTCTCTGCTACTCAGATGTGTATTTGGCACAGAAACAAAGAAGCTCTTTAGCATGAACGGTTTGAGAATACTTTTTTGATCACTGAAAGTCACAAGACAGCTTAGGTTTATTGAATAAGTGTCATGAGCTCACCTATGGCAATGCGCCTGTTGTTAAATGGGTCCCAGGCAAAGTCCATGATGCTGGTCCCACAAATGAGGCTGGGAACAACTCCAGATTGTATGCGGCCCCTCTTGGACAGCTGGATTCACCATAAAACAAGCAACAGGCAGTTCCTTCAGCACTGACACCATAAATTAAATACGAAATTAAAGCAATGAATTGCTTTAGCAGCTTACTCGGCTGCAGTAGAAAGGGACAGCAAATGTAAATGTGAAGAGCAGTCAGCCAAAGCTGTCTGTGCCCGTAAAACTCTTGCAAAATGGCATTTGTCAGAGCAAAAACAAAGCTCAATGCACTGGCACGAAGGAAGTACAGTTGGATAAAAAAATACGTTGCTGATAATCACCAAATTGTCTTCACATCTGTGCAAAAGAGTGGTGAGCTAGCAAACGGTCTTGTAGCTGTAGATTTAAATTACTTGTCATCAGCTAGAAATAAATTTTATGCACTGTGCATATTTGCCAATATAAACAGAGTTACTGGCATCATCGCATAGAGTTGGCATAGTCACCACAATGTGCAAGTTGATTCAAATTGTGCCATTTAATATACATCTAGCTCATAAAATTGGCAACAAACTTTTTTTAACAAGGAGAGATCTGCATTATTCTTCACTACTATGTTTCACTGTCAATCTAACCTGCACATGTGATGTGAGGCTTGATTGCTCATGACCCCATTGTGTACAAATACCCAGTGAACCACTGATATTCTGTCAACATAAAAATAAAATCCATACGTCTACGTCTATTGATAACATCTCATTGACATCCCCTTAATGTGCCATCCTTACAGTCTAGAGAGCCTACGTAATTACGCCGTATGCACTTCTCTCTTAGACAAAAACTAGACGCAAATGATGTCATATATAAGTGCTGTCAACATCAAATGCATATCACAACTTTCTGTGTTCCAAAACAGCTTTAGTTGATGTTTAGAATGATAAATATATTCTGGCACGTAAATTCTAGAAAGTGCTCGAACATAAATGGACATGTAACATTCGAGCATGCATAACGCATACATTTACATGCACGAAGAGATAAAGCGTTTCGAATGACCATAAAATTAACATGCGTGGCACGTTAGTGCTGCCGTACATGATAGTGTAAAATCATGCAGCCTCAACGTGCCTTCAAGTGTAAAGCACTTTAGGGGCTTGGGCTGTCGTCGCTTGGCGTAACGCAAGAAAAACCACACAAAAAATAGAAAAGATGAAGCAAGTGAGAAAGAGAAGAAATAGAAAAGGAAGAAATTGGAAGAAAAATAGAAAAGGCAAGGGAAATAGAATAAAAAATACAGAAGAAATAGATACAGAAAAAAACTGAAGAAAAAAGAAAGAGAGGAGGAAAGGAAGCTCAAGAGAAACAAAGCAGACTTATTTTAAGCCCCGCACTACCTTCAGTGTTGCTGCATGTATAGTTTGTGTGCTAGAGACCTGCGCTTCCACTGCAGTCTGGCTCTTAGCTGGTGTCAACACATGAAGGCTAGTCACAAATTTGTCGTCTGACAGCAATCCAGCCAGCCTCATCCCGACGCAGTGGTCTAGTGGCTAAGGCACTCAGCCGCTGATCCGCAGGTCGGCAGTTCGAATCCCAACTGCGACGGCTGCATTTTCGATGGAGGCGAAAAGGCTGTAGGCTCGTGTGATTTCGGTGCACATTAAAGAACCAAAGGTGGTCGAAATTACCAGAGCCTTCCACTACGACATCTCTAATGTGGTGGTTTTGGAACCTTAACCCCCCATGTCAATCAATCCAGCCAGCTTCATGCCTTTGATGCTTTTCAAAAAGTACAGATGAGCCACAATGAGCAAGACTGCCGTGAGACCGCAGGTCTAACACACCGACTACATGCGATAAGTGTGCGAAGTGCATGCAAAACCTTTTATTTACTAAATGACAATGTCTATGTGTATCTATTGAATGTCCATTCAGTGTCCATGTGCAACGTACCAGCAACCTTATTCGGCCGAGCTTCTTATAGTTGCGGATACATCTAATCTTCGTAATTTGGACTAATTTCGATTTCTATGGATATCCAAGAGATATTTACAATGTCCACAAGAAACACACCATCGATGTCTACATAATATTTGTGGTTCACTGGGTAAGTTGATGGTAAGTGCCCCTGTTATTGTCAACTGCTCCCATAATTATCTCCAAATTTTCATTATAGCAATAATAAATATTATTATTTATCTATTTGAATTAGTGTAAGTGCCACTGAAACTGTAAACATGCACAGAAAATGAATTTTTTTTGGTAACCTGTATGCACTTCATTCCCCAATGAGCTACTAGTGGCACTATGATAACCTGTTACTCTGCTTTGTACAGTTTTACAGCAGTGGTAACTATTTGGGTTCATTGCTGTTAAATCACATTTTTACCACTGAATGGTTTTAACGTACTCATTATAGAATGTTCTGGCATGCAATATTTCTCAAATTGAAAATTTTGATTCATGCTGGAAGACGAGTGATAGAGCCCAAATGATTTTGTGAAAGGTTTCACTAAGAAGGCAATAATAATGCTTAGTCATCATGCGTTTCAGAACTGTATACCCAACCATGAAAGCATGAAATATGTACTTGTGCGACGAGTCTGGAAACACATTGAGCTGAGAACACATTTATTAAGTGTGTAATGTAATCACAAATTGAAACACGGCACTGTTTCTTTTCTCTTTGGTATTATGACTGGTATGAGCATTCGCTCATAACTGCATCATATCTGTGAAAATCTGGCCTCTAAAAGTAATTTGGCTCTGATGTAAGTGGTCACATTAAAATTACACCGAGCTGACATGAACTGGAGATGATGGAAACAAGAACATACTCAGACTGCCACACAACAATTTAGGGCTAAGTAATTCCCAAATTTTTGATTCCATCACCTCCAGTTCATGTCGTATCAGTGTAACTTTTACTCGAAAACCTACATATATACAAGCCAACATTAGCTTTATGAGCCAAATCCACAGCAACATGATACGACTATCTCAAGCAATTGGGCATACCAGTCACTATTATAAACATTCTTATGCAGCGTTCCAATCTGTAAACATTGCACCTTACACAAGCCATTATCTTCTCTTGCTCTCTAATGTCATGGTTCTACAATTATCTTCTGGGCAAAACTGTTTTGAAGACCCAACATGCCCATGTACTGATTTGCAGAAGACAGAGAACCTGTAAGTACGTTTCAGAGAGTTCTATGGCAGTGTTATATGAAAAAAGTAAACTGAAAAACACACTGCCGCTTCAACAAACAAACAGGCTTCCGCAGTGTAAAATACAATTGAAATGTCACTTATTAGTTTCGACAAATGATGATACCACAATCAGTACAACTCTGCACTTTCGGGCAATGGCCTGTGAGGATTTGGATACATAGCACCTATAGAGAGTTTCGCAACATGTACGATTGAAAACCAAGCCTTTAATTTTCACACCAAACCATGCGGCAATGCCAAGTTCAAAGGTGGTTTTTACAGTTTCTAATCAATTCACGCCTTACCTGAACTAAATGTGGCAAAGCTTTTGAGTAAATTTTGTGCTCTGGATACTTCTAGGGTGCCGTAATATCTAATAGCTCACCTCCAGGATTGCCAGATGGCCACCTGAAATGGCCAAGGGCAGAGCAACACGCTCTGTGTTGGCACGGAAACCTTCACTCTCGCCAGGCAGCGTGTTGCACATGGGTGGCAGGTTGGTGATCTGAGTGTCCCGGCCACCCACTGAGCCATTCAGGTGCCGATACTTGGATACTCGCACTGCACAGGGTGGCACATCTCAATGAGGATAAACAGCGGCAATGAAGGGCTGCACCCCTAGATCTAGGGGCTAACAGTTCGTGCCGTATTGTGCTACTCTTTATTGTTCCAAACTTTGAGAGGTTAGTGAATATCGCAATGGTTACAGGCGTTTAACTAAGCGACACCTTCTAATTCAAGCTTGTGGCGACTATAAGGCAGATTGTCCTTGAAGGACATTAACGACACAATAGAGAGGCAGATGCCTAACAACTTGGTCATGGTTCAAACCAACTTCACAAAACTGCATCTGCTGTATCCTCAAATGCCCCCCATGACAGGTGTCATATTCTATCAGCAGGCACAAGGCCAGCGTTGCTTTTAGGGGCACAGCTCCTTAAGTCTAACATTGTGACAAGTCACGCGTAACCAAAAGAAGAAGAGACGAGAACGGAAAGAAGGCAAAAGAAATGAATGACGATTTCTCCTCTCGTTTCCTAAACGGCGTTACTCAGCCGCTACTCTCTGATTGGCTGCTGCGCGTGCTCTGCCAACAAGTGCCTCTCTGTCTCCTGGATGGTCGCCGTATGTGGCCGATCGTTGATGGGCCATGAATGAAGCAGAGCGGCGGGTGCGTTGAAGACACTTGAGCTCGGCTTCCTTGGCTCGCGTCTTGTCGGTGTTACCTGTGCGCCATCTGCATTCTCGAATGCAGATCGGACGCATGGATGCGTGCACGGACAGAGGGACAGACACACAGACGAATGGACGCTTTGCCCCACTCATCATCATTCACTCAGTGAATTTGCAGTGATTTTTTTAACGAGATTGTTGTGAAAGACAGAAAAGATGAGGACAGTAGCTGCCGATGCAGACATGCAGAAAGCATACACTGGCTGTGGCAGAAAAAAATTAGTATCTGTAAGGGTGGTGGCACAGAACACAATGAGTTTGTAGCGCCATCATCATCATCATCATCATTTCTCAATCACCGCGCCGCGCCTCTCGCGCAGCGTATGATAGCTCGAGCTGCGCGAGAATTAGAACGAGCGGACATGCCTGGCGTGGCGGACGCTGGTAGCCGACGCGGCTCCGCTTCAGGCCTGCAATAAAGTGGCGAGATCGGCACGGCCCCATCGGCCGCCTTCGACGTCATCTCACGTCCTCTTCTCTCGCCGCTACATTGGTGACCCGGACGTGATTGCAATTGACCGCAATCTCACTTACCTTGCAATTGACCACAATCATGTCACTGATGAAGTCATTCATGCAGTTTCACTTAACATTTAGAAATAGCTGGATGAGTGAGCACATTCAGGTGGTTTTCTCTGCCCCAATCAAGTTGTCTGCACTTTGCAGTATGAACCATGATTCAGGAAAGCTGAACAGTGCTTGTTAAACCAAAAACACTTTTTAATTGTATGCAAGGTGCGGTATATGATTTACCATTAACTTGTGGCAAAAGATGCACTGGGCGATCCGGGAGATATATAAATGACCAGCTCAGGGAACATCATAATAATGTAGAGAAGAAAGCAGATGGACACCTTATGATCGACTGTAACACATGTACTTGTGAGCCCCAGTTGGAGAAGTGCTCATTGCTGTGTGTTTGGTAAATGTTCAGATGTGCTTATCTGGAAAATAATTGAAGCAGAAGCAAATGACCACTCGGGCTGAGAAATACACAAGTGTGGCATCGATAGCACTCCCCAATAAAGAGCTGAACCATCTTAACAGAGCATGTGTCAATAACACTTAATAGCTAAACTTCATTTGTTTTTAATATATCATGTTTCATTTTTTTTCTGTATTGTTTTCTTCCTCTGTTCCACACATATACGCACGTTTCTGAAGAAAATAAACCAGCTGTAAGCCAGCACCCTGTATGTCCTCGTCGTCTTCATCTCAGTTGCTGCACTGTGGCTCACCATGCATCATCAACTCACCCAATGTTTCACATTAATATGCTATTTTCTAAGTTATCGAGATCAGAAAGAAAAGAGACATCACCACTAATTGAAGGATATAAAAGGATACGGCAGAAATCCCCTCTTTTGTTATGTTCTTGTATCATTTAATATCACTGAGGTGCAACTTGGGTTAAATATCAAGTTGACAATTAGTAATAATGTAGTATCTTTATTGTTGACAAATCCATTGGCTGTTGCTTTGAGCTGTGACAGCACATTTTGGGGGGGAAAAAATATCAGCTGATATACCTTCGATATTCAATTAGCAGTGAAGTGCGCTTCACTGGGTTACCAATGTTCTCAGGAAATGGCTTTGGTGGCAGCAAGTCAAGTGCTTATTAACACCAGTTATTACTATTCCACACCTCTATAAGGAAGAGGCCACAGCTTTGCAGCGTCTCATTCATAATGGCATTTGAATTCACCAGCACCACAGGTGTCACTGTCTTTAAACTAAAAAGACATGGTACATTCTACAATATGAGGCACAAATTGGCAGGCCCTGCTAGCTCTACTTAAGCTATTTTCGTTCTCTGCACTGGTCAGACTGGCATGCTTTGCATGAGCGCTAACATCTCACACAAAGGATGCACCATTCTGCTGGGTTTCACTTTTTGTTATTTTTTAATTTGTTGAGTATTTCTACAACTATTAAGCACATGACACAAGCATCATGGAAAAAATTACCTTCACGTGTTAGAAAAATTGCCAGGGTTGCTTGCATAATGTACAAAAAGGTAAATATTGCTTCCTTTGTGATCTAGATCATATGAACTTGAAAGAAGTTCAAATTTATGAGCAACAGATGAAGTGAAAATTAATATTAGAAAATAATTTGTTATTTCAAGACTATTGGTGGAGGAAGTATACAAAGGCAACATGCCTTTAAAGCCCCGCCCCTCATTACGCGGTGGCTGCCGACGAGCACTGGAAGCAGTTCTGGGGGCCGCAGAGGGCCCTGTGGAGGCCATAGATGAGCGAGTTCGAGGCGCTGTTTTGGGCAGGACCGCAGGGGTGTTCCCAACCGGGACATCTTCCGGTCGGCTCACTTTGGTCCGTGGAGCTGGCTTAGGCACTGGAATCGGCTGCATGCATACATAAGCCCCAAACAAACATCTTACAGACCTCCTGTGATATTCCTATATTTGAACTGTTAAGATAAGCATGGAACGAAACATGACCAGCTGTCTTCACACACTTCTTTACAGTGCGAGTTAAAGGCACTATCATAGACCACAATTAACAAAGCTTGACTCTTAGCAGATGCCTCAAGGACCTTTGATTTCTGAAAAAAATCACTACAGCTCTCCTCTCCTGAAGTTAGAAAACTAGATTATAAAACCTTGATTAAGGGCAAACGAATTTTATTCCTCCATTTGAAGTCCTGACCAGGGTTATTCAGTTAACTCTCAAGTCGGTTCAAAACAACCCTGTCTAGTTTATAACTAAATGCAAGAGATATGTGAGCATCACTCAGGTCAATAATCCTTCATTTAAACCGACCCCTTTAGTAGTTAGATGAAAAATCACATGAATCAATCTGTTCCAAAAGCTACATTTCGACTTCTAATTCGAATGTCACCCTTTTCCTTCCACTCTCCCGTACCCCTGGTAACCTCTTGAACTCAACAATTGTCCAATGACTACATGGCTCAACACTGCAGGGCATACAACATCATATGTTTTTCAATGGCTGTGTCAAATGCACATTTCAAAAATTTGCCCTCTCTCCCATTCCGCCTCCTGCGCTCCACCACTGTGTCAGCAAAGCTGTTCACGGGGAGATGGAGTACGAGAAAGATGTTCCTTTGTAGCCTAAGACAATAAAATTTTTGCTGTTTGCATAAGTTTTCATGTATAATTTGAGAATTTAATCAGTTTTATAGTAAGGTGCATAGTTTTCATTTTGTAATGTGTAAAATGTAGCTCCTTCTGGACGGACTTTTTCTGCCACTAACCTCTCATGATCACGAGTCATTAATGGCTCATGTTGCTGCATGTTAACTGTAGAATGCAAACAACTATAAAAAAGTGTATAAATACATTTAGGTGAACAAGAAAAAGTATAATGTAAGAAGTACAAGTCCTTACTAATTGCTTACTTCAGGTTCATGGTAACCATATAAGTAATATCATACTTTAATGGAAATAATTACACTCTTCCTATGTAAAAAAAATATCTGGCAAAAATTTCACCTTAGCCTGGCCGTCAAAGGTACCAAAAACATGACGTCAAAAACTCATGAAGGTGTCCAAAAATGTATCTCGAGAAAAACAAATTATAAACTTAGAAATAAAAGCTCATCTGCGTGGCAATGATATGCTTTTCAAAATGATTTCTTTCTTTATGACAGTTTGGGAATCATGGTTATTTTGAGCATGTGGCTTTGGCGAAAACCTCATGTGAAATGCAATGGCAAGCAGCCAAGGGGCAATTTCTAGGGGACTTTAGACAATTAGCTCTTTTTGTAGCGTTTTATAGCCACCTTGTGCTCTTTAACGGCGATATTATTGTACCATGACTTATACTACAACCTTAATTTCTTTGTCATGAAAGTAGAGAAACGAAACTTGTGAAAGCAATTAAGAACAGAAAATATGCAATTTTAGAAAAAGCTTGCTTATTTGGTTTTGTATCTACCCTAAAGCTGCCATAGTATGTAAGCCATATCATAATTCATAGGCCCAACACTGCTGGTATGTGTCACAGAAGTCTAGTAGGTAGATCCCACTACTCGTCACAGCTCCACTAAAAAGCTCCTCCTGGTCCTATTTATGACAACAGAGACTACTCTGTGATGAGCAACCATCTTATTGATTATGAATCTGCTGAGCCAATGATCGATTTGCCAAAGCTACAGTCGCTTGGTATTGCAACACAGGTCGAGACTTTTAAAGAGGAACAATGACAAGAAATGCTAGTGACCGAAGATGAAAGCGCAGCCAAAGTCTTTCATGGCAGAGGGTGAGCCCAAGGGGTTCTCAAGAGCCGATACTGGATGATATTTTTTCGATGACGACTATGATGAGTGTGATGACTACACTTGCTCAATAAAGATGACTTCTGGTTAATAATTGCTGCCTCTCTCATTCAAACTTGGGGTCGCCCTCGGTCAAGCTATTCAGCCAGCTAGGCTGTAATGCCATAGTGATTGGCCATAATGTTGTGGTACTTGGCTGTAATGTTGTAGCACTTGCTTGAGCACTTTTTATAACAACGTAGCACTTAGCTAAAGCCTGGCAACGACCTAGAAGCAACCAGGTAACAAACTTCGTCCCCTAGCTAAGCCTTAGAAACAACCTAAAAGCAACCAGACGAGTCTTCAGAGTCGTCCAGTTTCACTGTTTCAAGGCTTGTGTGGCTTAGTGCCTAAAGCAAGCATCACCAAATTTTTTTTCAGCTACAGCACCAACTTCATCTACTACCTACTTGCCCTTGCTTTCAGCTTACTAGTGTTCTTCAGGTTTATTGCTATCTGCGAAGCAGAATGGTCTGGCCGATAGATGTGAACTAAAAAAACCAAGGAGGTCAGGTACCTTTTCTTGAATGATGTTGTCACCGAAATCTTCATATGAATATTCGTCTGGCACCAGGTCGATGTCTTTTTCCTGAGACGTGACAGCCAAAAATGCAGGGCCCGACCCCAGCTTGTGTCCAGTGCGCACCAGACCCTCTTTAGGCCTCTGAGCAGGGTCCAAGCTCACTCTGGGAATGGGCTGCATGTGCATCATCCCAAGAGCTTGATCCATGATTGCGTTTGCAAAGACGAGACCTTTCAACAAAGTAGAATGCCAACATGCTAGCCTTTGCTGCAAATCTGTTTTACATCCAATATGTTAAAACATGTATATATGACATGCCAATCATTTACAACTATCAAACACTCACAACAGACCCACCTTGTATGATAAAAAAAATCCTCGTGCAGTTTTAAATGGTTATGGGTGGGGGAGGGTGAGAAAGAAAAAAATCGGGGAGGAGGGCATGAAGTATGCACATACACATGCTAAGCTATGCAGATGCTGCCTTGAAGAATACAAGACCACTTGTCAAGACCTTGGCTCCAGATCCAACCCGTGTTCCAAGAATTTCTCATCACTTCAAGATTTGATTCTTCCTCTGAACTATGACCCTATTTATATTTTATACACTTATACAACTTATAAACTGTGATGTCTTATGCCATCTTCACGGGCATGATTATATAAACATCTTCAAATACCAGTTAAGTTCAGACTACAAAAGTGACAGCTTGTAGTCCCAAGGAAAAGCTTATCAGATTCAAAGAAAAGCTAAATCAAACCTACTTAGCCCCTAATGTTAGGACTGTTGGAGGCAAATAAACTTTAATATCTAGAAGGAAGCACGGTTTTTTGCTGTGTGGCACTCAAATCCAATGCAAAATGAGTACGGGGGTTAGATTACATGAGGTGAAGGCCAACACAAAACCAACACGAAACGGATGGTCAACGTGAAACAGAGTTGGTCTATATACTCCTGTGAGTAATGAGTCCACCACAATAGATACCTGACCAACAGAGCAACGACAAAAATAAACCCTCTGGTTAAATTGCAGGCCTACCTCACAGGGGATCTTAGCCAGCCAGTCGGGCACTGTTGTTGCCGGGGATGGTGCCTGTGTGTCTGGAAAGACATCTGCGTGGAAGTCCCGGTAGGTCTAAAAGAAACGAGAAAAGGTGGGATCAAAGCACAGCAAATTAAATAAAGCAAAAAATAGATCAGTTGGGCATCACTGTTGTATGGTAAATCGTCTTTAAACTCATGCAAAACAATGTATTAATGCATGGGAAAGCCTCACTCAAATGCTCATATTGTTCAATGGTTAGGAATAATTCGTGCAATATAGCTAGAAGGCACTACTGATATTAGCCCATCATTATAAACAAGCTATTAGACGAAAGAGTGACATGCCAAGCATTGTCCTTTAAAGTGTTCCTTGCACTATAACGTCCCAATAAATGGTAACTGTACAGTGTGGGAGTTTTCACAAAATGCCATAGCGTGATTTCCCACAATTATTAGGGCTATTTTGTTTCTCACGATTCACTCTAGAGGACCTAGGATTTCTCTATTAAAAAAACGTGGTACTGCTGCTTCTGGCTATTTGTGGCAACAATTCACACTGTTTGCAACAAAGTTTGGAGCTACACGTCAAGTGTTTTGTAAGGTTTTCCAGAAGCCATAGCATAGAAATTGCAAAATCAACCCAAGATAGAATTGAATGACAAATGTGAACATGCCACTCAATCTTTATTTTTGTGTCTGTCTTAATTTCTTTTAAGGTTTTCAACTGTGAGCCTATGTTGCCTTGACAACTATTCCATTGAAAGTACGAGTAAGGCACCCACGCACTCACGACAAAATAGGCCCATTTACATTCATCTAGGTTACGCTGTAAGCAATAATAAAAATTTTTTCACCGTAAGGCAAT
Source organism: Rhipicephalus annulatus (assembly GCA_013436015.1). Lineage (NCBI taxonomy): Eukaryota > Metazoa > Arthropoda > Arachnida > Ixodida > Ixodidae > Rhipicephalus > Rhipicephalus annulatus. The sequence continues at coordinate 194,958 of WOVY01001901.1, forward strand.
GCCACAAGTAATGTGTGTTACCTTATTTTATGTAACATTTACATGTTACCATTTTAAAAGTGGGGATGTTTATGCCCAGAGAAAGCTCGTTAGGCAAGAACAAAAACTATTATCATCATGAATCTGATAACTCGGCCGGGCGCACTCTGTCCTCTTCTGCATCTTCTGCTTTGCTCTCAGAAATTTTGTGCAGATTTGCCCGGCGCGGGATGCAATGATGTGAATATACAAGTGAACGAGTACACAGAGAAATAAAATAAATACAGAGAAAGAGAGGGAAGACCCAAAAAAGATACAAGGAACAATGAGTGAGACAGAAAGGAGAGAGAATTGAAGAAAAAGGAAGAAGTAAATATGTAGAGAGAAGGATATAGAAAGAGGAAAAGAGAAAGCATACCATAGCCACTTACAGTATAGTGTAGCAAGGAGGTGAGAAATTGAAGTGAGAGTGGGGAGGAAGAAGAAAGGGAATACCACCAGCTCTACTGTTTTGTCATTCTTAGAGCTATTAGTGAGCAGCTGCCCTAATTTTTAGTTTTTTCTTCTTATTTTTTCAGCATAACGAGTAATGCTTTTGCCTTTTAATCATGAGCAGACACCTTTATGCTCCCCCCCTCTCCTTTTTTTTTTTTTCGAGCGATTTGAAATATGTGCCCATGACAGAGCAAACACTTCTAACTTTCCTTTTTACCATTTTCCATTTTTCATTCACCGTTTTTTTTTAGAAATGGTGAATGCATGCATACTCAACAATAAAGCATGTCATTATGCAAGCACGGATGTGCATTCTTTATTCTTAGTGACTCTTCTGCTGCAACCTTGGAATTCTGATCCAATAACGAGCAAGGGCCTCCCCACCAAATCTTGCCGAATTATCTCTCTCATAGGGAAACACTTGTGCAGGATTCTAAAGCAATTACCTACCTCTCTTCAGAAACCTCTACAACACTGCTTATGAAATGCAAGCTGTTTGCTCTGCTCTTCTATATTGTGTCACATATCCTCCAAGTGCGTAGGGTGTGAAAGCATGTTGCCACCGTTTCTTGACATTCTGAACTGGTGCCGTCACTTAATGCCTTACCTTGCGGGGCACTTGGTAGGGAATGGGCACAATGCAGTCCTGGCCCAGAATGAGCACTCTGTTCACTTCACCCTCCATCACATTAAGGGCACGTTTGGGCACCAGGCCCACTCCTTTAGTCTGCACCTCACCTATGTACTTGGATGCTGCAAGATTAGAGATCACAGCTCAAATACTATATCGCCAACCTTAAGATTCCACAGTGTGAACAGAAATAATATGTGCTCTGTATGCACATAACACTCGTTTCACCAAACTTACAAAATATACAAACAAATATGAATGTCTTGTATTTATTTTTCTTCTTCGAACATTCAAGAATTTGGTTGCTTGCTCGTTCTGTGCATGTATCATTGAGCGAGTGTGCGTGACAAATTGTAGCGTGTAACTGAACGTCCCATTCTAGCTTTTCACTGCCTTTTGCTGTGACTACTCTCAAGTGATGAGCAACAGATTGTAGAATTACAAAACAGAGCAATTGAGTGATTTTGATTAAACGACTCTACATGCAAAGACCTATCTTGTTTCTCATCATGCCAGTTGTCCCTGACATGTAAAGTTTTGCACGTAGGCAGTTTAAGCATTAATTACCCAACAAACACACAATTTAGAGAAGGCAGAAAGTGTAGCCACATGCTCAATGCTGCACGAAACAAAGAAGAGGCATTGCGAGGTGCCGGTATGTTGTTTACCTTGACCTTGTGTACTAGTATATTTTGCATCTATAGCTTTTTGGCAAGCATGCATTATCTTCATTTGATACATTAAAAACATGAAAGGCCACTAGCAGACTTATGCAAGCCAGAAACTTGGTAAGGGAGGTGTCATGCAATGATGGGCCGATAATGTAAGCCAGAGTTCCCAGTGCCTCACCTTCACTCAAAAAGGGCTCTTGAAATGTCACCTCCCAAAAGTTGACAGTCGTATCACCCTGAATACAAAAAATTATGCATAGCAAATATAAAACCCACTCTAGAATAAAGCAGCCAGTACATATACAGGAATGAGAAATCTGGCAATGCACCACTTCTGCACAACTGAAAATGCCAGTATGAGATGGGGCACCTTGAAAACACATTCTTCCATCCTACTTGTCCCAATAGTTGTAAAAAACAAGTATCTAAAGCTGTATTCGCATGATGGTTGTGATCATAGGGAAGGATTTAGATATTTCTCACTAAAGATGTCAACTGTAATTTAGGTCTCTGTCGTTTCGCAAATCGCTTTGCACAAACGGGAGGGGAGTTGCAGGAATGAGAGATATTATATGGTCATGTGATACACAATCTATGGGCTCACATCACGACTTAGACCATTATGAGAACACAGCTTAAGCCGTCTTGAACGCTGCACAAGAACATTTTGTATTTAATTATAAGGACCTACGCTTGGATGTAAAATGTCATAAAATATAAAACATTTCATTGGAAGATAGATGATGTTTCAGATTGCAGTGTTTATAATGTCAAGCACTGGAGGAGAGTGCAAAAAATTAGGGGACCCTTAATCTTCCCCTTTGAGTTGAATGCGATAGCAATATACTGTCCCTGGTGCGTACTTCAAACACTTAGTGTATGAAATCTTTCCAAACTTGCTATGCACCCACTACGCAGCCTTAAGAGAATAGCCACAGTAACGTGTGTATCTTTTGCGGTGGGTGGACCGCTTCAAACCATGAAGTCATGATAATCGCATGTTCTGACACCTGATTACAATGTACACTTGTACCACGCATCATTACTGCGATGATGTTCTGAAGCCTGATTGCAATGTACGCTTGTATCATCCATTATTACTGCAATATTTCATGTTGCACTGAAAGGGATGTACAGTTAAACTCCTTTATAAGAGGCACACTCTGGGCAGCAATTCTTGTCTTTTATATGAGATGTCTTTTATAAGCAGGATACCTCGTATGCATTTTTGTATCAATCTGCATTTTATTGTAGGCACACTGGTGTGTCTTATACCCATTTTTCTCTTTATTAGTGTCTCTTATAAAGGGGTTCAACTGTATTCAGGATGCCTGTGTTTGTCCAGCATAAAAGTTACTTTTATTGCATTTCGAAGCAGAGGAAGTTATTTTCACTGTATTCACAAGCAAACACGTGCCTGTGTGGTAGAGAACCCACTTGCCACGAAAATGACCTGGGTTCGATCCTACTCGAATCCAGAACTTTTTATTATTTTATTTGCATCTTTCTCGATTTTCGGGTCACGCATAAGATAATTTTTCGCTCATGACCAATGACGCTGACACCAAAATTTCTTCTAAACGAGCTCTTTAACACTGTCCCATTAAAAGTTCTTTAAGGAAGCTATCTGTGCAGTCATGAGGGACCATGCTCCGAGTTGCACTACACTCATCCGAAGTCTTGCACACTCAAAGTGGCCTGCATTCAATTGGAAGTTTATAGATATGATGGCCCGAAATTTCCTTCTAGGTATAACCACTGATAGATCATAATATATAATGATTACTGCAAGTAAAAGAACAAGTACCTTAGCAGCCAGGAACAGCATATTAGTGTCTGGGTCATACAGTGGTATGTAAACACTGGGAAAAAAAAGAAAGTAAGGTGCTCTATAAATGCAAGCTCTAGCAATGTGCCATTGAAAAGCAACAAGATGCATGCACTGCTGACACAAAATTACAAATTACAAAATTATAGCTTGGAAGAGAAAGAAAAATAAAGTAAACGGGGCCTAGGGTATTCAAAAGTAACCACTTGCAGGCTGAACCTAAATCTATGTTGCACTCTGCACTGAATCAACCGCAGCCACAAGGTGCAACTTGTTAAATGATGAACTGCATGCTTTTCTTGCCATGGTCCTAGTTTGTCATTTTCAAGGTTATTTTTGATACAAATCAGGAGGACTGTTTTCAAAAGCAGGACAATAAAAGCCTGTCCAAGCATAAGCCTTCACTACTGGTGTCAATGCTACCTGCATGCATCGCAGCAAACAAGTAGCCGGGCTGAAAGTAGCAATGAAACTAATGTGGATCAGTGAACACACAGCTGGAAAGTCTCAGAATTATTAGTGGACAATCATTGCCTTCACTGCAGTGTTTAAGAGAAAAGGACCACAAGATGCCATGCCCTGGTTTGAATTCAAATGCTGTTAAAAAGATGTCGAGCGTGTTGATATGCCAGAAACATGAGATATTAAGCTTTGCACCCAGGAACTTATATTATAGCATTTCATATTGAGGTTACTCTCTTTTTTACACCAGCCGCATCAGCTCTTTCGCTTGGACTGATGGTTCACATAATCTTATATGCCGCAATAATACTGAATTCGACATATAATGTAATCCATCCGGGATATTTTTGAAGTGAGTTTCATTGGATTCTTCTAAATTTCACAAGTTTCAACTTCGAAAAGTTGACTTTTTTCTTCAATCTGTCTTTCTAGGACCCATAAATAGATGAGGTGGACAAAAATTGTCCGAACTTTAACACTGTGTAAGCACAGCTAATCAGTAGCTAGGAGAACAACAACAATCATATTGTACATCAATCTTCATTATTATTCGTGATTAATTGTTACAGAAATGTGCTACTGACCCCATGGCGCTGTTACCGGACCAGCTAGTGCAGGGAATGTCGAATCTACGGACATCTCGAAGGCACACCTGGCGCTCCCTTGCCTACATACGAGAAAACACAATGCCGAAAAAAACGTTGCATAGAGCTGCACATGGTATCATAACACAAGGCCTATCTTGGCTTCAAAGAGGGCAGTAAATCATTTTATAAGGCCCAAGCAAGAAATTGAAGTTAGTAAGTCTTAGCATCAGCATAAGTTCAAATGCAAACAACTCTGAAGGTAACGCATGGCTATACTTCTAGGTTCGCTTACATTTGTTATAGTGGCTTATTTTAGACAGGCATTTTGATCCCCTGCTTTTCGTTCACATTTTAATTTACTGTACTAATTAGAATATACAGCGAGGCTTCTGTCCAAAATCCAAAGCTTGATGTCGCCCCATGCCACATATGCGGGACATGTTTCAATATTGGATGTTTGCTTGAAGATCATGTTTCTAACAACTGAAGGGGATAAAAAGCACTCTCCTTGTGTGGCAACTCTTCAACTTGATAGATTTAATTATCTTTAGTGGCAGGAGGTTGATGAGGCAGAATAGTTTATTAGCAAAGCGATAACTTGAAAAATTGCTGCAGGGCCCCTAACAACATTCACTTACATGTTAAGCACTCAAGACTGTTTTACATTATCTGCTCTAGTGGCAGACACAGCTGGTATCAAACTCACCAGCACAGTGCCACAGCTCCCAAACTACTATACTGAGTGGCACAGTAAGTGAGTTGCTCTGTTTCTCGATTTGGGCCAAGGTGTAACATGCACTATACCCTATAAAGTGGACGGGGGGGATGACCGCCACCGTAGCTCAGTGCGAGAGCACCGGACACATTATTCGAAGGTCGCAGGTTCAAATCGTGCTGGTGGCAAGTGATATTTTCGCCGACTTTTCTTTCTTCACATTTACATTACAATTACTTTTATTAACAGCCCCTATACTTTCCCAGGCATTATTGTCTGTCAGTCGTCATTAATATTATGTACTGTTGTTACTTTGAGCTGTCAATTGCGTCCCACATGTGTCCTTACCTAAGCAGTGTATATTTTACGCTGTAACTTGGACAAAAACAAAATGAGAAGAAATTACCAGGGATTAAGCATAGTTAAGCAAATGTTAAGTTCTGTATTTAGAGTAGTTAACATCGCAAAGCATTAAAATTGTCCTTCCACACTGTATCAATAAACAAGAAAAAGAAGTAAAGCACTCACACTGCCCAAACCACTTGAAAGAATATAGTCGGTGTGTCCCAACCAGAGGACCCTGGAGTCCCGATTATTCGCATGGCCAAGCGCTTGCTGAAGTAGTAAGGAAAAGAATTTTGTCCTCAAGTTTAAAACACAATTGTGACACAGAGTCAAGCCTATTAAGGTGTAGTTTTAAGAGGTCAGTACATTCAGTCGGACCTCTTTATGAGACACTGATGTAAGAGACAAATGGGTATAAGAGACACAAGAGTGCCTATATTATAACAGGGGCTGATAAAAATGCATACATAATACCCTACTTATAAGAGGTGCCTGATATAAAAAACAAGAATTTCGGCCCAGTGCATGTCTCTCACAAAGGGGTTCAACAGTACATTGAGATGTCGATCGGCTATAGCTAGGACAGAAAAAACATTGCAAATATAAAACAAGAAGAGAATATCTGTACCTTCATGGTAAACAATACTCAGCTGTAACAGTATTATTGCGGATAGAAATGCACCAGCGTATTTTTATTCTTCTAAGGCGTCAACACACTGTATTCAACGTGCTGGTGCCCTAGGAGGATAAAAATAGCTTCGTGAATACTCTGCAAAGCGCACAGTTTGTTTGAAATTAGGGTCCCAAATTCACAAAATGTGAGCTTCACTCTCTAAATGGGAAAGTAAATGAATGTTTGAAACAGTGGTAAAATTAATATTTAAAAAAGCACTCAGTGCCAGTTACATAAGTAAAAGCAAGAGCTTAGATGACAGAATTCACCAACAGAAGAACAATGCACGGAGAATGAAAATGCAGCACAGCACTCTTTCCAATCGCTGCAAGAAATGCAAGCATTCCACTGATTTTGAAAATGCTTTCGAGACAGACACCTAAACAAACTTTGGAAGGAGGCTTATATTTTAGACTTGACACATGCATAATATCCCCAGCAACATATGTGTGAAATAGTAGTCAAGATTTTGCGAAGACAATTTCATTACTTACAAGTGAATTGCTTGGTGTCCTGGGGTCCCACACTCTCAGCTTCTTATCTCTGCTCGAACTCACAAGTTGGTTGCCATCACCTCGCCAGCTTAAGCTCTGTACCAACTCGTCGTGTTTCAAATCAACTGGACAGCAATGGAGACAAAAAGCTAATCGAGCATGGATAATATTAGAAACATTTCAATTAAGAAAGACTAGAAACTAAAGTTTAGAGTTAATTAATATTGCATTGGTATCTTTGGCTGCCTCCCACTGGCACCATGGTGGTGGGGTGGAAAATAAGACAAACACACCCGAAGCAAGCTTCATGTTCCCCTATGACCTAGATGAAAGTGTGAGCTACGAAACTCAAATATGTGATTACAAGACACCATAAGAAACACACCAAAGTGAAAATTTAGCAGAAAATTTCTAGTGGGCCAATTCGTACAGGAAACAAACACACAAACAACGAAAAACCAATAAATAGTGCATGAAAAACGCTGAGTGTACAGTGCTTGTTCGTAGATTCTCCAGTTGCGTGTGCTGCATCAGTTTTATGCCAATTCTTTGAAGGTTACAGCAATTTTTAGCTTTGTCTTCATTGTCCTGTAAAATACTGACAACAAAGTAGCTTTGAGAAAGCCCAGCCGTACTAGTATAGCTCAAGGAAACTTTCTGTCGAGCCAGGTCTTGTTCTGCAATGGCTCGAACTGTCCATTAAACCTGCACTGCCTAGTTGTGCTATGTGCTAGCACACGCTAATGATGAGATTGCACAATGCTTCATTATCACCATGGCCATCTTAGCACAACATGCTATTCACTGCTTGAGTGGCAATAAAATTTCATCAGTGCCATCAGCCCAAGATATTATATGCATCATCTACACATAAATTCAGTCTGCACTGGTCTTGTGCTCAACGAGATGAGATTGGACAAGCTATCTCTATCGGTAGTGAGGCACCCTTATAATAAGTCCACAGAGAGCCGCGGAAGGAGTGATATACAGTCTTGAAAATTTTGTGCGCATTCTATATTGTTCATGTATTTTAGCTGCAATGATTACATAAAACAGAACAAATGCAACAGGAGCGAAAAGCACTGCTGGGCCATGGGTCTCTTTGAATGCCTATACACTGCAGCAGCCTGAAAGGAGTCTATATGAACCGTAAACTTTCTATTCAAACCAATTTTTTATTCATCATTACACCAGAAGGAGGTCTTAGAGTTACAAAACTGCATTTGTTCATCCGTGCGCACAATATACACATAAATGTAGGCTTATCATTCAACTTTGAGCACAATACAAGAAGTGCATGAACTTACTTCCAAGCTCTGATTGGTTGACCAGGTCCCATATCTGAAGGGTGTTGTCCGCGGCTGAAGCCAAGAGGCAGTCCACAGCTGGATTGAAAGACAAGTTCTCAATGCGAGACTTGCCAGGTCGAAGCTCAAGTTCAGGATTTTGGGGCACATTGGGAACGATACCGCCATCCGGAATCCTCCAGATTTTTATCTGCATAAGTAAATTCTGTTGAGCTGTTTGCCGACAGTGATAAAAATATGAGCTTACAGTGGCGTCGTGTGAGCAAGTAGCCAGGAGGCCGTCATCGTATGGACAAAATTCGAAGTCGGTTATGAACTCTGTAAAATAAAAGAAAGATTGTAGGATCAACAACAATACTAAACGAAGAATTTTATATGCAACGCAGAGCGCACAGACACTAGAAAGTGGGACGGATAGCAATTCGCAAAGCCGCGCAAGTATACCTACTTTTCTAGAGTCTGACCTATGCTGTGCCTCTTCACTGTCCTCTCTATTCAGCCAGCATTTCTGCTGCCTGGTCCGAGAGCTATTCAGATTCAAATACTTTCCCTTTTATGATGACGCAGTGGCGGCGCAGGTGAAATAGTGAAAACTGCGAAGCAGCATGACAATACTTAGGTAGCGATAGCTATGCGGCTTTGCCAATCATCGTACACATACCCCCCCATTGTTGGTACACTCAATAGTGCATATGACATTGCTCATAGGAAAGGTACGAACCAGAATGTGCATGAAGTAATGGGCAGTTCTTGCTCTTTTTTCCCGTGTCCTCTAGAGACAGGACGCCTAGGCTGCCTCCTCCTGCATAGCATCAGTTATGAGAAGGTAGAAAATTTCTACTACCTTTGACCAACCTCGGCTGTCGACACTGAAGACCTTGTGCAAAGCACTAGCCTTTATGTGGTTGCCGAATGACTGCGGAGCACCTACAGATATGTCAAGAACCCAACCCTGTAAGGAAAAGGCGGCCACATTGTAATTGACTCCCGCTACAGCACATATGCGCCGTAGTAAAACTTGCAAAAGCATCTGAATATAATGCTAGAAATAAAACTACTCGCCTCGCCCTTCTTTGGCACTTTGGGTGTGGCATTTTTGTACTTGGAACTCTTGAAGCGATACATGGAACGTCCGGTGCATAAATTGAGTATTTCTGGGAATAAAAGAAGCTTGGTGTGAGAACTCGGACAGTTTATGAGCACTGTGCAAAACACTGACGACGTTCAGCACAGCCACTAGGGCACATACAAGCTCCAAGATAGACCTGTCAGCTCTATCAGCCTCTGTTGATCGATCATCTTCGAAGCTCATGATTGCACAGTGAATGCAAAAGACTAGTAATTCATTTCTTAGCCTGTTTTATAAAGCCAAGACAAATAATCACATGTAAAATAATAGAATACTTCTATGCATCTTTTTAATGAAGATTCTCTGGGTGCTTCCGTAATCTCAACTATACAGGGCACCCCAAAATGCACTGCCAAATAAATGATGATAGTGTGCACCAGCCTTTGTGCTCTTGTAGAATAGTGAAGGAGGTGTTCCCTGTCTCAGTTGAAAATGTCTATACTGAAGAAACCCAGTCTCCCTATCAGACTCTTGTAGAATAGTGAAGGAGGTGTTCCCTGTCTCAGTTGAAAATGTCTATACTGAAGAAACCCAGTCTCCCTATCAGACACATTGAATATGTCATGTGAACTAGGATGTGAGGTCAATGAATGTGGGGCTTTCAAACAGCGACACCACTGCATGCATTTGTAATTACGGCCATTGTTATTATACCACTCCAAAGGCTACTCCAGACTCGCTGCATTTCGCTTGACAACAAAAAATTTGAACATAATTTTATTTTACAAAATTTCATTTTTGATGTGATTTAAATGGCACTAGACTGAACTCTCTGCTGCAGTGATAAGACTGCTCCTCAGATTCATACAAGTATACTAACAAAAACAGTATGTTGTGATAACGCAGCTCTATATATATAGTTCCTTTTCTAATGCAGCACAGAAAGCTATCAGATCATCACTCAGATGAATGCGACGCAAGTTTAGATGCTGCTGGAAATTTCAAGCGGACCATGATCGTGGCAAATCATGGCAACAAGGCTTTAAGGAAGCAACAACCAATTTTTATAGTACCTATTTTCATTAGAGCAACAGAAAGCTTATCAGTCAGTGTCTAATCATGGAATGATAATGTGGGAAACTTTGTGAAACATTTGTAATCGAAATTTTTATATCTGGAGTGAATACGAAGTCATACTACACACGCAACAACACTTGCTGCAAACAGTGAACACAAGAGTCATTTGTGTTCGTGCACGGCAGTTTACTGTGTATGTGTGTGCACCCCGCATGCAGTGCCACGACTATGCATAATCCACTGGCTGCCGCAAAGGCCACTAACTGTACAACTCTACTGACCCCTAAGCAGCACAGAATATAGTGGCGATGGATAGCAATACACATACTATAATTTCAAAGACTAATTATGGCGTGCATGAAAGTATCAGACTACACAGAGCAACACGGTCGACTTCGTAATCGAGCTTGAAAGCTCTTCTATTTGGCTGTGCTACATACAGGTATTTTTTTTAAACGTGATTTAAAAATCTATCCCGCTGACAATGCAAAAACAATATGCTGCAATCTGTCATTATATTTCATGGGCTTTTCATTTGTACGAGGCTCTAGTCACACGTTCTCGCCTGGTCCGCTTAACACTATTAGACAGTTGAGAAGACAAAACATGTAATGAAATTGCTACACGCAATAAATAATGCTCCCATATTAATTAAAGCCCACATACCAGGACATATGTCTGCAAATAATGATAGTAACGGTTATACGCTAAAGAGGTCACAGTTTCGCCGCAAGGGCAAAGCAATGAATGCGATAGCAACAACTAGAAATGTGACGCTGAGATCGGCAAGCAGATCAAAACGTGCAGCTCACTCACGCACAAATGACGCACGAAAACAACATACACAGGATGAGGGCGAACTAACAAAGCTTCCCGCTCGACACTTAACGCGTTGTTTAAACAAAAACGACGCACAAAACGTGATCACAAGTACAGATGAGTGCAAAATAACAAGTGTCGCAGTTGTTACTTGGCTGTGTTTGAAAAGCGCTTTTTGCAAAGATGGCCTGCCCAGCGAGCGAAGTGACCTTTGTGGTCCAAGCATAACGCAATCGTTCCGGTGAAAGGCCAAAGCACACGATTCCCCCCACCGAAGAATAATCGCGCGTGCACAAGCACTTACCCAACCTCCATCTGCGGGGCAAAGTACGCGTAGGAGATAAGCGCGCGTTGGCGCATCGCGACGAGCTGGGTGCCGAGCGCGGGCGTTCTTTTTTTTTTCTTGGGATTACGTATACACATATGGTTCATGACGGCAGCGGCGGCGGAGGCAAAAACCAGCTGCGGATGTCTATATAATTGCTATCGCAATAAAAAGAAAGAGACCCAGTTGTGTGGGACATCTTTCTCTTTCTTTTCAGAGTTCTGGGGGCAAGTAGCCTAAGCATCGTTTTTTGACTATGTTTACTCTTGCGCCCATGGGAGGAGGGGCTCTCCTCTCCCCTCCCACCCCTCCTTACCTTTATTTCGGCGCCGACCCTGCTAAAGCGAGGGTGGCGCCGTCGCAAAACGTGAGACCTTATCAATGGCGGAGGCTTCGCGATCCCTGCGTGCGAGACTGCCCCATAAACGTTGGAACGCCCAACATTGCAGCGCTCGCTGCGAGTCGCCACCGGAAGCTCAGCAATGAATTAAACTAAAAAAAAAAAAAACATCCGCGAATGTGCTAAGGCTAATGCCCCTGGAGGCGAAACCGTAACACCTCGGAGCACACAAGAACCGCGACCGACGCGCGCAAAACCTAAAACCCCGCTGAATGAAAACTGCGATGTCCATCTCCGAGAGCTACCGCGGCAAGGTACGTTACGGGCACTACGTGTCGCCAGCGTTCTTCAGAGACGACGCTTGGACAGTGAAAGGAAAAACCCAGACCTTTGTGTTCGAACTCCAGGTCCAGACAGATCGAACGCAGGGCGGGGTTCTCGCGCACGTGCCGCTGTTGCAGCGGGCGCGTGCCGCATGTCGTTCATCTTCCTTTTTTAATTGATAGCTTTGTGAAACACTTAGAATCATATTATGACTTTTTTTGCCTCAACGCCATGTTGGACATTGTGGAAAAACAGCGCAAATAACGGGGCAGTGAACACACAGCGCGCTACGTCCACGTGTGTTCACTGTCCCGTTTTCCCATCCACGCCTGCCACAATGCTCATGAACGAACTAGCCCACTTAGCGCGTCCATGTCTCCGAAAAACACACGCGACACGCTTGAAGAAACGTCGGCCACGGCCCGCCCGGTTCATGATGATGATGACCTCAGATGGATGGCACTCTCTTACAAAGGGGGATGGGCCAAGAACCGGGCGGCAGGGGACCTAAATGAAATTAAAACCAATCTGAAAAATTAGTTTAGAGATAAAACTGCAAATAAATAAAAATGGTTGCTGGGCAAGTGGTCAGACCATCTCTTGTTCCTGATCGACATAACAACAAATTATAAACTTAAGATCTGGAAAAGTGTGAATAGACTAGCATGGTAATCTTTTTGTTGCCTTGATGTAGTCCAACACAGTAGAGCATACATCCCTGTGGTAGTAACCCAATCAAGTGCCAACAAGTGATTAAGTACTGTAACATTTACTCCTATTCCTAACTTCTGCAATGGGGCTTTCAGGAATCTTTTTTCCTGATAATAATAACGTCGACAGAATAAACAGAAATGTTCAATTCTTTCAATTACGTTGCAAAAAATGCACAACGGGGACACCTCGAGTCCAGCTTTGTTCAAGTAATAAAAACTGCACAGCGCAATCTGGTATAAGTAATTTCCAACTGGCGAGATACACACCACTGTTAGTTCCAGCAATGCCTTAAATGCCCGAAATCTTTGAACCTTAACGCTGTCACGTAGGCCGTATCTGGTAAAACTGAGATGATGGGTTCACTCAAGGATACTGCTGCTACTTCAAATTTTAGATGGTGTGCAATAACCGTTTTCTTTGCACAAGCGAAAGAAAACAAAACCTATTAGGCTTAAAAGAGCAAGAGAAGGTAAAGGAGAGGATCAACGGCAGTACTCTAACAAAGGTAGAGATTTTACAGCTTGGCTGAAGCATTTGAAGCTATGGAATGGCCGCTCGCCAGTATGAATCTTGGTGTAGAGGTCAAACTCAGTTATCTCCAACAGCAAGTGCCTGGTATCAATTATTATTTTTGTCAAACATGATCGTTAATTGCTTCAATGACGCACCTTCAAAGTACTGCTCGCACCACTCCAAGACCATGCTGGACATGCTAGGTTTGATTTCCAGTACTGCAAAGTCAGGCACCCACAGATTTTTCTGATGGACAGAAAGGTTCCCCCACATAGCGCTCGGTGGCGTGTGTACTCAAGCTGTTTAAAGTCCCTAAAAAAAACTAGAGACTTTAAAGCAGTTGCTGTGTATTTTCTCTGACGGTAGCACGTGGTGGTGGTAGTGGTTAGAAGAAGAAGGCACCTAATTTCTGCAGCCTGGTAGGAAGCATGGTGCAGCGCCTGAAGGTAGTATGTACATCCAGTAACAAAGCTTCCACAGAACATTGTATCCCCTTTATACCCCATATTGTCTGCTCTTTCGTGTCCATGGCAGCATAAATGGTATAAGTGACACTCGGCAAAGACCAATTAAGAGTAATTCCAATAATCAGACCACCATTAACAGTCCCCGTGAAGAAAAATATAGCTATCGTTCTTTAAAACAAAACTTAGCTGGAGAGTCACCTCTTACTTTACAAGTATATTTATTTACACATCCAGACATATTTCTGTGGAAGATGTTAACTCCTAAATCCTTTCTCATCTCTACCTTTAGGATTGCCACCTGAATTAAAAATGTTTATACATGCCAATGCCAATGAACTTTAACTTCGATCGATGACAAAGAAGGAAATTTGGAATACAGATTTGATACTACTCATTGGGAATACAACTGGTTTTAACTGTAATTGACTGGTTTCAACTGGAAGCAAAGTGGTTATAGCCGGGTATAACTGGAAACATTTCCGGTTGAAATGGGGGCAACTGGTCCCAGTTCGAGACAGTTGGTTCAAGCTGGGATTGAACTGGAAGCAACGGGTGCCAGTTAGGAATAGCAGTTGGAGGCCATGGTTCTGGTTGGGACAGTGCAACTGGTACCAGCCAAGGTTGATCCGGAATCATTTCCAGTTGTGCTGGAAACTACCAGTTCTATTTGCATTCAAAACGAAACCTTGACCTGATGTGCTACAGGTGAAAACTGCTTGCAGCTGGGATACAGTAGGTTGATGGCTAGCAGTGAAGTGGCAACTAAAACTTGTGGTGAATATTAAGCAGCAAGAGCTGGTCCTAGCTGTCCTGATCAGCAATTAACGTACGGAGTACTCCAGTGGTGGGATTGGCACCCATGGTCGTGAGCTGCTGTTGTGATTTATGTCATCGCTTTCCAAAAAACTGCCGTCACCTTCAATCCCTGCTGGTCTCCAGTACCACTGCAAAAAGGTTCAGTAGAACAATGGAGTGCTGAGGACACACAGGTCTGGAGCTCATGTCCTGGGGTCTCTGAGTATCGGTCCTTTGTCTCTTGTTTGTGGGCTAGTTTCTTTACCACTCCTTTCTTCTGCATCAAGAATAAACCAAAACTGCTCAAACAGCCCTTGCGCTTCCATCATCAGGATTGAGTTCCTTGATCTCCATTGGCTTGTCTGTGCACAATGCGGTAGGGACCAAAGCACGGTCCAGAAAGACCCTGATCAGAAATAGATCACCATTAAAAGTGCAAGTGAGATACCCATGTAGCATACTTAAAGGACAAAGGAACATTTTTCTGCCTGCGTTCTGTAGCACTAGAAAACGTGTAGTATTGAATCCTGATATAAAAGCACTGAGATTACCAGGACAAGAGGTCAAAATGACATGCTTGTGTCACAAGGGCACTCGGCAAACTTGAGACAGGAAAAAAAAAGAATTCGAGAAGTAACTGGTGTTGGACTCTCTTTATTTCTATGAGCCAATAACGAAGTCTGGATAGAAATTTCTGTTTTCTTTAGAAGGAACTCTGCAAACATTGAACTGACAACAGCACAGCGGGCGGCAGTGTTGACCATGTTAGGCAACTGCAACAGCCAAACAGGTCTGATATTTCTTTTGCTTTTTTCTTCTTTTTAAACATGGGAGCAGGGCATATTTGCTCTAACACAGCATTAAGCACACGTCAATTTACTCCAGCACAGGAAAAAAAACAGGTGCCAACAGGAAGGGTCTTGTACACTTCTCGCCACAAGCCCACCGCTACACAGAGAACAAAGGACCACACAGTTAAGTAGGAAAACTCTAAGGTGTTCTGTGCAAGGCATGTTTGCTGCAGTGACAAAAAAAAAAAAGAAAACAGCTGTTCTGGCAGTGCTTTACAAAAAGGCCAACGGGCCCGAGTGTATCCTCAACTTGAGCACACACGGCTAAAGGTATAACACTTTAAGACAAGAGTAGAGGCTGCTCCAAATTTTCTTTATGTGCTTACTAGACAAAAATCTGATATATTTCTGTTGAATGATGATAAAACATGACTCTGCACACTGCTTTGGCAGAAGCTGTAACAATGTAAATGATCCAAATGATAAAAAATAATCTTTTCCAAAAAGCAATTGAAACAACTTTGCAGAATGCAACATCCATAGGTCTACAATAGAGGCATGAAATTTCCTTTGCAAGCTGTAAATAACAGACCTCTCCTTCCCCTTTCTTTTTCTTTGCTTGCCAATTACAACACCTGAAGAAAATCACAATGGTCAATCCGCGGGCAAAGGAATTGAACGTCAGTCTTGTATCTATTCTGATGATAAATGTATACAATTACGGTGAAAGACAATAGAACAGTGTGAATAATAATTAATTTTAAAATACATCTCACCTGATGTCTTTAAGGATACAATAAATTTCATGTCCTGGAAAAGCATTAACAGAATGTGCGAAAATAGAGCTAATAGCATATTACAGTGTTTGCGCCCCAAATTGCAAGTGATGCTGATAAACTGATCAAAAGAAAAAAAAAGAATAACATTAAAAATTTGTTTCCACAAACAGGAACTGCGTTATGCAAATGTACTATAAACTGATGCTTTTTGCAACAGCCACTCTTATCACTAAAACTCTGCAAACCTTGACTAGGCAACAACGAGGTGTTCACTCAGACACCTCACAAACACAAAAAGAAAGTTAATTTCAAAATATTAAAATGCAAGCAAACAGGATTGCGAGTCAAATAAAGTAAACCTGCACAACACGTACTAAATGCCATGTAATAACTCTTTTGGTTTGATGGCAGCACCACATGTGCAGCAGCCCTCTTCAGACTTCACACTTTCCACCAAACTTAAATAGTACTAAACTGTACACAAATATTTCCAAGCTAGGTAACCCTTGCTTGCAAGTATTTTTAGAATAATTACAAAATATACAGTAGTGAGTTTAAGGACAACTGTGTGCAGAATTTTCACTGGCTGAAAACATTGCTACATTGCTGCTCATGAAATCCCAGTACAACAAGCCCAGGATTAAACACACAAATGTGTTTTGCAGAACATATTAACTTTTTTTTCTTTTTTGCCAAATGCGCCAGTCAACATTATGCTGCTCCAGCATGTGAGGTGGTCCACTGTGAGAAGTATCACATGAGCATAAGGCCACTGTAAAAAAGCAGAGGGTACTCTGCATAAAGCTGACGTACAAATGCACAACATGTGTGAGCCCAAGTCTCCGCGTGTCTTGCTGGCTACTCGAACGAAAATAGCACGAATTTTGAAGGAAAGAGCTTCAGCCTCATTTGTTGAGGCACACATATCGCCGAAGGGCCGTTTAAAGAACCAAGTGCATCCAATGGATTCATGTGTTGCTCCTTCCAGTGAACCACCACATGACCTAGTGCAACAGAGCACATTCAATTGCGTCGGCTAACAAACAAATTTCTTCAATGTCTGCAATAAATAATGAGACAGTACTCAAAGACAGAAAAAATCAGAAGTCTTTAGAGGGATTATCAGCAAGCAATGCAAGATATGCAAGGTCAAGTAAAAAAATAGAGCAAACGCACCACAACACGTACAACTAACGAAACAACACTCCTGTTTCCTCCATCATTTAATTTATTGCCACACTTTGAACTTAAAACTATGGGCTAGTCAAACAATGTCATTTGCTTATAAATGGGTGCGAGATGGATAAGAGTGTGTGCACCCCTAGCAATAGAGACGAAGAAAAAAAAATTGTGATAAGACCAACTAAAAGTAGTAAGAATGGCACGTCTTGTGAAAAGCAAGTGAGTGAAGCAGCTGCTACAGATATCTTCTTTGTCTTCACGCTTCCCACATAGTATGAACACCCCAACCACAGATGTGCGATGTACTACCATGATCTCATTTTGTGCAGCATACAGGGTAAACTGAGCGTATCAAACGAGTAAACATTTTTGGCAGCTGGCACAGAGTAACCAGTCTGGTGCTATGCTTCTTACCTTGTTTTTGGAAACGCACATTGGAGTACAGCTGAGTAAACAACACAAGCCTCTAGCTGAAGGTGTAAGGGTGATAAGTAAGGCATTTTAGTCATGTGCTACAAGCGAGATTTACTTCGACACCTAGCACATCGGTTCCGATCCTTACTGACAAACTGTTTTTCTTACACTGGTCAAACACGCACAGCAACATCTACGAACAGCAAACATTTTTTCACTCGGGGGCGGTTACGAGCAACTAGAAATCGCCATCAAAGCCAGCATGGTGCAGCTTTTTAACTTTTTTTGTGAAATGCCCACGAGGTGAAGCATTCATATGAAGAACTGATTGTGCAGACATAATGTGAAGAGAACAGACAGCCTGCGTCGTATAATTATACCAGCCGCTCGAACAACATTTTGGCACTGTACAACTACGCCCAGTCCCAAGTCGTTCGTTGCAATTTGGCAATGGTCAGTTGTACAAATGACGAGAGAAGTGCAAATAAAACGAACGAACAGGTAGTGAGCAGAACACAAGTTAACGGCTTGTGGAAGTATTGCTGGGGTGTGCGTGCGCGCTGGGAGCGGTGGGCATTCTCTCTGTTTAGGACTCTTTGTCCTGCCAACCCAAAGGGGCATGATGCCGACCCTTGACTGAGCTGCTTCCATTACTGCTGCCCACTGGGGGCTGGCCAACTGGCATAGTTGGGCTGTCTTGGAACAGGCTGTAGTTGGTCGAGACATGCCATGGGTGCGATATGCCAGTCGGCTGCTGCTGTGTCCAAATGCTGTGCGAAAGCGCTGACCCAAGGCCACTTGGGTTTAGCTGAAAGGAGGACAAGTGCAAGCTTGTCACTACACTTAACAACTGATGTTCTCACGATCTCAGCCATGTCTGCATTGATGTACTACAAACGTGAAGAATCCCAACAAGCAAATACAGAAAAAAAGGAAAGTATGCCAATTCCTGAATGAAAAACAGAGAATCCCGTTCTTCACATATTTTCTGGTGTCGCACCCTTGTATAAAGCGCACCCATTTTTGACACTGCCAGCATCACAAAACACAACAACGCACGCAGAATATGGTCACTGCAAAATGCGTATTCATGCGCAGCACCATTGGATATCTGTAAGCAGCAGTGTAAAACTTGTAAATAACCCTGTCCTGTGGAGCAGAAAATCAATATTTATTCCACAATATTCGGAGCCACATTCTTCTGTGCACTATCAGAAGTTCTTCTGCCTTGGTTGCCAGCATTGCAGGGTTGCCTTCGTCGGCCTCCAAGTAACTCTCTTACACAGCGTTGAAGGCACCTTGGAGCACATTGTTGGCATTGTCTCTACATCATTATCAGGGTTGGTAGAACACATAAACACCTACACGTGTGTGCAGGTCTGACACCTCTACACACGTATACAAAACGTAAATGGTGGCCAGAAGCTGTGACTACTGCGGGATTGGAGCAATGTCTCATGCGAAAACTGATGATGATGATGATGATAACAAGTGGTACTTTAATTTCTGCAACTATTATTGCAGGCACTATAATGTTACAATGGAATATTATGGTGCCCTTCATTTAATGTATCTTCCATGGGTTTAATGATTAATTTACTAGAACAAACCATCCGAAAAATACAAAGGTTTGTGTAACGATGGTAGCTTTTATTGTGGCCATAATCTCCATGGTCGCCAGTGTTTGAATAGCAAGTAGATCACATTTGAAACCATAGTCGCTTCATTGTTATAACCAGATTAAATATCTTTTCACAAATGCTCTCGTGTTCAGTTTATTGTACTCATGAATGAAATAACGACATATTGATCTTGCAGAATCGCATCACTTTTTGTGTGTATATTGTATAAGATGCAGCAGAAAAAATGCAGAAAAAAGTGTCTTATACCCCAGACAATATGTTAAATATGTAGTCATCATTATCATCAGCCTGACTACACCCACTGTAGGTGAAAAGGCCTCTCCAATGATCTGTCAATCAACCTGGTCTTGTGCTTCGTTACCGATTCACAAACCCTGTGAAGACCGGTGCACCAGTCAAAACCGTAGGAAATAAAACTAAGAAAACCGCTAAGTTGCATATATATATATATATATATATATATATATATATATATATATATATATATATATATATATATATATATATATATATACATACATATACAAAGGGTCTGGGGTGCAACCCCACTGGCAACAACCTGATGGTAAAGCATGTAATGCACTCCCTCACCATAGCAGAATTGGCCTCCCTGGTGCAGTACTTTGCCACTACTTCTAGCATGATTACACCAATTAAATGGCATATATAGTATTGTAGCTCTACTCGATGTGTGATCGAAAAATAAGGAATTTCTTCACATTTATTAGTATTATACAGTTATAGTATAGTGTTAGTGTGATAGTGTGTGTTAAGAGAATAGTGTTACCGTGTTTCAAACGTTTGTTGCGGCCAGTGCATTTTAGTTTAGCCGGATAGAGTTAACGTGCCCACGCTGAGACGGTGGAGTCGCCTAGTGGAAGATGAATGTTTGCCTGTATTTCTGCACACAGCAAGATTACTACTTTCTTTAGTAATAATAAAAGTAAATAAATATAAGCCATACATGAAAAGTGCAAATTTGTATGTTGCAGATTTGCTTAAATCGATCTTCTAATTAGGCCTAGGGACGTTTGACATGAGAGAAACAACTGTAAAAACAAGGCTAAGTTATCCGTAATACTCGCTCTTCGAAGCTACCTGAAGGCAAGTGAAGCCATTTTACAGAGTTATTTGCTATGAAAGAAGTTTGTGTCCAAAACCATCTTCACGTTTTATGTACATTATGTAAACCATGCAAACATGGTGAAACTAAATCTGAAAGATGGCGTGCATACGGTAAACACTATGGGTCTTCTAATGAACAGCGCATGCATGTTCCAATCCCACTATTTCGTTAAGCCTGCTTAACTAGGACTTTCTAATAAGAAATACAGTTAAAACACTACGAGTAATGTCCTCTAAACATTCCTTCACTTGATTGCCTGTTGGTTTTCATCAAGATCATGCTTACTCAATGTTTGTTGTTTTACGCTGCTTTACAACGTTAACCATCTATTTGCATGCAGAAACGTCTAACCTAAACAAAAAAGGCTGCAAGTACAGTAGAATCCCAATAAACGAAAATCGGTTAAATGGAAAAGCCGCATAAATGAAACTATCTAGGCATAATTGTTTGGTCTCCTATATATTTAATGATAAAAAGTTTTGGGTAATCGGAACATTTTTTATAGCTTTCATCTGTTAAATGAAACTAAAACGGCCAAAAGCCATGAACAGCAGAGAGGGCCACGGCAGTCTAGCAACCATATAACCATTTTCAAAGCTAGCCTAGCCAAGCCAATCCAGCAATTGGACATGTCCGCGCATATTGAGAAGCAATCGATGTCTCGCCGTGAACTCGAGGAGACAGCCTTGAGAAACCTATAGTTCCAGTTCAAGATGAGGACTTGTGCTCAAGGGGTAATGAGATAGTGTGTGATCTCGAGCCCATTTTAGTGGCTGACAGTGCTCCAGGAGATGCTGTCATCCTGTTGCAGTGCTACTTTGAACACGATGGTGGCACAGAGTTCCTGCCCAGCCTTTCAGCAATGCACTCCTACTATGTGAGAAAGTGCTTGAACAAGGCCAAGCAAATTGTTATCACTTCCTTTTTTTTGAGTCAGCAATATTAGAAACGTTTTTATTTCTAATCAACTATAGTAGTATTGCGTACTTCAAAATGTTTCTGTTCAGTCAGCCACAGTTGGTGCTGTTGAAATAAAGCCATATTTCATTCATTTCGTGGGCTTTGCTTAAATGAAACTTCTAATAAATGCAACAAATTTTCTTGCCCCTTTGAGTTCCATTTAAGAGGAGTCCACTGCATCCACCTAAGTAAAATATACCGTAAAATTCTGAGCAAATGCTCCCCCTACCGTGAAGCATAATTCGACAAGATTTAGAACGGCGCCCTTGGTCAGTCATGGATCAAATTCAAAATGACAGAGGAAGAGCCACTAAAAAAAAATGCAAACCACCCATGCTTATAATGAAATATGTTACTGAATACGCACGCACTCATCGTTTCCATTTGCCCTTATCAGACAAAAACAGTCACTAAAATAGTGAAAATGGTGGGAGGGGGCACTTGCTCGGGCAGGGAAATTTGCTGAGGATTTTACAGTGGTATTCCATGAAGCAGAATCGGAAGGCGGGGTGCTATAGTACTGTGCCTGGTTACAAGCAGCGGCAGCTGCAACTCACATTTTCAAAAGATGCCGCTGGGTCCAAGTTGGCATCTGGGGAGTCCATGCCTAGAGACGACACCATATTGGACATGGATTCGGTGGGTGATGTGTCCGCCAGGGGCAAGCCGCCTGGCGACAATGGCGACGTTTGGGAAGGCAACGTTACAGAGTTGTTGCCCCACCAGCTAGAGCCCCACACAGATGGTAATGCGGCTGCTGGCGCTGCTGGTGTCGGTGCCGGTTCCCATAAAAGGTTCTGAAACATAATTATCGACACTTATTATTTTACATTTTTTACCTTGCATGGAGGCTAACTGTAAAAATAAGAAGAAAAAAAAAACTGCAGCAGCGCTCACTTAAGGTAAGAACATTCACACGTACACTGTTAAACTCGCACACATTCATTTCTTACAGTGAAATTTTTACTGAACATTGACAGCAAAGACAAGGCCAAGCGCTTGTCCTGTGCATCAATGTTTTTTTCTCGGTCCTGTGTTGAATATGCGCAATCCAGTGTTTCAAATCAGGCTACAGTGAATATGGCGGCAAGGGCATTTCAACAGTTGATGCCCACAATCATGAGTAATTGCGTGACCTGTCATCACATCCTAAGGATGTGCTTGGAGAACAGTTTGGAGAACTTATAGCCCCATGTGACTGACCACACATTTACACAAGCCTATCAGCCTATCAGTGTTAAAGAGTAGCCAAACAACAAATGCATGAAATGTTTCAATGTAAGTTCTTATGAAGGACACCCAAGAAAACCTACATATTAAATAGAAAAAAAGAGTACGGAAAACTATAGTGGGAAATAAAGAGAAAAAAGTAATGACAATTAAGCAGCTGACATGAAGTGGCAAATAAGACAATGTGCATTGCATCAAAAGGAACTTTTATCTCGTACAAAAGCTTGTACATATCTTGTTTTATGTTACCGTGTTACCGAATACCAGAAGAAATCTGCATATGAGCAGGCCTTTATGGAATGTAGACTTCTTACGAAACGTAAACTACTCGTTGGGTAGGCTTTACGTTTACGGCCTTACTTCTCTAATCCACCTTTGTTCGTAGCTACGCGTGATGTCCGCTTTGCGGAGACTTCCGGCGTCACTTGAAAATAAGCTAAAGTGCGAGTGCAAATTGCAGTCACCTTGTTTCAGAGGCCTTACCGAAGCTAGAGCAATATAAGATGCTTAGAATACCAAAGCCGTAAACGTAAGAGGCCTAAAGCCCAATCTTGGCAGAGATAGGTGGCGCCATCTAGAGGGGTCAAGATGATCCAGGCAAGCACAGAATCGTTATTGCATAAATATAGTGCATTCTACTTCTGGTGTAAATAAATGCCTTGCAGCCGCATAAATTATGAATGAGTTGCCTTTTCAATATTTTTTTCCCCCTCATGGATGCTTAGTGGTAACAAACATGTCCATGACTGTAGTTGCACAATATGTCAACAATATCGTGCAGTAGCCCATTATTTTTGCACCTCTTTGCAGAATACTGTATGCCTAAAATCCTCTTATGATTTTGCCATAGCGATGTTTCCATCTTATTTAAATCAAATATAGTTTAAATGCAGTTATCACCATTTAGTGGTTTGTACAAACATAGAGGTATATGTTTAGCATACGTGTGTAAAGGTCTGCATGTGGGGAGCTGAAACTGTTCTAAAACATGCCTTATAGTAACACGGTAAACGCAATACGGTATTCCAGTAACACAATAACATTAAAAAGTATGTCTACAAGCTATATGTTCCTAATAAATATACATTGATGCCCCTTACTATCTCAAGAAATGAAATGCACACGAAAATCAATTTAATTTTAATGGAGACACATCTGATATCAAAATACCTACAATATATCCAATATTCATTACAAGCATTGGTATTGCAAAACTTGTGGTTAGGTGAAACAAAAATACAGTATATCTGACATGCCAGAAAAAATTCTTCTACCCGTTTAAATGGCCTGTCAGAGAATTGACACACTGATATTGAGGGCTGACTACAGTCCGACACTACAGAAAGTGCCTGTTATAATTATAAGTTAAAGAAAAAAATATTCAGGGAATTTCTTTCACAATGACAACCTGTGATCTTTTGATATGGCTTACCTTTCTCCCTGAGCTTCTCTTCGCTCGCTGCAGTAATAACGAGAGAGAGAGAAAGAAAGGGACAGAGGAAGGACAGTAGGAAATAGATTACTCTAGTAGCCCTCATAATGACTGACAGCTGGTGGTAACATTCATAATATGAAGTCAAGCCAATACCATGTGGGCTGCTGACTATAAGCTCAAACAATGAAGGCATTCCGAAGTGTTTCAGCAAGATTGAACGTGCCTACGTACAAAGGCCAAATCTATGCTCTCGTACATGTACCATACAATAAGCACGTACTGCAACTAATCTAGAGCTGTAAGATGCCATGGCCTCTAGGGCAACTGAAAAGAGCATCATAGGCCCTGCAGGGTTCTTGTACAAGCTCCAATGGGGTGCGGACATTGGCTTTAAGAACCACAAAAAGAGAGTGGAGGGCATCATGGCATCACCAGCAAGTTTCTTTTATCAGCTTTCCCTAATCCCCATCGACAGCCAGAAGCATTTCATATTGATTACAAAAGCTTCTTCCACTATTCACGGTACAAGCTCAAGAGATAGATACAACATAAAGTATATATATGAAACCCTGGAAGGCCAGTGCAGGAGTGCAAACAATTAGTTTGTTAAAATTTTGTTTACTGGAGTGAAATGCTCAGCGTACACATAAATGTTCACCAGAATAGTGTCGTTCACTGCTTTGGTCAATTTTCTGCATGCCATCTTGCAATTTAACCCCACCCTACCACGACAAATGTTTCCATTTGCAAATCATCCTGCCTGGTATCACCTGCAAGGCAGAACCTCACAACACATGCATTTCACAATGCTTTAATTACAGGTTTCATCAGGCCCTAACATGAACTATATAAACCTCCTGCCAATTATGTCACCCATCTTCAATTAGGCCAATGTCGCCTCTTACCAATGATGTACTCTACGATCTTCTCTGCTAGTGAGCAAAAAGGAGTTTTTCCAGCAATGTGAACTTCTTAATTACCAATTAAGTAGTGACAACCATCTCTGATAGTGAAATAAAAAATTCAACAATGATTATGATACTGCCTAATGCAATTTCTGAGCACTGCTTCATGTTGGGGCTAGGCCAACTGTGTTTCGCCTATCCATCTCGGTAGTTTGCAGCGTCTGGTTTTATTGTAGCATGCACCAACTAACCCAACAAGTTTTACTGAACCATCCGTAGCTGACCATTTCACTCACAAAACAACTATTGCCCGTGTGTGTGGTAAGTGGTGGCGGCAGCGATATATGTAATAAGAGAGGTGTGCAGAGCGTGTTTTGAGTTAATTAAATACAGGAGCCTGCCATCGTCGCATTGTGAACAAGCTCGCACGTTGACGAAAATGGTGGCTTCTACATTGCTCTTATGCAATAGGTACAGAATTTATGTATCAAGAAAATGAAAGTGTATTGACATAACAGACATGTTTATTGCTTTCTAGATACTTTTTATAATTTGGCATTCAGTTAATTCACACATTGTCCAACAGTTTGGTTAAATAAAAATTCATGAGCGTTTACTATATAACAAAACTTTCTGTGATCTCTTTCAGATTCGCCATATCCGAGTTCAACTGTAGGCTTACCATTTGCCTTTCCAGATTCCAGAGGTTTAATACCATTTAGAAATGAAACATTAGTCCGCATATAGTCCACGCTTTCTTTTCCTAGATTTTATGATGCAAAATTTATGCCTCATGCTATACGCGAATCCCAAAAATTTTCAGCTGGATTCACAGTTTGTATTTGGGCACTGTGCAGTGCTATCATCATCATCATCATGCTTCTGTGTTATGCAGCATTAGTTCTACATGTATCAGCCGTCGTTGCAACTACTTGGCGCACATTATGATGGTCATGATATTGTGCCATGTGAGAACCAAAAAGGCAGTATATTGGCCTCAGCAGTAGTGGCCTCAGCAGCTGAAACCATTGGCAACCTTACTGCGAAGCGGCAGTTCAGCATAAACAAGCGAAGAATTCGTGGTTGGGAAACGGGAGGAAGCCTTCCTTGTGCGCAGTGACCCGAGAAGTTTCTAGGGGCTGAAAAATGGAGCATTTGACATCGTTGAAGATACATTGACAGGCTTTGTTCGGGAGCAACGGAGTACTGCTGGAGCTTCTATTGAAACTTGTGTTCGACGCGTTTTGGTGACACCTCTGTGAATTGACTGCTGCACGACTCCCACAATGTGTTCATCGCGGGATGACATCCCAGCTGCAACCGCTCAACATGTGCCTAAATAAACCACCTAAGAACCACATAAAGTGCCTGTACAGTCGAACCCCGCTACACTGAACGCCGCTTCAACGAAATTTCTGCTAAAAAAAAATTCATGGTTCCCCGTCAGCAGTCCATAGGAGTCAATGCATAAATATTGCCGCCACAACGAACACTTTTTCTACTGCCATCCCGCTTCAACGAAATTTCACAATGCAGTTCCGGGCTCAGATATTTATTGCTATACAGGAAACCCAATCTTTGACACTTTGATGCAATCAGCGAACCTGAAAATACATCGACAAAGTCTAAAACACTTCTTGGCACCACCAGAAGCCGTCGCTGTTCAGCAAGCATCGGTGCCTCCATTGCTCAAAAGCGATGGCAATGAGACTGCCCTGCAGCATGGAGGACGGCCCTGCTTTTGCCACTGGCTTGCTTTTGAGCCGCAAACGATCCGAAGCTGAAGCTCAGTCGCTCAGTTCATGGTTTCCTTCACGCAGCTGCTGGGCGGAGCGATGCCTTTTCCAATTCCAACACTTATCATTGTATTCGCACTTGGCCAGTGTGGTACCTAATCAGAGCAGCTGTTCGTTCGCATTATCAACCAAATCAGCTAGCCGCGAGTGATGGATGATAAGAATGGTATAGAATAAGGCAAAAGCCACCACTCCATGATACCCTGTCTCCATCTCGGCGTTGTCGGATACACTAGACGGCGGACAACTGCTGGTGTAAATGTGTGAATGCAACTGTTTGGTACGTTTACGAAAGCGGCTGTAGGCGTTGTTTCAGCGTCATTTTAACCTATGGCCTCGCTATGCATGACTGTGAATTGCGTCGTGACGCTGCTGGGAAAGAATAGGAAGCAGTGGACACTTTTTTTAATTTGAAGAATAAACGTTCCTTTGTTTTGCTAGCTCAGTTCAGCTATACTTTTTCAATTTCACTACAGCGAAATTTTCGCTTCAACGAAATATTTTCCGCGCCCCATGAGTTTCATTGCAGCGGGGTTCAACTGTATATGGAATGAATGAGGTTCAGAGAACCAAAAGTGATGCCTGCCGGATGGCTTAAATGGGCCTTGCCAGCGATGCTGTGCACATGGATTGCCACGGCTTGGACTAGCATTCCCGCGGTGCTCATTCCCTATGCCTTTAAGAGGTGCTCGATTTAAAGTGCCCTTGATAGCACTGAATATCAGGTGCTGCGAGAGGACATCTCTGACAACGCAGCTTCAAAATTAAGCATGTAGGATGATAAATTATCATCAGATTTTTAACTACAATGAGCACTATTACAAAAGGTGATTCGTTATGTGCAAAAAGGCCTCACAAAGCTGACTCACAGTGGTATCACCAGATCCAATGGGACGCTGTGTTGCACTGGGTGCCCAGCGGTCAGCTTCACTGTGAGTTGAGGGCGCTCTCACATCTGGGGCACCCCACTGGCTCGTAGGGACCAAGCCAACTGGTGGGCTGTTGGCCGCTGTGCCCTTCCATGGAGAAGCAAAGTCTGCAGGCGTGGGCCTTGGCGTTGACCACGGACTGTAGGTAGCGTCGGGAGAAGGTACAGAATATGTGCTGCTTGTCCGCAAGTTGCCCGGTGAGAAGGAGGCACACATGTCTGCAACAGAAACAACATGAAGGTTCACCGCAGCATTTCGTCAGCCTAAATGAAGCCAATGAGAAGATGAAGGCCTCTCTTGATGGGCTTCAGTCAACTCCCTCTCATAACTATCTATTTCAACTAAAGGTTTCATAACCTACGCAGTCCAATATTGCTTCTCTGCCATCACTCACGGTGTTTCCAGTATCTTGGCAACAACTACAGGATAGTTATTTTCATGACATATTACAATGTCTTCCCCACCTTGCCTTTTCCTTCCAATCCTAACTATAGTAATCAGCTACCTCTGACTGCCCCGTACTTTATTACAGCTGACTTCTTGCATTATCATTAAGAGTTATTTTTCATCCCATCACCAGCTGTGCAATGGTTCTACAATAGGTACCAGAAAGCATGCAACGAGTGTATCACAGACATACTCCTGCACAGAATAACAGAGAGCTGAGCACGCTTATATGTATTCATGTTAAAAGACAAGGGGTGCAAACAAGGACAGAATAGAGAAGTCAAGACATCTAAAACACTGCATCTGTGGCAATTGCAGTGTCTTGACCTCTCTTGTGTCCATGTTCGTACAGCCTGTCTTTTCACATTTCTACATGCACTCGTGCCACCCCCATTTCCCCCTTTATTTTGTTTCACATCACTCATTCATTCCCGAATGTGCATAACCAACTACCTCAAAGAATATACTCTATGCCCTAAGTAGCTGCAACTGCTAGAGAGAGAGTTTTTGAACACTGACGCAGAAAAACAAACTATTTCATAATGTCACAGTGGAAATAAAGATGGCCCATCCCAAGAAATAACAGAAGTGCATCACGTTGGCACTCAGTACTTACTTCTAAGCACAGGCGCGATTTCCTGCTTCGGATCCGGTGTTTCCAGCCAAGGTTCCTTCGGTTTATCTGCTAAGGAATACGTGTCGACTGGAAGGTCAGGCAGTGCCCTACTCATGGCATCCCAGGAATGGCCAAGCGAAGCAGATTTCGTCTTCAGCGGAGGCTCCACAGCAAGCCCAGCGGGCTTTTGGCCTACAACACCTGTACGTGAGAAGACGGGCAAAATGAGGCCAGAAGCCTTTGCGCAAGGCTCCATCAAAGGACTGAAGCTGAGCCCCTCAAGGCGACAGGTGTTCTCTATGCAGCTCCATCATGGCAGATTTTAAAAGTAGGTGCCTAAAAGGAACCCTTATCTCTAATGTCGAATGATTCCAGTAGTTGTCTTCCAGGAAATACCAGAAGCCAAGAAAAACTAACAGGACTATTCTCAGACGTGCGAGTGGCAACAAATTACACAGTTGAACACCAAAGCAACCAACCCCGACATAATGAACTATGCGACAAAATTTCTTTTGTATTCATTGTCTGCTCCCAACAAGGCACAGTTTTCTTTCCACACATAACTAAGGGGGGGAGGTGATTCATGAATGAAAAGAAATGCGATGCAGTTTCGATGCAACCAAGGTTTTTTCGAGCAAGAAGCAGTGCAGTAAAATCTGCTTATTATGACCCCCTTTGATTAGGAAACGCAGTCAATTCGACGTGCTGTCTGATCCTGTCAAACATATGCATACACCTACGGCACAAAACTCTCGTTAATTCGGACGTATTTAGTTTGTGTGTGTGCATATGAGCAGATCTCATAACCGAGATTTATTATATTTGGCCCTTTTTCAAAACCGGGAGCTTCTATGACCACCCATGACCCCAAAGAAAGATCAGACCGCAGAGCCGACTTTACTCATTTGGAAGGGACACATTCTGCAATGTTGATTCATGCTTCACAGTATGTTCTCTAGATGGTACTATGAATAAAAAAGCGCCACAGAACAGAGATGCCGGTCCTCAGCCAGAGCCACAAGCACAGGTTCCCTCTGCCGTTGCTATGGCAATGGTGCATGGCCCTGCTTCGCCACATTTCTGCATTTGCTTGGCTATGCATTTTGTCGTCTGATCCCCGTTTGCCGCTCCACCCCCTCCAACCCTCCTACTTATTGGCACATGCGCTTGAGAGAACAGGGCGTTGAATGAGTTCCATGTGCCTCGACAGACATTGCTATGCGTCGTGAGTGGTGCAAGGTTTGTACTGAGTGAATGCACTGTGCAGTGGCAGAGTTTGCTCTCCTGTGTTATCTTACACCGTGCCCACAACTCAACTTACCAGGGCTACGGTTGACAGGAGGGGCCGGAGGACACGGTGGGCTGTCCGCAGCTCTTGATGGCCTGGTTGAGCTGGAGCCGGCCACAGCCGCTGAGTAGCTCAATGGGCGGCTCGACCGTGTGCTCTTTTGCTGAAGGGCAAAGTTTTCCGTCTGCCTGGCTATTTCTGCCAATGCATCGTCTGGAAAGCGCAGGAACAAGCATGCGCATGGAGTGAACAAGCATGCACATGGAGTGTCGTCCGGTCACATCTTTCTGGTGCTGGTTCATGATATTGAACAGCACAATGGACAAGAGATATACTCTGTTCCAGAAGTTCCGTGCAGCACTGTGGAAGCTACAGGCCTTCTCAACTAATCAGGAGGGCGAGCACATCTAAGTGTATCCTTTCGTGCCCTGTCGTCTGCCAGCGACGTGCGCTGCAGCTTTCGCTGCAGCGCACGTCGCTGGCAGACGACAATATTTTTCTCGGCGCCGTAAAAGCACGCGTCTTCGAGATACTTGCATGTAGACATTTGAGAGATAGGGATCTGTGGCTCATGTTTCTGTGGAAAGCGCCGCACTAGCCAAATTGAATATGAAAGCACCACGCTTCATCAGATTTCGTATACGCAAGCCTATGGGCATGCGAGGTGTCGCTCACGTTCGATACGAAATGATGGCTCTATTCCCGGTGTCTCGCCGTGCTTATCGTGCTCCGCTACCCACTTGTGCAGCGCACGCTCACTGACGTTGGTGAACGCAGCTGTTCTCTTAATGAGAAAGCTCATGCTTGCACTTCTGCCGCCCTCCTTACGGAATGTCCTGAACACATTTAGAGCCAACTGCTTCGCTTCTTTGCTGTAAAAGCTGACCCTGGAACGATATCGCACAGGTGAACCAGGCACGCCATTTTGGTAGGAGTGACCAAATCTGCCACCGCGGACTCATCACAACCCAAGACTGGGTCCTCCGCAGCGCTGTGGACGCTCGGGCTGTGCGGACAACTCATAAAAGTTTAGACGATGTGGTACCATTCCTTCGTACTAAGTAAAAACGTAACACATACGAGCCACAACAGCCTTATTTCTTTTGTCATTTGCATGTTATACCACGTACAAGCAAGAACTCTTCAGTATCATGGAACCACAAAAATTGTTTTCTACAGAAAATGTGACAAAATTGTCATACAAATCACAACTACAACACACAGGAAAGCTTCCAAGTAAAAATCCTCCGACGAGACCGCTTTCATAAGTCACGAGGACAAACAACGGGCTATGTATACGGTGCACTACATCTCGCTTCGCAACAACCTGCGTTCGAGGGTCGTGTAGCCTTGGCTCTGCTGCATGGAACTTCTGGAACAGAGTATAGTGCCTGTACTATGTTCTTTTTAACCGTCTTTTGTCCTTTACACAGCTCACCATCATGAGCGTAATGCATAACACTGCTGAATGACTTGCTTACTGTTTATCTGGCAGCGAAGGCAGTACTAAGGTATCTCTTTTCAAGGTAGCTTTTGACCCAGCGTATTACAAGCCCTACACAACATTTATTGCACAGTACCGTGATCCTGCAAGGAAATGGTCACATATATATATATACTCACAATCTGCATCTGTACGTTTGGATGATAACTTAATATCAATGTCTGATCGCACAAAGTTTCTTGGGGTAGACCTCGACAGGCATATAAAGTACAGGCGTATAAAGAACGCGCAATCATTCATTCGCAAGATAACCTTTGGAATATGTGCCATAATCGAACTCGTACACATTTTCAGCCACATATACATTCCCTTTATCACGTACATATTCACAGCTATCTATCTTATTGCATATCAGCCTGGGGCAACACATATTTCACCCACCTCAACCAACTTCAACACGTGCAAAATCGAGCACTTCATCTCATGACATTCAGCCATTTCTTAACCGATGCAATGCTACCTTGTCAGAATTTAAATATCCATCCTCTTCATCAACTGTTTCAGCTGAAGTTATCCATTGTGATGTATAGGCTTTTTCAAGGTACTGTACATATTGATAGCATTGTCATGGATAACCTTGTAAACAACGTTATTAGGTTTTCCGAACTGGGTAATCATCTTCAGCCTAAGATTCGCATGAGCTTTGGTAAGTTCACCCCCTTGGTTTACGGGAACCAAGCAGCGGAATTCCCTTCCTTATATCATTAAATCATCAACCACGAAACATGCATTTAAAAACCAAGTTGTCACAGGTCCTGTTAATTCGGGAGGCGATCGCCGGGCTAATTCCAAGGGCCGAAGTATCGGCCCCCCGAACCGCACCACGAAAGCGTGGACAATTTAGAAGTGGTCCTATTTGGCGCGCCAGCGGATGCCGGCAGTGGCCCAAAGAACAAGTCAGAGCCGAGAGTTGATAAACAAAATTATATTTTCAGTTATGGCAGATTAAAACGATACACAAGTATGCACGCTCGACAATAGTTGAATACAATGTGTCACCAATGAAACAATGTACTACACAGTACAATCAGCCATACTCGAAACAATGGACACAGACAACAATACGCACTACAATGCAGTCGCATGCATCGAACAACCAAGACACTTAAAGACTAAAGAGTTAGAAAACTTATTCAGTCCAAAGTTCTTGGAACAAAAGTCTGGATGATACTCTTCCGAGAATCACTCACTCAAAGTCCAGTGTTGTTGTCGCTCCGCTGCCCCCGAAGTTTCTCTTCCAGGAAACCTCGTGTCTTCAATTGGCTGCTCTCCAGGCTCCAAACTTCTTCGTCGGAAACACATCGGCTTCACACACGCAGCTGTTGCCACGCGTCTTCGCTCGATAGCGGTAGACACACACTCTTGTCTGTAGCTCGAGTCTTCACCCCTCAGGTGGAAATCCTCTTCTTCTCCTCCTTTGTCATCGGAAGACAAAAGGCTTCGCCCACAAGGCGGAACACCCTACGCACTCTGGCGTATACTTTCTTCTTCTCTAGCTTTGTCACTAAGGACAAAACCTTCACCGACAGTCGCGGCGGAATACCCCACGCACACTGGCGCTAACTTCCTTCTTCTCCTGCTTTGTCACTAAGGACAAAACCTTCGCCGACTACACGGCGGAATACCCTACGCACTCTGGCGCTAACTTCCGTCTTCTCCTGATCTCCCATCTCGGCTGCTCGGTTAAATACCTTCCACGCAAGATTCCAAAAAATTCTCATCATTTCGTCGGCGCGATGCGCAGCGAAGGCTGGGGGAAAGGGCGAGACGGTACGAGGGCCGTCCGCGACGGATGATACAACCCTGCATCACCACGCCCCTTTCCATCGAGAACGTTCTAGGGCTTGCTCGGGCGCCGATGCGAGGAGGTTCGACGGCGAACCTACGCTTCCGAGGGGAGAGGGACGCGCGCCCGGGGAGTCTTCGGATGCTTGTTTTCTTTTTTTTTTATCGTTGACCTCAAGGCGTCTTTACGGCGCCTTGTCGGGAGAATTTGGCGGCGCGCCCTTTTTGAGCGCTCGTTTTGTGACACAAGTAAAGAAATATTTTTGAAACATGTGTCTTCATTTTAGCAACTTCTTTTTGTTTGGTACATGTTGTATTGCTGTTTTGTACTATTGTAGTTTCAAATTGTTTCTTTCTGTGTTATCTTTTCCTTTTTCTCTGTCAATCCTATACATAATTTTGCTTTTGTATTTATTTTTGCGCTATTCACTTTCTTTCTCACCGAACATACAATAGCCACTGAATGATGTGTATCTCATTCCCGTTCACATAATGTATCGGAGCCCACCCGACAGTTCTTAACTTTGAGCCTCCTTGTGTATTACCAATCTTGTGCACACTTTCCTGCAAGCTTTATCGTCGATGTTGAATAAACTTGAATAAATTCCTATAAAACTTGATTACTTGTGATAACACTATGGCAGCCAAGTCAAGTGGCTAAGTTGTAAACGTCGCCTTTGCATAACTAAAATTTTTTGTCATAACTAAAATTTTTTGTCATACCACTTAAAAATATCCCGCTTACTCTCGTACATGTCACACATGCTTTAACGTGTGCTTTTCTGGAGGTGCTGACTGCAAAGCTGCCGACAGCGTGTCTGGTGCCTGATATGGAACTCGTTGGCAATTCACATCTAGCATTAGTATTCACAGTGGCACATCCCTCATCTCATTTATCTTTAAATGAAGTTTCCAAGCACAAGGGGCGTTCACCTTCAAATGAAGTGGCACTGATGTAATGTGAGCTCACCCCACTACGAACCGCCTACTCAAGTTTGTTTCGAGGGTCTTCAGACAAAGCTTGCGGCACCTTGTAACTTGGATGCACATTATAGTTCTTTTTATTTTTTAACAGCTACTTCGTGAATATCTCCAACAAAAATGTGCTTAACAAATTGCATCTAATTGTAGCCAAATAGCAGTTTTACAGCCACTAGGCCAGTTTTGTCACATTTGACAAATTATAACTTGATAACAACTGCTATAACTTCTTATAGCTTGTTAGCAAATGCAATACAGCAGGCAATGTTCTTGACTTCAATCAAAGAGAATTTCTTAAAAAATTAATAATGGCCTTTTTGGGAAAGCTTTCAAACCACAGCATTTTTGGTAAATCACGTTCACCCCGATTTCGATATAATAACAGTCTGCGTTTTGTCATGAGCAGTTCTCACTAAAAAATTACCCGTTTCTGTTGGAATACACATACCTACCAGCCCACCAAAAAATTGCAATTTTACAGGTTCCCTCGTTCTGGGTGCATTACAGAGGATTGAAGAATGCAGTGCTAAAAGTTGTTCTAAACACTAAGTACTCGGACATACCTGGGGCACACCTGGTTTCCCTTGGCGAATCCCACAGCGGAGGTGGAGAGTTCCTTCTCACGTGCAATTCAGGCTCACTTTCAAATGAAGAAGACCGTGCTGCGCAAAATATTTTGTCCAAGATCATCAACGAAAGGTTGCAAAGCAGAAGTACCACAACGTGAAACCTTGGCTGCGAGCAACAATGATGTACTAAATATGGAGCCTGATTGACTCGCTTTTATGCCAACAGAGTCGGTGCAAAATGCTATTTAGGAGCGATCGAATGTGTAGAGAAAAAATACGTGTGCACGCACAAACACACAAACATGAACACACACATTATTATCAAGTGAAATGAGTGTTCTGGAAAGACATGTCTGTGGAGAACATTATTGGGGAACAATTTATAGCAAATACATTTGTTGAGTCTAAACAAGGTGAACAAAGGAAAAATTATGCAGTATGCATCTGTTTAAAAGTGCACACATATCTGTGAACATAAACACCTTAAAGGAGCCCTGCAACACTTTTTGGGCATGACCAGAAAATGTCGCTGATCAGTAGTTGAGGCTCCCGAGAACGTGCGAGCCAAATATTATAACATAGCACACGACCTGAAATTCACAATAAATTCTTAAAGTCAGCTAAAAATTGCTCTCTCTTCTCTTGACTAAGAACGCAACAAGCTCAAAAATCACTCGTTGCAGCCGTTGTATCAGCCATTGGCTGATTTGAGCATGGCGTGCTCGGTGGTCGCCGTGAGAGGCCACGACTTGTCTACGCGTGCGCGTATGATCACATTGAAAAGTTAGGTATTTGAAGCGAAAAAAAAGGAGAGAGAGAGAAGAGAGGTAAAGTGCTCAAGGCTACGAGGCGCGCGTGACGTATTTTCTTTCCTTGCACCATCTTTCTCTGCTTAGCTTTCAGCGCTTTAGTCGTGACAAGAGAGAATTAAATTGCAGCTTGCAATGAATATTTGCAACTCTGCTCATAATGGACAGAATCTAAAAATTTTCGCGGCAGTGAATTCGTGAGGCAATAAGCTCCTTTAGCGATTAAATTCCATGGCTACTTAAAAAAGTGTTGCAGGGCACCTTTAACATGATGTACAGACAAGACACAATAAAACTAGTTTTTTGACAAATCTACCAAATACTAGTCTGCTCTCTTAAGGGGGCAGACTGGTCTTAGACATTTTTGTTTATTTCTTCAGTGCCCTTCATCGAACTGCACAAAATTATACAGTTTTTTCTGCTGATTTCAAATATTTAATTAGTTTTCCTGTAACTCATCTTG
Organism: Rhipicephalus annulatus; assembly: GCA_013436015.1. Taxonomy (NCBI): domain Eukaryota; kingdom Metazoa; phylum Arthropoda; class Arachnida; order Ixodida; family Ixodidae; genus Rhipicephalus; species Rhipicephalus annulatus. The sequence continues at coordinate 231,240 of WOVY01001901.1, forward strand.
TTCCTGAGATAACTTAAGTTCCACCCTGTGTTTGAGGCTGCCATAGAAAAAAAAAGTGCTTAATTAAAAGTGATATTTAAGATATGCCAACATAACTATAGAGTGAAAGTATGCTAGAGCCTTTTGTTTTTAGGCCTTTCTTGATTATTTTACAGCAAAATGAACTATCCATTTTCAAAAGCAGTTGGAATCGCATTACAATTTTGATGAGTAATTAATTAAAAAGGCTTGTGCTCTAAATTCTGCTCCCATACTTGCATTCTACACAAATACAAGTTTCCATTGCAAAAAGAATTATTGTTTTACCTGCCCTAGCTGCAGAGATATTGAGGCATCAAAATTGAACAGACGTAAATTTACTTTTTTCAGAAAAATGAAAAACCGGAAAACACACAGCTTCTTCAAAAAGCAACAATCATGGTGCGCATGTTTTGCAATTCTCATAAAGGTGCTCATAAATTCGTTGCAGAGCTTCTAACACAAATGGGGGCCAATTACAAAAAAGGCTCGAAGTCGGTTCCCCACTTTTTTGCAGGTTCTGTGTGTTGACAGTACCAAGAATCTCGACAGTTCTGCATGTTGACAGTACCAAGAATCTCGACAGTTATAATGACATTAAAAAAAATTACCACTTCCTGGTGTGTGAAAATTTGCAGAGATATAGAAAAATACTTGCAGAAACCAAATATGCCAATTTTAAAAAATGAAATTTTTTGTCACCTTTTGGTCCCAGAGACCAGTCTGCCCCCTTAATAAGATAACAGCAAGTGCGAGTGTGGCTACTTCCAACGCTTGCTTCATAGCGTAATGAAATTTTTCGTCACCAAACAGCAGGCACAAAGTGGAATCAACATTTTGACAACACGTATGTCACAAAAAATATTTGCAAGTCTCATGATTATTGGCTACCATACGTGTGGTTCAAAATACTTCATGTAAAACAATTGAGTGAGAAAGACACATAGAAAATAGGCACACAAAAAAGCACCCCAAACTTTCTACATTCCAAGGGTTTCCACATTGCAGCCATCCTTGATAATCTTTTTTTTAAGTAGAGTACCCTATCATAATGGGGGCAAGATGTTGGAGTTTCTTGAAAGAGACAGGCAGCCCTCCAACAGTGCCTGCTTGCTTCTGTGCAATTTAGATAAGTTCTGTCACATGCCTTTTGACATTTTGTTCTCTTTCTTTCTCCACATTTGCCTTGTGCTTACATCCGGCATTACCTCCACTCTAACAAGGGATATGATGGCATAAAATGAAGATGGAGGAAAAAAAGAAAATAAAGGACACACATGTCAAGTTACAGTAGCTGTAACATTTCCCTTTTCATTCTTTTCTTATCACTAGAACACATTTCTTGAGCATCAGCCATCAATGTTTTTAGTTGGCGTCCCTAGCCCTGCCTCGAGGTTTTCATATAGTATGAGCTTGAGGGGAAAGTCATTTGAAATACGAGACAGTGAAATACGAGACAGTGAAATACACTCTGCATATGGGACCTAACCTTGTTGTGCCGCAAAAATGCTTTGACCTGCCCCTAATTTCGAGACAAGTAAGGCTAATTTAGCGGGAGTTTATTGTAGTGCAAAGCTAAGTCACACCTCAACTGTTCAACTAGTTGCAATTCTCTGAATATGGCGCTACCTATACAGTACGTTCGTAAGCATAAACATTTTGATCACCAAATTTTTTCTATTGACTGCTGTTTTCTATGAAATGTGTTCAGCGGTTCCTTTCACAAAGATCACACCAAAGATATCAGAAGTAGATATCAAAAACCGTAGCTGACGCAGCTAACATCAGTTTAATGCTCCTTAACAAGAGACACGAATTCTATACAGAAACTAGACAAAAGAATGGCTACAGGCCGTCGAAGCACATGTAACGTGGTTTGGAAGACAACAGACACCTTAATACTAACACCTTATGACATCATAATGATATTCAAGAAGGTAATACTTCAGTATAGAAATGAGAGGCAAAAGTAATCCAGCAAATGTTCAGCTATATGACACCAAGATACTGGACAAGAATATTTTTGCAATCAGGAAAGAAGAGGCCAAAGAATAAATTTTCTGGTATAATGTTTACCTATACTAGGCAAGGGGTGGACCCACGAAATACATATTTTTTATTGCCGCTGCAGTAAATAATGATGATGATATGGGGGCTTTAACATCCCAAAAGAACAGCAGCAAATAATGTTTAGCTGGATGATGTGCTGCAGAATGAGGTGAAATTCACCTTTTATTTTTCCTTCAGCTGCTTTCCTGAGTTCAGTTGATAGCCGTAAGACTTCAGGTCGCGGTACGTGTGGTTCTTTGGTTCCAATGCTCGTCTTCGGCTTGTAAGGCAGCTCCAATGTGCTAAAATGTGCAAAAGAAGAAAAAAAAAAAGAATATAGGAGAGTTTATAGGTAAGTACTAACATTGAAGTCATTGTAACTTAAGATGCAGCATTTGAGCTATTCTTTTTTAACTATTGCAACCAGCACAACAAAGAACTGCCCAGATGGTTTTTTTATAGTACACCTCTGGGCAGTCAACAGGATAATGACACAAGGTAATTTTGGATTAATAAATTGCTCTTTAAATATAAACTTGAATTTGATTATTGAAACAACTTTAAATCGTATAGCAGGTTGCAGTATTGGCATATAGTCTGCATAAAACTGACCATAAATCATTCACCAATGACCCAGGATCAGCTACAAGCTTATTCTTCTAAAGGAGGACAAACTACTGTGGTGTTGTATGATTCCAGCTATCGTCACTGCACAACCTTCCTTTCCCTGCTTGGAGACCAAAGACAAAAACATTTTAATCTCTATCAAAGCAAAATTAAAACTGTGGACACACAATTTTACACACATTTGCACATACATTTAAGAAGGCAAAAACCTTGAAGGAATTTCCTTTGATTCTTCAAGCAATCAAGCAATAAGTTTGTTGCATGCGGGCAGCACAGGCAACAAACCTAGAGTTTCTGACCTTTACAGAAACAAATACCAATCAGCAACTTTTCTGCTATTAGTACAAGCACTTACCTCGGCCTGATTGCTTCCTCGTCATGAGCCCTCTTTCTCTCAATTTTGCTTTTCTTGTGCGTTTTAGGCTTTGTGCTGGCCTCGAAGCTTTCATCTGCAAGGTTCCCATCAGGTGGAAACAAAGGCGCACCAAAGGATGACTGGTTGCTGGACTCGGCCATACTACCGCTGCTGCCTTGTTCAGAACCACCTTTTAGCTTTGGCCGCTTGCCTTTTATTAACTTGGCCGACGTGCACACATCTGGTAGATGCAGCAACGTATGATCCTGCAAAGAGAAAGATGGGCAGAGTCCATATCATCATGCATTCACACACTGTTCCTTTCAGAAGCATAAAAGCAGAACAAATACAGAATGTGGCAAATGCTTGGCAATGTGGCAGAGAAGAGCAAGATAGGAAGTCTATCTTGAAATACCCAACATTTTCCTGACCAGCACAGAATAAAAGAAGCCCTGGTTGTTGGGTCCTACCTAAGAGACATCAAGGTGAAAGCTTGTTTACCTTCCTTGCCCCTTCTCTGAATCCTTCCTAATACGTTCTTTCCTCACAAGGCACGAGGGGTTCAAGTGCCGTGACACACCTTTTCCTTGGCTGATGATGGTGATTATGATGATGAAATATAGCTCAGCCCCACTGTAAAAGGTGGGCAGTTTTCAGTTACCCCCCTCATTATGAGATTCACATTGTGTGAAGTCTGGTTTGATTCTACGCTTTGGACATGCAATAGTAAACCTGTTAATGCGACTCCTTACTAGACTGACCTTCTTCCTAGTTTTTCCAAAAGTGGTTTCAAGCATAGGCATCGATCTGTGGTGGAATACCCGACTGCCATGCCGAATAGATTGGCTCGGTTCTGTCTCAAACCACGATATCTAGTTATCTGATTTTTATTGAGGTCACCGGAGAGTTTGTAGCGCACACCGTTGAGAGCAAATCGTGACGCACTTAGGGCTTCTGCCTTAATAATTTGGTACCTGCAATTCCTCAGAATGCTATCCACAACACTAAATCTTATTGTTGCTTATCTGAAATGTCTCTCATTCTTCATTCTAGCACCTGCAATTATATTATCAGTTGATGACAAAGCCCGAGATGCCAGTGAAGAACACGTACACTCTTTCTATGCAATGCAAGGAAAAGAACAAATGCTACAAAAATGAAATTAAGAGAGCTTGTTCTCATTCATTGTTGAAAAGCAGCAATAGAGAAGTGAAAGGAATGAAGAGTAAAAAAATTCATGGCAATTTATTTCTGGGCGCTATGTGGTTATGAGCCATATTGTAGCGGGTAGGTGGCTCCGGATTAATTTTGACCACCTGGGGTTCTTAAGTTAGGCATTTGACTAAATTCATGCATGCTGGCATTTTTGTACAGAACTTTATTTGGGCCTAGCCCGTACATATATGCAAATTAAAATTACCCGCACAAACACAGAACATGCCTCACAAAGAAAAGAAGATAAACACAGGAGCGCTGTTGCGCTAGTGTGTGTATATTTTTTTTTGGGGGGGGGGGGGGTGCGTGTTCTGTGTTTACGCTGGTAATTTTAATTAAATGGCATTAGTGTGTCTCAGCCCACGACCTACCTAAGTGCAGCTGTCATGCTTGAGAATTGAACTTCCAACCTTATGATCAGCTGCCCAACATTATAGCTGCAAAGCTACTATGGTGGCTTAAAATTTGAAGATAGGCATGCTACTTTTCAATCATAAGGCCAAGAGAAATGTTCCCGTGCATCATTATGCTCTATTTCATACATCAGGTGCAACGCTATGGAAGCTAGCGAGACTTCTTGTAGTAGATGCGTTTGTACCAAGAAATAGTTCAACAGTTCAATGATCTTACCACCTATAATTTTTTTTTTTAGAATGAGTAATAAATCAAGATGCTCTATGCTTGGGAAATAAGCAAATCATGTTAGTGCACTCTCATTTGAGTGAACTTCAAAGGACCCAAGGAAATCATTCACTTAAATGGAAGTTTACTGAACTGAGTATTCACTGGGATAAGGAACGGCATTGGGTAAAGAAGAAATCAAGTCAAGCGGGTGAAATGCAATTTATTTTAAAAATAATTCTGCAGTTTTCATTTGTACTAGCACCCTTAAAGCGCAAAAAGAGACAAAGCTGTCCAGATAGCCCACGCTTCTCTGCAGTGTCTCTGATACAGCTTGTTGCAGTGACAAAAAGTTTTACAACTTTCAAATATATCGTATATACCAACCTGAAACGCCATCGGCGAGTTTCCGCATTGGCACTTTTTTTTATAGTCTTTTTTTTCCACATTCGTTTTGTTGATAACACGGGTATTTCGATGTTAATTTTTGGAAATTTAAATGCCAATAAGCACACTGCATCGCATGCCTTGATTCTCGGACACGCGAGACTGCATGCTCAACACGTTTTGCACTAGTGCAGCCTACGAAGATTATTTTGCTTCTAGTAGAGATATTAGAAACTTCAGCGACTTGTGTTATCTGCATTCTATGCATAAATTTTTCGAAAATTTTACCTTGCGTAATAGGCGCACCATGAACTTGGCGTCGCATTTTCTCGGAGGAGTACACCTATTATGGGAGTAAATACGGTGTATGCTATAACCTCATCTAGAGACACAGGATTTGAGCCTATCTTAAGCATGACAACTTTGTTGCAATATTTGTGTTTTGGTTTAGCACGACGGCGGAAACTATTTCTAAATATGGCAACTATGTGCATGTACTGAAGCACACATGGCTTGTTTTCTTCTCCCACATGGCTCCTTCGCCTCGGCGGTACTTCATGCACAAATGTTTTTGCACTGCCGTCAACGTATGTGTGATTTGGCAGCGGCGCGCATCGATATGCCAGTAAAGGGTACAAAACATGATTGAAGAGTTCGGGTCCGCAGATCAAGTTTGTTCAACTGAAATAGTATTCACTATCGTAACTACTCGAATCTAACGCGCACATTTATTCCGGTTAAGCGAGTTCATAAATCGCATGCACGTTAAAATCGAGTACGAAAAAAAAAAAAATGAATACAGTCATTTTATTGCCATCGGCATTTTCAAAATGGTCGCCCCTTACGTGCGTCGGCATGGCGCGTCGGCCATTTCTGCCTATGTGTTTCCCATGTGCGGCACTTCGTACGTGTCCTGAGGAGTTCATCATCTTGCAGTGCATTAGCATTGACGGCATGGAAGGGCCAACTCCATAAACTCAACGAGTGCACCACGATGCCGCTTTTAAAAAAAAAGTCATCGCGTGTGCAGAACGGGACGGGAATCGGGCAGCATCGCGGTCATTCGGAGTTCCCGAAACGTGCGTGCGGGACTGGCGGAAACAAAAGCAGAAGATTGTCGCCAGCAAAGCTTCACGCAAAGGCTTCAGTGGACCACAGCAGGGTCGGTTTCTGCAAATTGAAGAGCTGCTCGGCGAGTATGTGCTTGAGCAGCGAGCGGCACAGCGGCCCATGACGACAGAACTGCTCCAAGTGCGGGCTATGCAGTTAGCCTTAGAAAAAGGGCTAATGCAGAGCCAGATTAAAGCGAGCAGGTGCTGGCTAACTAACTTTATGAAAAGGAAAGGCTTTTTCCTCCGAAGGCGAACGGGCATATGCGAAAAGTTTCCGGACGAGTACGATGAAAAGCTTCACAGTTTTCAGACGTTCGTCCTAACTTCGACATGCTTGGCACCACAACCTGTCGAGAAGAAGGGTGTGAAGCAAGTTCACGTGCTGACATCGGGCTACGGTAAATCTAGAGTGACGGCGATGCTCTGTTGCAAGTCAGATGGGCACAAGCTTCCCCCTTACCTCTATTTAAACGGAAGACGCTTCCGAAAGGAGTCGTTTTCCCGAGTAGCGGATCGTGCGGGCCAACTAGAAAAATATGTGCGCATTGCAATCGATTTTTTACTCTTTTTTTTTTTCGTCGTGGAAACCGGGTGCGCGTTACAATCGAGGGCATGGTAGAATCGAGTAAATACGGTATTCAGAAGCTGGTTTAATTGAAGATTTTTGTATAGAATGCGTAGGAAAACTTTCAGAGATTTTCTAATAGTGTTTTATTCTGAAATATTCGTTAAACCAACATTTGTTCAAATGAGAGTTCACTTTATTTACACAGTTGTCAAGAACCTGTCCTGAATTCACTAACTGCACTTTGTTTTCGTATCGTGGGCTCTGCGATTAGGTCCGGTAGTGCACGGCTGGAGCCGATTACAAAGGCCATGTTCATAACGACAAAATACCGCATTTACTCGCATAACAGGCACACTTTTTTCCAGGAAATCAGGCTCCAAGTACGGGGTGCACCTATTAGGTAAGGTAATTTTCCTAAAAATTTTATTTCCAACTCCTGTATACCGCGGATAATGTATACATCGCTGAAATCACGAACATCTGCACCATAGTTAAACCTGGATATAACGAAGGTAATAAATTCACGAAAACACTTGTTATAAAGAGGATTTCGTGATATGCAGGTTCAGTACGAAAATAAACGTGCAAATTAAACAAAAAAGAGACTGAAAGCAGAGCTAACCCAAAACACTTATATTACAGTAAAAACAGCGTATTTACGTTTTTTTACTTTTCGGGAACCATACAAATTTCTTGTTCACACTAACCAGGCAAGAGTCGTATGAGCCTGTATGGGTCCCAAAACGTCTGTTTTTTCACCTTGACTTGGTCACTGATAGCATCTACATCCTCATAGCACCTGATGTATGAAACAGAAAGTAGCAGAAGTGAAACTTCAGCAAACTTGCCTTTTCACTCAAGTCAGAGTCTGCATTCGACGTCTCAGTTGTCGTTGATGACGTCTCCTCTTCTATCACCATTTTCTTGCGCCTGTTCTTCCTGTCGTCGTCTTTCTTCTCGCCAGCAATAACTTGGTTCTCACGTGCCGTCTGAGTTGCAACGCTCGCCACAGCCTCCACGCTGCGCTCCTTGCTCCACGCGTCCGTGTTGAACCACATCACCAACTTCCACCATGCCGCCTGCTGCGTGTCGTCCCTCTCGTCTACGGATTTCTTCACGAGGAGCGATGCGGGAACCGTTTGCTTGGCACGAACAGGCGACTCCGACCTTCCTGGAGTCAGAGATGCCTGAACACCAGTTTCCTGCTTCTGCTTAGCATTGGTGCGGCGTCGCACGCCATTTCTGCTCATGCCCCGGTCTGTGTCAGGGTCTCGTGTGGCCTGGTTCTCGGCGTCTGGCGTGCGCGATAATGACGTCGAGCTTCTACTCGTTGACACCTGGCACGATGAGTCGACCCGGCATGGTCCCACATGCTGTTGTTGCATATCGTGGTTCTTTCGTCTGCTATTGCTAGGTGCTTTACTGTAGCTGCAGAAAGAGAAAAATAGTTTAAAGATGGATGACAGCGGAAGCAAGAAACAATTAACATAGTCGATCTTGATCATTTTCAACAGAGCTGAACATCCAGACGGTTACAACAATGTTGGTACGGAAGGCCCAGAGCATAGTTACTTGAAAATGCAGTGGGCTAATGCTGTAGCAGTAATATTTCTCCCAATTCAACACAAAACCCAACAGTGCTCTATAAACAAGGGCAAATGTTACTTCTAATGTAGCACTGACGTTTTTAAGACACCTAAAGCAGTACCTTTTTGTTTTAGCCGTCAACTACAGACAGGTGTATGTAACTTTTCTGCTACATTTGGCGAGGAGAAATTTCAAATTGGGCAACTCGGATGTACCTTCTCAAACCAGCACTGATGGTCTCGGCTACTAGTTGGTCCTCTATATCATAGCAAGTACAGTAAATCTCAATACAACAAATCTCAAGGGACTTCTACAAATCATAACTTAATTTGAAAAGTCGCTGTAGTGCAAGTATTAAAAATTTGACCAAAAATTATGAACACAAACACGTGAGCCGCCTACCTGTGCTGTGTATACAGTCGCGACCGTGTAATGCATTAATAAAGCGTAAAATAACAAACATGAAATATTTCGGAACCAGGGCACGTTTATTTGATGAAGAGCATAATCTATCCTGCTGTGGTCATCTCGACTGCGGAAAGATGAACTCTTAAGTGTGCACATTCTTCTTACGCACTGCGAAGTATCGGTGTTACCGTAATTACTCAAATCTAACGCGCACCTTTTTTCCAGTTAAGCGAGTTCATAAATCGCATGCGCGTTAGAATCGAGTCTGAACAAAAAAATTACGGTCAATCTATTGCCATCGGCAAATCCAAAATGGCCGCCCCCTATGTGCGTCGGCATGGCGCGTCGGCCATTTCTGCCTATGTGTTTCCCATATGCGTCACTTCCTACGTGTGCTGAGGAGTTCGTCATCTAGTAGTGCATTAGCATCAACGGCGTGGAAGGGCCGACTCCAAAAACTCCAGTGCACCACGATGCCGCTTTAAAAGAAAAGCCATCGCGTGTGCAAAAACGGACGGAAATCGGGCCGCATCGCGGTCGTTCGGAGTTCCCGAAACGTGCGTGCGGGACCGGCGGAAACAAAAGCAGAAGATTGTCAACAGCAAAGCTTCACGCAAAGGCTTCAGTGGACCACAGCAGGGTCGGTTTCCGCAAATTAAAGAGCTGCTCGGCGAGTATGTGCTTGAGCAGCGAGCGGCACAGCGGCCCGTGACGACAGAACTGCTCCAAGTGCGGGCTATGCAATTAGTCTTACAAAAAGGTCTAATGCGGAGCCAGTTTAAAGCGAGCAGGTGCTGGCTAACTAACTTTATGAAGAGGAAAGGCTTTTCCCTCTGAAGGGGAACATGCATATGCGAAAAGTTTTGCGGAGGAGTAGGATGAAAAGCTTCACAGTTTCCAGAGGTTCGTCCTAAACTTGCGGCGCAACAACGGCTCTTCTTGCGCAAATCGGGAATGCCGATCAGACGCCTCTTTACTTCGACATGCCTGGCACCACAACCGTTGAGAAGAAGGGGGCGAAGCAAGTTGGCGTGCTGACATCGGTCCACGGTAAAACTACAGTGACGGCAATGCTCTGTTACACGTCAGATGGGCACAAGCTTCGCCCGTACCTCATATTTAAATGGAAGACGCTCCCGAAAGGAGTCGTTTTTTCGAGTGGTGTGATTGTGCGGGCCAGCGAGAAAAATGGGTGCGTGTTGCAATCGATGTCTTACGTTTTTTTTTTTTCCGCGGTGGAAATCGGGTGCGCGTTACAATCGAGGGCGCGGTAGAATCGAGTAAATACGGTAAATACCGATTCTTCTCGTTGGTTCGCCTGCACTGTTTCAACGTCGTCTTCGGACTCATTGCCGTTTCCTTATCACAACAAATAGTATAGATCCTATCAGTCGTCAGCTATGCCCACATGCATGCTTTGCCGTCGCACTCTGCATACTGTTCGAGCGTCAGTAAAGCATGCACGAGTAACCATCAGCGAGTTCATCCCACAGGTCATTCGTGTCACACTTTTCACTGTCGTAGAATTTTCTTCGTGCTGCTTCCGGAGGTCATCTTGAACGTTCAAGCACCAACCAAAAGACTAGAATACAGCGAGTGTTGAAGATTGGGCGAGTTGGTTCGTCGTACTTGAACTGGTATAGCGCATTACGCGGAAGAAGAAACGGCCGAGCAGACCGACACAAGAGGACAGAGCGCTCTGTCCTCTTGTGTCGGTCTGCTCGGCCGTTTCTTCTTCCCCGTAATGCGCTATACCAGTTCAAGTAGAATACAGCCACATAACAAACACGCAGATAAAGCTGCCCGACGAGAACAAAGGAAACGGGGCGAAACCTAGCACTAAAAACAAGTAGCAGGCGATCACGATGGCGATAGGGCTATCACACATTTGAATAGGGCGGGCACATTGAATAGTGACAGGTACAGAGCTGGGCCTTATTTTTACAGCAGTAACTTTTTACAACCGATATTCGTTATTTTAGAGCGTTGTGGAGATATAAGGGGGATAAAATTTCATACGTTAGTCTGAAACATTCGGTACTCTGAAATTAATTGTAGTGAAACATTTTTCCATTATGTCAATGGACATATGGAGGGCGATTTTCTAAAAAGCCCTTAATCTGAAAAAATTGTTAATCTGAGGTTTGGCATAACGAGATTAAATTGCAGGACGCTGCAGTTCACCAGCAGACAGAGCAAATGGCTCAGAGACCATGAGACGAAAATGTCGTCCTTTGAGAAATTAAATACTAGTTTGGGGTTTTACACGGGAAAATCATATTATGACACTTTGGGAAAGGGGGGGGACGCCATAATTGTTTGGTCATCTGGCATTCTTTAAAGTGCATCCAAATTCGAGTGCATAGGTACTATTTCCATTTGCCCCCTTCGAAATTCTCTTGCCATGGCTGGAAAATAAGCCTGTGCCTTTGTACTTAGCCCTGGCACACGTTAGTATGGAACTGCAGTTAAACCTGGATATAACAAAATTTACAAACTCCAGAAAAAATTGATTATAAAGAGGATTTTGTTATATGCAGATTCAGTATGAAAATTTGAAAAATAAGTGCGCAAATTAAACAAAAAGAAAAATTAATTGTAGAGCTAACCCAAAATACTTAATTAGCAGTAAAAAGCTGCATAATTATTGCAATACCAATTATATGGACACTCTTGGTGGGTTTTTGCCATTGCTGCCATGTTTAGTAACTAGTCCAAATTGATAACAAGCCCCCGCGCATCGTAATTTTTACGAGAGGGTAGAAGTGTGTGAGTGTTGTTGAAGCAGAGATCAAATGAGCCGGAGCATCTCTATCGTCTGGACGGCACATACGATAACATCCCCCCGCATGTTAGAACTGCCATTGAATGCTCAAACCGAAAGGAAACCACCCGTCTTCAACGAGCATGAAAAAAAAACAAGGGGGAAGGGGGTCGCTTGAGTAGCAACGGTGAACTTTGATGTTAAGGGCGCGGTCGCGATCACAGGCGCGTGCTATCTCGGCAAGCATCAGTGCCCTTTCAACATGAAGAAACTGTGTGAAAAGAGCAGTTCTCCCTGTAGCGGCCGTATGTGCTTACACCAGCGTATTGTAAGAGTTCCACAATATCAGATCTAAAAATGTTGGCTGCCAGCCTTGCTTTGTATAGCATTACAATTTGTTGCTATCGCATTCATTGCATTGCATTCAATGCACCGTCGTGTTGTTGCCACAGCTAATCAGCTAATCGTGAAGGCTACGGTCCTACGAACTCGTGGCGCGAGACGGAAGCGCATGATGAGTCGAACTCCAAAAACCCGTATTATCTCCATCGTCTCAAAGAGTTTCCATCGGCACCTAACCTGACATCCCCTCGGTACTGACGACAAGGCTGTCCGCATTAAAAAAAAAGCAAAGCTGAATGTCAACAGGGGCCACATCATGCGTGCGCAGTGAAACTATGCACGCACGGCATCGAAAACGAAGAGTGAACAACACGGATACAGTGACAAACGGCCATTTTTCACTCACTATGAAAAAATTTCATTTCTGGCCTAAGCGTCTGCCTGTGGTGCACATTAAAGAATCCCCAGAAGTTGTAATTTTCAGAGCTCTGCATATTGCGTCTCTTATAATCATACTGTGGTTTTGAAGTAAGACGGTAAGTCGGGCCAGTTGGTTAGGATCCATCGTGAACTTTCTTACAGCGCAACACCAGAAAAAAAAAAACAGGACAGGAAAGGAGTAGAACAGAAAGAAAAGACGGCGCTGACTCACAACTGTTGTTTATTGGAAAAAACGGGGTGAAAAGTATTGGCAATATATATAGGTCCCGGCAGCCTACACCACAACATGCGCAGAATACGAGGTGCACCGAGGTAGCGTTATCACACTCATGGCAATAAACAAGCTTGGCCTAAATAACTTAATTCTTTTTCATGCAGTGTGACGGATGATTCACTAACGCACTTGCTACCCCTAATCTTTATATGATATGCCTCAGCGATTTCTCTAGTTATCTGGTTAGGATGCTTGAAGATGATGGTGGTCCTCTCAAAAATGGGACGACAACCGCATGACCTGCAATGTTCCGGCAGATGAAGTCGCGCGATCCCTTGAAGAGATAACTCATGCTCCCTTAAACGAACATTCACACATCGTTTAGTTTGTCCCACGTACTCCCTGCCACACGATAATGGAGTTAAATACACAGCTTTCTTTACACATGCGATGTACTTGTTTTTATGATTCACAGCGCATCTCCCTTTGGCCTGTTTGTTCCTCAGCGCATTATCGACCATCGGGCAAATGCGACCTACCTTATGTTTGGCGGAAAAAAGAACGTCGACACCATACCTTGAGCCTACATTTTTCAACCCATGCGCCAATTTGTGTACATAAGGAAAAACTGCTCTTTTTCTTTTTCCATCAGAATCTTCTTGAGCTCCTCTGCGTTTCACGAGCTTAACGCTCCGAACCATAGACTCACACACAGACGAAATCACCTTGTCGGGATACCCAGCATCTACTAAGTGTTTTACCTGGTTATTAAAAGCAGTATTCGACACGTGCACACAGGATTTCCTGAGCGACGCATTTAAAATTGTCTTTGCAATCGCTCTCTTCACAATCTTAGAATGGCCAGACTTGTATTTTAAGATAGGCTTAACTGATCTTGGCTCATATTTCCAACACAAATGATCTTTACCAAAAGTTAGCTTTAGGTCAAGAAACTGTAGCTCGTAATCCTTACTGACTTCGTGGGTGAAGGTGAGGCCTATACCATGCTGACTGAACAATTTAAGAATGTGGTCAATGTCCTTATGGTGAATGTCATTGTGGGAAAAAATTACAAAATCGTCGACGTAACGAAAAACAGCACTGCAGCACTTACTAAGGTGACCTTCCAGCTGCCTGTCAATGTAGCCTAAAATAATGTCACTAATAATAGGGGCCACGCTGGACCCTATGCAGACACCAGACTTTTGTACATAAAGATCCCCCTGCCACGACACAAAGGTACTTTCAAGGTAAAATGACAAAAGTTCAAGAAATGATTCTAAAGAAATACCGCAACCATCGATGAAAGATTGTTCATCGTTGTCAAACACAATGCAGGCTTTTACGCATTTCATAACCTGGCAATGCGGAAGGGAATAATATAAATTTTCCACGTCAACACTGAAGGCACTACGTAGGCTCATCGAGTTATTTTTGAGGTACTCGCACACAGAATCCGAATTCGGTATGCGGAAAGGGTCAACAATATTCAGGCATGCTAGGTTCTTTTGCAGAAAACGTGAAATATCTAGAAGTCTAGAAGTTTTCTTTACGGTGAAATCGCACAAGGAAGACATGCCTTTCCGGGCCATAGTCTCGGAAAAAGGTAGCTGGCAGTTAGATATTTCACGTTTTCTGCAAAAGAACCTAGCATGCCTGAATATTGTTGACCCTTTCCGCATACCGAATTCGGATTCTGTGTGCGAGTACCTCAAAAATAACTCGATGAGCCTACGTAGTGCCTTCAGTGTTGACGTGGAAAATTTATATTATTCCCTTCCGCATTGCCAGGTTATGAAATGCGTAAAAGCCTGCATTGTGTTTGACAACGATGAACAATCTTTCATCGATGGTTGCGGTATTTCTTTAGAATCATTTCTTGAACTTTTGTCATTTTACCTTGAAAGTACCTTTGTGTCGTGGCAGGGGGATCTTTATGTACAAAAGTCTGGTGTCAGCATAGGGTCCAGCGTGGCCCCTATTATTAGTGACATTATTTTAGGCTACATTGACAGGCAGCTGGAAGGTCACCTTAGTAAGTGCTGCAGTGCTCTTTTTCGTTACGTCGACGATTTTGTAATTTTTTCCCACAATGACATTCACCATAAGGACATTGACCACATTCTTAAATTGTTCAGTCAGCATGGTACAGGCCTCACCTTCACCCACGAAGTCAGTAAGGATTACGAGCTACAGTTTCTTGACCTAAAGCTAACTTTTGGTAAAGATCATTTGTGTTGGAAATATGAGCCAAGATCAGTTAAGCCTATCTTAAACTACAAGTCTGGCCATTCTAAGATTGTGAAGAGAGCGATTGCAAAGACAATTTTAAATGCGTCGCTCAGGAAATCCTGTGTGCACGTGTCGAATACTGCTTTTAATAACCAGGTAAAACGCTTAGTAGATGCTGGGTATCCCGACAAGGTGATTTCGTCTGTGTGTGAGTCTATGGTTCGGAGCGTTAAGCTCGTGAAACGCAGAGGAGCTCAAGAAGATTCTGATGGAAAAAGAAAAAGAGCAGTTTTTCCTTATGTACACAAATTGGCGCATGGGTTGAAAAATGTAGGCTCAAGGTATGGTGTCGACGTTCTTTTTTCCGCCAAACATAAGGTAGGTCGCATTTGCCCGATGGTCGATAATGCGCTGAGGAACAAACAGGCCAAAGGGAGATGCGCTGTGAATCATAAAAACAAGTACATCGCTTGCGTAAAGAAAGCTGTGTATTTAAGTCCATTAACGTGTGGCAGGGAGTACGTGGGACAAACTAAGCGATGTGTGAATGTTCGTTTAAGGGAGCATGAGTTATCTCTTCAAGGGATCGCGCGACTTCATCTGCCGGAACATTGCAGGTCATGCGGTTGTCGTCCCATTTTTGAGAGGACCACCATCATCTTCAAGCATCCTAACCAGATAACTAGAGAAATCGCTGAGGCATATCATATAAAGATTAGGGGTAGCAAGTGCGTTAGTGAATCATCCGTCACACTGCATGAAAAAGAATTAAGTTATTTAGGCCAAGCTTGTTTATTGCCATGAGTGTGATAACGCTACCTCGGTGCACCTCGTATTCTGCGCATGTTGTGGTGTAGGCTGCCGGGACCTATATATATTGCCAATACTTTTCACCCCGTTTTTTCCAATAAACAACAGTTGTGAGTCAGCGCCGTCTTTTCTTTCTGTTCTACTCCTTTTCTGTCCTGTTTTTTTTTTTTTCTGGTGTTGCGCTGTAAGAAAGTTCACTGTGGTTTTGAGATGTACCCAACAGTTATGTTATACAAACCTTGCGCTATAGCTCTGGCCATCAGCCACCACCCCTTGCGAAGAAGGGCCAGCAGCCAGGGAGCGCAGGTCAAATGCCTGCAGTTTTCCAGTGGGATGCGCCACAGCCCCTTGATCGGTCAGTGTGGTGAGTGGGTAGAAACTCGTGTGCAGGATGCGATCTCGCTCCAGGTAGGCATAAGCCAATGCACAGAGTACTAGGAAGAGTGCCGCACTGAGTGCGCAGCACTGCATGAATGGCTCCCAGCGAGGGCGTGGCATCGATGCCTGGCACAGCCCCAGGTACTGTCGCGGCACTGTCGCCGACATCTTGTAGGCCACGCGGTCGTGACCCAGGCTTGTCTGCAGCTCCAATGTGTGCTCCACGAGTGACAGCATGAAATCAGGTGTAAACCTGACAATGAGAGAAGCGGACATTTCGTAAGCACTGCTATACAGAACACAGTGAACTGATTTGCCTTCCCTTACAATGGAACTGCATGGAACTGCAAACAATGGAACTGCAACATCGTAGGAATGAATAGAACAAGGATACCAAACAAGGCACTGACTCCCAACTCAAAGAGCCAATCAACTGCTTAGGCAACTTTGTTTTACGTCAACAGTGTTATTGTTAGGGCAGATGAACATAAGCATTTTACAGCATGAAATGGTTTGATGACGTGGCATACTCACGCGATGTCAATGCGCCGGGTGGCATTTGGCTTTAGCTCAAAGCCGTGGCAGTCCAACACCCTGAAGCCATATCCCTGGCACGGCTTGCCACTGATGTAGAAACCCTGAACAAACACTGGAAGTTGACCGGTGTTGCGGGCTGTGAATCCTCGCCGCACTGTGAAGTTGGGTTGCGACAGGCGCCCGATTCTCGTGCCTGCACAATGAGTACAATTGAGAGCTCTCAGGATTCCATTGAACTGTAAGGATCCTGCTGTATTTCCATGAAACATTGCTGAGAACATTCTCAAAGAGACAAATGTAGTCAGCAAAATTATCTAAATTAGCCTTGCGAGTGTATGCAAGCATTAAGGGGAGACGCTCCTCGAAAAAGTTTTTTTTTTATTTCTAGTAATAGAGACTTGAAAAGTTTGTTATTAGTATAGTTTTTCATGCAGATTTCAAATATGCAATCATTTTTTGTGTAGGTGCTATAATTATTGAGTTATGCCATAAACAATAGCAAAAAGTTACATTTTTTGCGGGCACTCTTTTATGTACTAAACTTTTAGTAAAAGCACTGTGTCTGATCTTATTTGACTCTTGGTAGATTGAAAAGTGCAAATATCTACATAGATATGTCACAGAAATATTGGAACCAAGAAAAAAAAATTGTATTGAATGACTTATTATTTTCAATCTCCCTTGAAACAATAAGCTAATATTTTCACAACTAATGCTGGTAGGCATTGCAATTTAGAGTAGATATTTGCATTCTGCATGTGTTGAAGAATATGTGTGCCAAGTTTCGTTACTATACAATGAATATAAGTTTCTAAAAGGCTGCCCGGAAAACGTGAAACTGTCAGAAAAAATGAAAATGAGAAAAACAAGTTTGAAAGTTCGCAAAGTTGACATTTATTAGGAAATCATTCTTTTTGCATCAAATTGGGGCACAATGAAAAGTACCTTGCCTTGAATGCACTGCAAGTGTCTAGAAGTCCCCTGCACCATAGCTTGGTCCTTCACGGCTCTTGCGGTCAGTGTCCTCAACACGAGCTCTCTTCGCTGTGTTGCGACGGTGTGCCCTCGCTTCTGCAGTTTGCTTCAGGTTCATCTTCCTGATGCGCATGACGTCACAGTGGTCACCATGTGTGGCCAGATCTTGTGAGGGGAGAATTCCAATGCCTTCGAGCACTTCTTCAAAGCCCCTGTTGCCTTTGTTGTAACAGAGTACAGCAAGAGCGGTGGCTGTCTCCACAGTTGTTCTGGAGGCGAACTTTGTTTTTGGACATAGCAGCCATATCTTGCTGTTCAGCGATTCGGCTGCATTCTGTGTCTTGCCATGAAGGCACCGAATAAGGAGTTTCTCCTCTGTAAGGCGCTTGTAGATAGGCATAATTGCCAATCCTTGAGCCTTCGTCAACAGTGGGGTGTGGCGTGGTGCAGGCTCCCCCAGTGCTTCCGCACGCTTGTGCTTGCACCACGAATTTGGTCCCGCGGGGCAAAAGTTGTGGCTACTGGCACCATCACTGGAGCAGCAATGAAAATACGATGCCCATATGGCAGTGTACATATTTCGGACACTGTCCTTGTTGCTCGTGATGGCGATCTTGTAATATGCTTGTAGTTTTATTATTGTCGCATCTTTCAGTTTTTCGCCTCGTGGCAGTGGCGTTGCCAATTTCCGTAGGGCAGTTCCCAAGCGCTTTGCAACGTGGTTCGTGCACTCTTCTTTGTCAATGGGGGTGTCACAGTATACATTTGCCTCGCAGACTGCAGTGTAGGCCTTGCTGTCACCATCACTTAGGAAGCTGGTGAATCGCAGTGGAGTTTCATAAGACAAGGTCCTCTGCCATATATTGACAGCTGCCGCAGGTTCCATTGCATGGGATGAGCAGTCAGTGTTTTTTTGGCAAACTGGAAGATGAAAAGCTCGCCATATCTCTTCAACCTCCCCAAGGTCCCTGTGTATACTGCAAGCATGGCAGTAGTTCGAAAGAACTTCAAAATCGAGGCAGAGCCCCGTGTCCAGGGACACGACTGTGCCCACTCCATTGTGGCTTTTATGACCTCTTTTCTGCCAGGTGCCATCAAACATGACTGGCACATCTCTGTCGCCGACTGCGTCCTTCGTGATGTTTCGTGCCTGGTGCAAGTTTTTGCTCACTGCCGTCATCGCCGCACCATGGAGCTTCTTGCAAATGCCGTTGAATGTCTTGTGATGCATCGGGCTCGGAAGACCGAGAATCGCACAAAATCGTGAAAGTTGGTCGTGGCCTGCGCCTATAGCGCGTGCTGCCAGAACTGCCTTCACGTTTACAGCAAAGCTGTCACGCGAGCTGCCGCTGTCAAAACGAGCGCTCGTTCCTTGGTCCCCGGCCGAAGCAGTACGTCTCGACGTGTGCGTGAACGAAAGTGCAGATTCAGGGCAATCAGAATTTTGACAGCACAGTTCGAGGAATGCCGAAAGTCCTTTGCGCTTTCCAGCTGCCTCTTGCACGCCGAGCTTCCGTTCGCGGCAGGTTGAGCATTGCGCACCCGCCACAAGTGCCGTCAGCGCATCGATTTCGCAAAGCAGCATGTTCGCAGTAGCAGCATCTACCGGTCTACGTTCACTCTCGAAGAATGCAATCTTCCTTTGGGATGCACTGATGAATTCCACGGCAGCGGCTATTTCACAACCACTGTCGCAGGGTTCGGTGACGGTGTTAGGCCTATCCGAAGTCGGAGCGTCGGGGCGTTGGTCGGGGGCGACATCGTCGTTCGCTGTCGCTTTGCGAAGCGTTCGACGCCGTTTCCCTCGATACTTGTGGCGAGTTCTGAACTTTCGATTATCTGAACTGCACTTCTTCGGGCTTGCCATGACGCAAAAATGCAGAGAAACGCAGAAAAACTCGATCGCGACGTCCGAGGCTTCGCTCTTTTGCCGGAGAGATAGGAGGGGGAGGAGCGTGGAGCGCACCGCCGTCCAATGGCGGCCTCGCGCTGTGTGCCGCGATATTCAAAACGCGTGACGTACGCGTTGTTTTTCTCGTTTTTTGTTTATTCTGCGTGAAGGCACGAGACTGGCTACTAGTGGATTATGAAGGATACGGCCTTCACAGCATGCGTGCACGATTGCAAATGGCGGCCAACGCGTCGTTTTCGCGACAGGACGACGCGAACTTCGCCGTTTTTCGCGACTTTCGCGCATTTCTCACGTCACCGCTGCCCACTTGGAAGCATTTTTTGATAATTTCTTGTGCGAATTTCAGCTTGATATTTTCAGAATAGATTATAGTCCAAGGATGCCAATACAGCCGGAAAAAAAAAAGCGAAAATTTTCTGGAAAACCGCGACTTTTCGACCCGCGTCTCCCCTTAAGCCACCGTAGTGGTATAGAAGATTTTCCGCAGTGGCACCTGTGCGCTGCCGTGTTTGCTCACGTGACCATAAACTGGCCTTCTCCCAGCCAGTTGCCCAAGTGAATGCGTTGGGCCAGTGAAGCGGCCATGGCCGTAAGCGCTGGTATCTGGGTTTAGAAGCCAACAGGGCAGCAGACGTGACCGCCCGCTTCGATCTAAACCCCACACTTGGTACTCGCCCACTGTCGTCACAGCAATAAATAAATGATGAAATCAGCTACCACTTCATGTCACCACATGCTGGGGAAAAGACATCGGGTAAGTACTGTTTTTATTAAGGAGATTAGCTGTGTTTATTTAGCCATGCCTGCTAAGCCTCGTCTCCGAGAATTCAAGAATTAATCTAGAAGACATTGCACAATACAGACATATACGTTACTCTGGAAGCCTCAGGACACTTGAATATAAAGCAAATAAATGCGTGCGTCGTGAACTTACGGCCCACACAGCGCAGGACAACGTGATAAGATCGAGGCAGAAGAAAACTGCCCCCATAGGTGCCATCATGTTGACTTTCCCTACCGTGGACGTCTTTCTGCCGTGGCCTCCTCCAGCACTGCTGAACATCCGTGTGACATCATCTGCTCGGCGTCCCCATAGCGCCTGCTTCGCTTTTACTCGTGTGCACCCAGATGCTATGGGGATGTCGAGCAAACAATGCGAGGCGGTTGTTGAGCTGCGCTGCAGAAGGCCGCTGCAGAAGGCCACGGCAAAAAGATGGCCACGGTAGGGAGATGTCCACGGTATTGTGAGGCCATCTAGATTTGAAAGAGCAAAGCAGCTGCGGAAAATCGTCTATAGAGACTATGACACTTGCTGTTGCCCTGAAAGACGTCAGATTCGATCCCGGCCATGGTGGTTGCATTTCGAGGAAAGCAACCCCAGGAGGTCCAAATTTCTGGAGTCCTGCTGTGTCTCATAATCGTATTGTGGTTTTCACATGTAAAACCTTAGCCATAATCCTTATCTATGCAAGCATTTGAAGTCAAATTCAATACATGGCTGCTATTGCTTCAATTTATGTATAGAGTTAAATGCCCCAAGGCCGGGGGTGACTATGAAAGGCAGTGAAGTGGAGCGCTCCAACCTGATTCAAATTGACTAGGGTCTTTTATTTTAAGTGTCAAAGGCGCAGAGCTCAAGCAGTTTGGCATTCTACATACTTGTTGTATTGCACTTGTATGGCTAGATATCGAACAAGCAACCACTACACAGAAGCGGAACACCTAAGCCATTAAACCACCACAGCTGATGTCAACTACACATCCGAAAAGCTGAAACATTGTCCATGAAATGCGCAGTGCCCACACAGCCAGAGAGAAGACGTGGTCGTGGCATATGTCACGGCTGTAGGTCTGGTACATATTGCAATCTCTCACCGTCACAGTCTTTTAGGTGACTTTCCGACAGTTCGAAAGTCAGAGCGGCATCATTTGCCCCTGGAACCTTGTTGCCAAGCCGCAGCTGGCCGTAACCCCCTTGGCCCTTTAGCATTACTGCACTCATCACAGTCAGGTTATTCCTGCACCACACACAAAAAAAAAGGCATTCCAAGCATTCAAGTGAGCAGCAGCAAAAATGAGAGCAGTACACACATGCAGATGTGCTCTTTCCATAAAAGACACACATGTGGACACTTTTTCCAGCATACATTGTTTTGCTATTCCCATGCTCATGTATACTTTTCTAACCACTTCCTGTTTGGGCCTGTACAAAGGCCTACAGTATTGTTAAATAAATAAATAAATAAATACACACAAACTTTCTACAAGAACATAAAGACGTTCTCTTGCTCCAGGAGGCATTTGTATAGTTTTTCGAGTGTAACAACAGCCTTTATGCACACTACACCTTTTGGCATATTTCCAGGGTCACACAATTTTGTATGCACGAATTTTTCATCAGTCTCACAGGCAATTGAAATTCCATAGTAAACCAGGCATAATATATTATACCATAATACTGTGCAGCGAAGCGGTGCACTTTACACGATGACAAAGAAAACGAGAAAGACAAAACACTCCCTACAGTCCTTGTCAAAAGAGTGCAAATTCACCATACAGTATAATGATCAATCACCAATTAGCCTGGCTTTCAACCCTTTCGAACTTTATTTTGAAGGTATTGTAAAATAGAGTGTGCCGTTTATGAGCACAAGGGTATCCTTCCTTGTGGCCATATTTTCTCACCAATCAACAGCTTATTGAAAGAGTTGAATCTTCATAATGCCGCCAGTAAGTCCACCAGAATGCATAGCAGAGGCTGCAATGGCGGTCGCTATGCACGTCACATGATGGGACCAATGGCCGTACCGAATAAGCAACAAGGAGGCAGCGGGCTGGTCATCCTTGGGTGAGAAGCCAACCTTCATGCGCACTCTCATGCCTGGCGTCAATTGGAAGGCCAATGACCTCCTATGACGCTGAGCGTGGAAATATTCCTCGAGGCCTTTGCCGTAGGCTAGGAACACGTTGTCGGGGCTTGGCTGCACAAAAGCAACAAGAATCACGAGAGCAGGAAGCTAACGTATCGGCATGCAAAAGCGCAGCAGGCACAAAAAACGCTCTGCCTAGCAGCTGGCTATGTGGTCGTGAAACAACTTCCAACTCTAGCTCAAGAGTTACAAAGATGCATATTGATTTTTGCCTATGATCAAACAATATGCCTAATAAAATTAAAATAAAAATAAAAACTACACTTATGCTCACTGTAAACAATGAAATTAATGAACACTGCCATTACAAAAGTCGCATTGGACTGTTCCGTGGACTGCCGAGTTCATCCCCATAACAATCCTGTCATAACAAGTAGGTGCAAATGGACAGTAAAATGGTTGATAATGCTCAGTCTATAGAGAAATCTGTAAAATAGAATTGATCTACACACTCCTAAAGAAATCTTGAAGCATCTGGAATCTTCGCAAAGCTGGCACAAAAATACGCATTTGCTTAGTTGGGCACTGACTGTGCAAGGTAGCTGGAGCTAAGGTGTTATGCTCACGTTATACTCCTCAAGGTCCTGCAGGGTGAACACGTGGGGCTCACTCTTCAATGCCGCTGAAAGATTCGACATGCCGGTCGACTGTGCAGCCATGGCGAGGGCTGCATCCAAGTCCGGGTACAAGAACAGCGGCAACACCTGGACCAGCACAGGGAGGCTGGATGGATTCTCCAGTGTCAGTTGCCTCACCTGTAACATACATGCAACACGTCTTGCTGCAACACAGTATGGTAAACTTACACTTGAATTTGGCACATCTGGTTGTGGCAATATCACTCGAAAATCGTTAACAAGAATATTCGGCCTTGAGGATAAAATTCCAACAGTTGATAGCGGTCCTCAATTTTCATCAGTTACAATGCAAGGCTAGCTACAAAGACAGCTTGTGATGCCAAGATAGATCAACAAGCTGCCAGAGGCACTGGGCTAACTGTGACACTTGCCTCATTATAACAAAGTTCCACCTGCCATGAAAATACTTTGTTATATTTAAACATACAATCATAGCACTGTATCAATTACAAATTTATTCTTTACTTTGTTATTACTGATAAATTGTTACGTCCATGTTTGTTATATCAAGGTTTGAGTGCACATGACTTCAGCCTGTATCTCAGAAGTAACTGGACTAGGAGAAAATGCGACACCATTTCCAACAGTCTGTAATCCCCAAAATAAAATAGCTAGAGCAACGCTCCAGTACTTACAGTGAGGTTTCCCACTTGTGTAACGGGGAACTTTAGAACGTTCTTTGTTGACAGCTTTGGCCAGTGAAAAAGCACTTGTGCCTCCATGAGAAAACCCTGCGCCTCACTAGTGTCCACTTTTAGAGTAACGTTGACACTGCAAAAACATGCGTCACAACTCACTCAGTGACGAAGAGCATGTTACTGGACACCCACTGCTTCGACATCGTACTGCCCATAAAGACAGAATAACGAGATAGTGAATCAAAAGATAACGGGAAGGCATAGACAGAAGGCACTCTTTTCTATCACCCAATATAAGAGGAGTTAAGGTGACTCCTTCCACAATATGAAGGAAACCGTAAATTTAAGGACTCATTTTCTTTGTTAGACACAATACAATGACAACAGACAATAATGCCAGGGAAAGTATAGGGGTTGTTGACAACTCCTATACTTCCCCCTGGCATCACTGTCCGTGAGTCCTCACTAATATCCTTCCACTACATGACATTTACATAGTATTTTTTTTTCCCCCAAAGCAGTTCCAAGCAATAGCACGTCTTTGTGGTAGAACACCTGTTTGCCATGCAGATGGCCTTTAGTTTAATTCTCAGCCGAATCAAAGTTTTTAAATTACTTTTAGTTGCGTCTTTCTCGATTTTATTGTCCCAGGCAAGATGATTCTTTTTTCACAATCAACGACGCTGACACTGGCACTGCAATTTCTGTGAAACTGTGAGACGAGCACTTAAACGCTATTACCTTAAAACGTATGTTCAAAAGCTCTTGAAATCTGCAACTGTCATCTATATATACTCTGTTTTAAACATAGCATACATTTGCAACCACGGAATGATAAATGTATGATAAATGCTGAAACAGGGCACAGTTAATAATAATAATAATAATAATATTAATCAAAGAGAACAAAGAAACCAATGAAACTCGAATTGGTCTGAAACAATGCTCATATTAACTGTATAGCATAATTTGATAAATTTTTTTAACCATAAAAACTTTTTTTCCTTAGTTGCCAAGCCTATACAATGAACGATTTGAAGTTTTTCGAGCAAACACAGCTAGGAAGCTAGCTTCTACAGTGTTACAAACTGTGTATGAAATAACATGAACGTGTTTTAGTCATGCCATTAGAAAAACATAAAACCTGCTCTTTGTCACACACAAAAACATAATGAAAATACATCTGAACACGAAAAGCCTAGCGGCAGTTGAGCCCTGCATAAATGACACACAGAACGCAGGCGGTAATTTTTTAGTAAATTTTGTAAAATTACCGCAGCGCTTGCAGACCAAACCCGTCTAGAAATAAAAATAATGTGTTGGTGCTGCTTTGTGCACGTGTTTATGGAATGTCCGGTGGAAAACTGTGAGCCGCCACATGACACCTGATGGTAATAGCCAATATTTTTATTGGATTTTAAGCAAGACTCTAGGCAACAATATCGTGCAGGGGACTCGTTTGTGTGCCCATTGCATGGAAGTCAGGTCTCTAATGACTAGCACTGACAAGACAAAGGAAGAAAAGCACAGAGGGACAGGGAGGTTAGACAGTACTCCGGCCGACTACCCTGTACACAGGACATAACAGCAGAAAATATACCTACACGTGTTGCCTGCCTTCCTGCAGGGCCAGCCAGCGTGTTCGAATGCTCTGAAAGATCTCCAGGTCTGCATCGCCAACATCACTGGGCAGGCTGAGCCCAGATAACCACTGGCGGCCTTCTGCAAAAAAAGTACCGCAGAACTTGCACGCCAAGTTAAAACACACGGACAAAAATGAAAGAACTTTTTAAATTCCAAAGTGTGTCCGATGAAAGTCTGTGCCCATTGAGATGGATGTCAGTCAAAATGCAACGCGACGCGTGCCCCTTCCTTCTTGCATGAGTGGGAGGATGGCGTCCGGGCTACAGGGAAGACGCGTGCTAGTGAGAGCCTCGGACTACCTCAACTGCTGCAACTGGACGCTGTGCCATCACGCGCAGAGTTTCCTCGAGTTAACTAGAGGGGACTCTGGCGTCGTGTTCGCTCGGCGACCATGGGAATAATGGTTAGTACACGAACTTGCCTAGTCTTCGTACTTACGAGCCTCGAATCGCTCTTGTGGCTTCGTTTCTTGCTGCATTTCAGGTTTTGTTTCGAAAAAAAAAAAAAAAGAACACTGGAACTTCATGACCTGATTCGAAACGATAAGTCTAAAAGATTAAGGTGGTGAATGAAACTGCTGAACATTTACCGATTTCAGTTTCCTGACAAAACAGCTTCAAGCTACGCGAACCCAAACGAAGCGAGAAGTACGAAGATTAGACAAATCCGTGTACTACCATCATTCCCATGCTTGCTGAAGTGCCGTGCGCTGCAGCTCCCTTAGACACTAGCGCCACAGTTCTCTCTAGTGTATTTATAGGAAACTCTATGCCTTCACGTGATTGTTGAGAGAGTGTGAGGGGAAAAGGTCACAGCTCACACATTTTCAGGCCGGGACAGATGGGCGCTGCGAGTACAAACCATTAAATTTAAGGCTTTCGTCTTGATATATGTACTACTTAGGTTATGGCCTCGTAAAGTACACCGTGAATACTCTTGTAAAAAACACAGGCATCAGAAAGAAATATAATGCACTCAAATGCAGTGGTCGCTACCTACTCACCCGTTGTTGCTGTTGGCAGCCCGCTGTAGCACTTCTGTTTGCACTCCCGTCTAGGGTCAAAATACAGCTTCCCTGCCTGCGCAAGGTGGTTAACATAATAAACCTGCTGCAGTCATACGATATCTGTGCTGTTACAGAACTTGTGACTAGACAGATAATCTTGGGTGGCAGGGTGTGTTGTTAGGTCCAGGTGAAAGAGAGTGCAAGTTTAAAGAAAGAAACTCAAAGCGGAAATTAGCGTTATGTAATTAGATGAATGCAGAATACCAAGCACGAAAAATCACAGTTTCTCTCTCAAGATCAAATCAATCAATTAGACAGCAACAAATTGGAACGTTATACAAAGTAGGGCTAGCAGCTAGCTCTTTTGAATGCGATCTCACGAACTCTACAAGACGCTGGTGTAAGGGAATACAACCATGCCAAGGAGCAAAACCGTTTTCGTAGTGTCTGTGGTCGCAATGCAATTTAGGCAGTGAGAGCACAGCATGAACAAGGGTATACGAGCCATCTACTGATGTCTATCGAGATAGTGCTTGGGATTGTACCCTCATGATCGAAGTTCGCAGTTGGTGCTTAAGTGATGCAGCGCTTGTTATACCCGTCAAGTTACAAACATAAAGCTACAAGTCAAACGGGCATACAATTTTCTTTCTTATCTGCAAGAAGAAAGGGTCATGCTTCCAAACATGCATCACACTCGGCCAGTCATGCGTAATTCTAGCAGCATTCGCATAACAAAGACACGTTACTTACCCAGTTTTTACTTCTTGGTTGCAGCACAGGCGAAGCATTTTGAGTCACTTCAAAATAAAACCTAGAATCTTCAGGAACTATTTGCACTGAAGTCACCGTCATTGAGTGTGAAAATGTACTGTGGATGTACAGATTCTGCGATGACACTTTACCCTGAGAAGAAAATGGTGGGGTGATAAGAATGAACGCCCACATCAACACTAAGAATGCACTCAAGGGCCATCTTTATTAACAACCCTGAGCTCGTGTATTGTTGTATTGATGCTACAACGCAATAAAAAAGTGCAAGATCTGAAACAGATGCTGTATGTTGACTTTGTGATGAAGTCTGAAGAGGAAGCAGCATGGTGAACTTTTTTTAACTTTTCAGAAGGACAAAGACAACCTGTTGGCCTAGTGTTCATTTGCCAAGTTTCCAATGCTTCTATCTTTGATTTCATCTGAACTCGTGAAACTTGTCC
This sequence comes from Rhipicephalus annulatus, assembly GCA_013436015.1. Taxonomy (NCBI): domain Eukaryota; kingdom Metazoa; phylum Arthropoda; class Arachnida; order Ixodida; family Ixodidae; genus Rhipicephalus; species Rhipicephalus annulatus. Next base: position 258,862 of record WOVY01001901.1, read on the forward strand.
TCACAGGATAATAACTATGCAGACTATCATAGATTACTGACTTGTGGAGGTGTTTCAAACGAGCTCACAAGGTGCGACACAACTGGCCGAAATGTTTGAGACACGTAATGGTGTCGTCTTTTAGGCATTGCATGCGAGTATACAGAGTTCTGCTCAAGTTTGTTCTTAGCAAAACACAAATGTGCTTTTAAAACAATAAACGAAATTGCAGTTAACAAATCAATGTTCCTTGTTTTCTTCTAATATTGCTCTTTGAATTTGACATCATCATGCATCTTTCATGCAACAACTTTGGTCTTATCAGAAAACGAGCATACTTTTTTTACTTCATTACTTTTACAACACTTGTTCTTTATTGCTATATTGATTTTTTTATCCTCACTTGCGTCTTGAATCACTATGTTTCTCAACTTGTCCCTTTTCCGTTGGACCATATTCTTGCTCGTAATGGGTTTTTTTATCATTGCCTTGCTTATTTATGTGCACAAATATTTTGACCTCTTTCTTGATATTGATAATAATAAAAACCACCATATAATTATGACCCATGCTGTAGTAGAGGGCTCTGGTTAATTTATATCATCTGGGGGTTCTTTGACGTGTACTGACATCGCACAGTTTACAGACCTCTGCTACTTTGCCTCGATCAAAATACAAATGCCAAGGCTGGAATGAAACTTGCATTTTTCAAGTCAGAAGTCAAGCCCCGTAACAATTGCGCCACAACAGCAGTGTCACCATTGCTATCAACAACTATTTACCGTATTTGCTTGCCTAACAAACCCACCCCCACCTTGGTCCTTGAAAAATTAAATTACTGTTTTTTAATGTATCTTTGCATTTTATTTTGGCGTCATAACCAGTGTCATTAACGATCAAAACAAAAATAAATCGTGCCAATATATAATAAAGTAGCAACACAATAAAAGTAAAAAAATAGCTTAACAACCATTCTTAACAGTTGCAAACAGTGTGAGCACAGAATGACGTCGATTAAAATTTAGAAGTCGCGCATTTTGCACCAGAGCGCAATCTGTCAAATGCAGAGAAAACGTTCAGCTTATAGCGCCACACAAGTACGCAAGCACCCGCAACGAGCATTTGCCGCCATCCGACGCTGCGCTTTTGTTGACAGTCAGCCGGTACATAGCAACATGGCCAGTTTCAATCTGAAAGTTGGATGAGCATGCGCAAGAGCATAGGAGCAAGTGGCTAGACAACACTTTCAGCGTTATCCGTGGTGTTGGCCTGTACACACGCTATCCACATGTGCGGCGTGGCTCTGCGGATAGCGTGTGTACAGCTTCGCGCTACACAAAAAGTATAGCACGAATTTCGCAGGTCAAAACAAGGAAAGTTTTCTTTTGTGAAGAGCGAAGTTTTCGAATAGAGGCTCTCTAGTCCTGAGACTGAATAGAAAGTCAGCAGTGGTTGAATAGCGAGTTCTTTAATACTGTCATGCGAAATTTGTGCCGTTATAACTCCCTTGACTTTTTTTTTTCCCGCGTAATTAACCCTTCCCCTAATCAGCATCAACTTTCCTAAAAAAAAAAAGTGGGTTTATTACGTGAGTGAATGCGGTACGCTACATTTAATATTGTTTTACTATGTTTTTGTGGTCAACTTTTCCCTTCCTAGAAATTTCAGTTGTTAATATAAACATTTTCTTACATCATGCTTTTTTGTTTGAGTATTAGTGTTTGCACTCTGTCTTGTACTCTTGTTCCTTTCCAGCCTAAACACATACAGACTGAATATTTGAATTGGATACCTGTCCGTCTTTTATTTAATATACTGGGATTCCTGCCAAACTTTAGAAAACCACTAATGCGCTCAAGCAAAAAGATGACAACATACCGGAAACGCATTCTCAAATACAATCGGATCCGACATGAGGCTGCCTTTAGCCGTTCTCATAGTGAACTGGACCTTGAGCACCTGCCATGCAAAAGAAAGACGATACTGTAAGGTAGCGATGACGACAGCTGGGCACCCCAGCAATGAGTCAAAAGCAAATCCTTTTCAACATACACTAGCCCATAAAGAAAAGAAAGAAGCACTGGGGGGTGACTATGGCCACATGCTAAACCAGGATTCATCGAATGAAATGCAACTAGTACTCGTCAAAATCTGATATCGCACTTCAAACAAAAGTAGTTGAACAACTCTTTGACACTTATAGCTTTGTTTTGCACTTCACATGCGGCAGATGTCAAGCCTGCATGCACAGAACACAACATTTAGAAGCATGGTCATAATGAATACCGAGTAGCATGTACACGGTATGAACATTACCCTGATAAATTCTTATGAAACTGTTCGAAGTGAAAATTTATGGCCAACCTGTAGCTGCGGTAAAAAAAACTCCCAAGCATTTCCCCGAGGGTGAACATGGTTAAGTGCGAATACACGGGTTGATGCTATGAGGGGTATTTATTAATTCACACTATTATATTTATTAATCACACTATGGTGCCTTTATGGTGTAATGGTTCCTGGGGATCGCAATTTGATCACACGGGGGAGTTTACGTTAACTCACTGGCGAATGCCAACGGATTTTAACTTTACTCCCCCTCACGACCCGCTCTCGACAAGAGACAGAGAGAAGGCAGGCGCGCAAGAGAGAGGGGTGCGCGCGTAGCTGCAGCGAGCGAGGAGAGCGGAGGAGCGAGCGAAGGGGGAGGGGGTATAAGGTGCGTTACTGACACCGATATCAGCGTCGCATCCGTGGCTTATTCGGTAGAGCGTCGCGCTGCGGCCCGCCAAGTCCTCTTTCTTTTAAAGATAGAGAAAAGACTGCGGACGCCGCCGACGGCGGTGGATGGTTTGGGGTCGCTTATAAAGTGTATTCACACTTAAAAAAAAAAGGAACTCTGCCACACTTTTTCTGCATATGTGGAACACTCTACGGGGTCTACGGAACTTTTCTATGGATACAACATTATTACTGTCCAAGTGTGCTTTCACAGTGACTAGTACTACAACATTCAAAGGCGATTTCTAGCCCTTACCTCGTGGTTCGTTTCAATGGAGGCTTCACCCCAGAAAACCCCCTCAGTCTCGGGTGCTGTGATACTGACTCGAAACAGTGCATAATGCAGGGGCAGCAGTGTGACCTGATTAAAAGAAACATCGTCGCGTCTCAAGCAGATGCAGGCAAGTTTGCACTGCAGAGCAGCAGCACCAAAAGCACAGCAATATATTCCCCACATTTGCTATTCACCAGTCAACCCAACAGTGTACTTGGACACCGGGTTCAAATGAAACTCCACTACTGAGAATCAGTTTTCATGACATCTATGAAAACATTAAAGGGACACCAAGGGGAGACACAGAGTCAGTTTAGATGTATAATGTACTCTTCGAACAACCTATCGCCATAATTTCATAATGGCTACTTGATGATTAGATAAGGAAAGCAAAAATCAAAGCTTAGTTTTCAAAAATTCATGACATAACTACACTACCATTACAACAGTATGATATCATAAATGTTTTATTGTATTTTCCAGCATTTTGGCTCAATTGGCTCAGAAAATGTTTGTGCTAGAATAATAATCTGCCTTTTTAGGAATACTATGTATGTTATTGATTTTTACAAAGAAATAATTGTCTGGGCTTTAGCAGATGCTATTCTAATATGCGACTTCATTGTGAGCTCGCATGAAAATTTCGAGGTGGTATTTTTTAGGCATTTTCTTTTTGCACCTCTGCTGGCATCTCCAGTGTCGCAGAAGGGTAAATTACTAATACATGCAAAAAAAATTTTGCTCCTCAGTGCTTCTTTAAAATGAAATGACACACAGCTGCACGAGTTTTAGTTCAGTCACAGTTGAAGAAGCTCGACCCAACAAACGGCCATCTTTTTAATACTTGACATTACCTGAAAGAAGATGCCTTATTTTTCTCAAATTGAGCCCGGGTATATGAAAGCCATGACAAGCCATGTGCAGACTCCAGCAGCCTTCAAACAAATATCACGCATGCGGTGGATACCAATCCGAAAAATGGTGATCCTTTGCTCACCCTGTAAACTGCCGATGCAGCGAATGTGCTGCTCATAGAAGAGTTTGAAGAAATTGAAGAAGCTGTGAGTAGATTGCATGTTCTGCTCCAGAAGAAACTGAGGTATTCTATTTTTTAAATACACTCACATAGGGAGGCCATAACGAGCCCGTTCAATCAGTAAGTGCTTGTGTAGGTTCGTGTAAAAATAGTTGTTTAAATGTCATCAAGAAATGAGAGACGAGACTACTTACTGTGGATTCGTTACAGTGTCCACAAAATCCCACAACACTCGCTATACTCAAACACAAAAAGATAACAATTATCAGACAAAAGAGCAGAGCATGCGAATAAAAAGGAAGCTGAGAGGCACCGGAAAAAGTTAAAAAGACACGAACAGTATGTAGAAGTAAATGTTCCGACGAAAAGGATAGTTAGCTCTGCATTTAAGGAATGCTGAGCTAACAGCGGAGGCTTTGGTGGCAAGGCATCAACACACTCACACAGAAGGTGACAGCTGAAATACGGTAGAGACGCTCACTCATTTAGAGAGAAGGAAGTGTCGGACATGAAGCCGGAGATGCAAGACTTGATGGGAACAAGCCTGGCCAACACCAGATGATGAGAAGCTCTGTCTCCAGGTGGGAGCCTGCACCGACCTTGATGTTCTGCAGGCCATCACTCCCGCACCCTTGCCACCTTCTTTATTCAGTTCCGACTCAGCCCCATCTGCCTAGCTTCACTGTTCTGCACCCATGGCTCTTCTTCTCAATCTCTGTGGAGGTTCCTTATTGGCTTTATAATGCCCACGCTCACATGTGCCGCAGCTGCGCGTAATCTTCTTTGTCCTCTTCGGTTTATGCTGATGAGTGGCGCACATTTAAAGAGCACACTTGTACATCACAGTGGTCTACCAACGAGTACTAACTGGGACATGGGAGTTTTCAACTGCCACGCCGAAATGCTGGATACAGTAAAAGCTCATCAATTCGAACTGAAAGGGGACAATGAAATTGTTCTAATTAAGTGGTGTATGAATTAGTGGGTAGGCGCTAGAATAAATGGACATTCCACCACACTGTCGGGCAGAACCCTAAAAAAAAAAGCCATCTCTGCACTCATTATTGTGGACTAGCTACTGCACGTTTCTGGCAGGTGATTTCATCAATTGAGTTCATAGAACTCTAACAGCAAACAAAATTGTGGTCAGTGAGTGATACACCAGACAATGCATCGACACACATTCACGAGAGCAGTGAGCCTTAATATCACCATATTCGATGCTATTTATTCTCTGAAACACATTTACTTGCATGGCAGAGTCAATGCAATTAAAATTAAAAGTAATCAGTAATATGCATTTTCTAGCATTTCTTCTGTCATTACTCTGTGGTGTCAAACATGGTGTTTGCGGCTTGCCCAACAACTCTAGCACAGTGTCCAAATCCTATCTGCTGAGAAATGCTGCTATTTCGTTGTTTTGCATATCTAGTATAATTGCTTTGGTTTGGTTTTTGCAACACATAGTGGATGCCCTGGGCCGACTTCAGCAAAGGGCAACGAAAACAAGGGGCTCCCAGTTCGGATTAAATGTTGTGGATACTGATGCGTTCAAATTATTGGGAGTTTTCCCTCTTAGAAACACACAGGTGTGTATCGGGAACAAGGCATCAGTGAGAAGTAACAGTCCATTCGAATTAACCGAGCAAGAATGAACAAGCTTTTACTGTGATCTGTGAGGAAATTCATACAGCTGGCATGAAAACGTAAAAATTTTTCATTTTGGGGAATTTATTTTATTGTATGCAATAACGAGTCAAATTTACTTCATTAAAATAAGGCTCCAAATAAATGTAACCCTACGAAAATTCCAAGGAGACTTAGGTTTACTTTGACGTATTTATCATTTTATTATGTTCTATATCAATATAATGGCAATTGACTGTACTGCTTTACCTGGCTGAAATTTGTGCCTTTGACTCACTTATCTGCTGGTTTCCACAATTAAAGATATACAGTTTATCAGCCGTCACTGGCCTTCCAAACCAACTCTACACCCGCACCTGAAAAACTAGCAGATGCCAACACACACACATACACACCTTTCTTACGACGCTTGAGAAGTTGTAATTCCCGACTAGTGTGCTGCTGTTCTCAGCTTCAGCAGCAAGTTCTACTAATGTCTTGGTCATGTTTGTGCCCCAGTGTTTGATCACTACCTGCAAAGTTGTATTGTGAACAAAAATGAAAAAAGGGATTTAGGCTGCAATAGGATGCGAGCTATTCCGATAACAGGACATAGATATGTATTGCAAGTAACATGAAGGACTTTGAACAAGAAGCCGAGTGAGACGGCAAATGAGCTATAGTTTGTAAGGTTGGGTGCGGGAAACACAAGTAGAACAGGATGAATTGCGATGGTGTTGTCCTTTCTGCTAATTTTGAGTCAGCACCTTCTACACCAAACCGTCCGTATTGCGGATTTCACCCCTAAACGAAAAACCCCTGCTGCATTGGCTCCTGGCACATTATTATACTACACTAGCGGTAAATCAGGCTTCATAGCAGCGTTGTGGAAATTTAAATGTCTTCGAGAATGTGGTGTAACGTTTTCAATGATCAACACAATATTGACATGTGTAGTTGTTCACTTTTTTTCAGTGACAGATTTTGAAGGTTAACTTGAACGGCTAGTCTTTTCTTTGTTAGACACAATATTAATGAGTGCAGACAATGATTCCAATTAAAGCCCTTGGCATTTTTGTTGCCTATACTTTTACACATACCCTTTCCCCTAGACCTTCTATGGTATTATTGCTCGTTAGTTTGGTATAATATTTTGACCAGTTAGGACACATTCTAAACTTATGACTTGGTGCAAAATGCACGTTAATTCATCCTAATGGAGCACCAAGTAAACAATACGTGAAAATTTACGACACCAATAAAGGGTGAGCATGAGGAGCGCTGCTTACTGTCACAGAAACAGGGTTCTTACCAGGGCAGCTGTAAAGTGGGTATGCGCAGATGCTCAGATAAAGGGCATAAAACAGCAGAAAAAGGGTAAGGGAAGCAAATCAACTGAAGAAACAAAAATGCTACTGCAAAAGCAGTAAATGGTCTGAGTATCTTCGGAACTATCATTATTGTCTAAGTGCCTTTTTGTTTCGGAAGCTTTACAAATATTAGTTCCAAATCTAGACAGATTGTGAACACCATAGCAGTAGTGTGCAAGGAGGGTCAAAAGTTCCCCGGCCACGCTTCCATAGGAATACATAGGATAGTGGACTGGGAACTACAGACCGGCCACGTAAATTTTTTTTTACCTGTGCGAGCATCCCTTGTTACATTCAAATATAGGAGGACACATGTATTAAGAGTTGAATTTTTGCGCTGCAGAGCAGATTTCGACGCCTTCCAACTGTATTCATGGCTATCATTGTATCGTGAAAGCTGCTTGCTCTGTCAGCCACAAGAGTGCAAAATAATAATATAACTACCATGATTGTTAGCTTAACTCCCCCCTTATAGTAAATCTATGAACAGAGTACACAGCCGGCTCGGCCCTAAATGGTTTACTATAACATGGCTCCCGAGAGCTCTAGACAAAGCCAGTGAGTTGAGAAGAATGCAACAGCGAGTACATAGAAAATTGACACAGCACAGTTTTACGAATGGAAACTTCAAAAAAATTTCCCACCCACCTCAATAGGGTTTTCATTGATGACCACAAAAAACATGCTGCGCTTGTTCCCAATACCAAGGGTACCGAAGTCAAGAAAGGACTCATTGTTGACAGCATGGTGAAGCCTCTGCCAAGCCAAGTAAAAAAATATTATTTGTAATTATTCTTGTGCACTATTACAGGTAAAAACTTGGGAGTCAAGGTACAGAGGCCTCAACAATAACATACGTATAATCCCCCCATCTCAAGTTCACCTTTAAAAGCAATATACTGATCGCAAACACCTCCTACTCTTGAACTAGAGAGAGAGAGAGAGAGAGAAAAAAAAGGAAGCACCTCTGGATAAATTAAACATCTACTGTGAAACACAGATTACATGAATTGGTGGAAAATTTACTCACCAGTGTGAGCCTACCGCTGTAGCATGTGAGAGGAATGTTGAAGTGAGATATGTTTGTATGCAGCCTTAGCGTTGCGTTCAGTTGCAGAGCTGTCTTCTGTGGGTGAAACTTGAGGTATACTACTGGCTTTGTTTCATTTGGCTGCAGAACTGTTGATGAGTTAAATATGACCTAAGAGAAGGGGTGAGTAAAGAGATCAGGTGACCACAAAATGTAGCCTAAAACGAACAAGTTAAGCACTAGTGCAATAGTTTTAACATAAAGATTAAGAAAAGTACTAGTAAAGCACAATTAAGAGTAGTGATATTGGCCAAATCTTACTATAATCATTAGTGCAGCCTGACTTGAATTACAATCAACTTCTACGGGAAACAAGTTTGTCCTTATGTGCAAAAATGAGCAGTTTATTGGAAAACATGGCATAAACAAAAATGAAAAGGAGATTTCCTTTTTAATCAAAAATTTGGAATGTATAAACTGATCCAGTGCATTTCATTCATCAAACAAGTGTAAGCAATACTACTCATATCAGCCAGAATGTGCACTGAGGAAAAAATACAACACTGGTTTAGAAACCTTTGCTCCCACTCGTACTAAATGCATCACATCAGCAGAAAACATGTTGTCAAAGTAACACAGCACATGAAAATAAGCAAAATGTACAGATAGTACATCTTTATGACTTCAGAATGAAAAATCTGCACTGATGCAATTTATTTGCTAAGGCAAACATGTGCTTTCAATGTCACAAGTTTTGAACTGGCTATATGTGGACGTGTAGTGCACTGCACAATTACTAGTAGAGAAATCTGGCGATAAGTTTTCATACAATAACACTCGGATATACTTTCAAAGTAAACTCAAACCTCGATATAACAAATTTGCATATAGCAAATTATCTGTTATAAGGAAGTAAGTCACCAATAGCATGCCACACATACAATGTTAAAAATAATCGCTTATAACAAATTTTTGAATATAACGAAGAATTTCCCTGGCAGATGTGAGTTTGTTATAATGGGGTTTGAGGGTACAATGTTATGACAGTCAATGAGCTCTAAACTACCGGCCATTCAATGTGTGTGCACTAAAAGAAATACCCCACCCCCTACCCTAAGTCCCTCAAGACAACCTGAAAGTGATCATATAAAAACTCAACTCTGCTCTTGCCTTCTGTTCTGTAGAGTTGGAGTTTTGCAGGAAACCCCCTTGCAACCAGCTTATGCCAGTTCAATCCAAGGATACAAGTTCAGCCTCAAAAGGGCTCTGCAACACTCTTTCAGCATAATGAGAAAACACTGCCAATAGGTAGTTGTGGCTCCCGAGAACATGCGAGCCAAATATTACAGTGCAGCACATGGCCTGGAATTTACAATTAATATTCGAAGTCAGTCATGAATCATTTGATGATATATAACCGATAATATATACCTAAATGAGCACGCCATACACGCAAATTCACAGTCACTGGCTGATTTTGAGCATTGTAAGCTGCATAGCCAACGAGGCCACTGCGGAAAGTCGTTACGTGATAACAATCACATTGAAAGTAAGCCGCGTGTTCGAAGAAGAGAAAAAGTGCTCAAGGTCGTGTCGCACACATAAAGTAATTTCTTTTCCTCCATGCCATCTTTCCCTGCTAAGCTTCCAGTGCACTCTTTGAGGTGAGAAAAAAGAAAAGTGATTGCAGCGTGCAACAAATAAAAACTCTGACTTTGTACTTTATGGATTAAAAACATTATTGCGCTATTCAATTCAGAAGGCAATAAACTGTTTTAATGAAGTCATTCGATTGTCACTTGCAAAAGTGTCATAGGGCACCTTTAAGAGACACTCTCTTCTTCGGTACTCACAGTAAAATGAGGTTGACTCTCGGGTTGAAGTTCAATGCTGTGAATGACGACTGGTACCGGGAAAGTATTGGAAATATTTAGTGGCCTAACATCTGACTTGCTGAGGCTCTTTGCTCTCCCTATGTAGAACACAGTACCATTCACATTGTACTCCAGTGACCTAGAAAAATAGAAAAAATATAGAAAAAAAATGGATCAGTTTCCAGTTCTCTTCAGTTTGCCTCCCCCCCCCCCACCCCTGAAAAGAGTCTGCTATGTATATCTAGCATTGCGATTACAACAAAACATTCGTTGCTCTTTTAATCACGTGAAACACCATTTACCGAAACAAGTTGCCTACCTCTCATCATGAAAAAGCTCTTTTTTACTTTCACTTTTCAATGCAGCAAGGAAAAGAGGATGAGTGAAGTCAATCAGCTGACTGGTAATCCTTGCTTGTAATCAACAAGCTATTTGAAAATAACATGACGGTACTCCACACTTTCAATAAAGGCTCAACTCTTTTGTTTTTACAACGGAGCTGTTATGCTAGAGGTTTGCCCCGTGTCATGAAATTAACATAATCGCAAACTGGTATGTGCTCAACCACTACCTAAGCACTCAGTACAGATGGTTAACAAGAGAAGCTGCAAAGTTCACTCCTTAATTGGTGTTTGCTGCCCATGTATTCCCTAGTTAACTATTAGTAGACCAGTGTGGTGATTAGTGGGATTTGGCCAATTTGTGTGGCACATATGCACTACAGGAGTTGAGGTTTGTGTTGTCACAGACAGACAGAGATAAAAAGAACGGAGAAAAAAAAGCACAGAAAAGATAGAGCAAGAAGTAAATTGAAAGAAATAGAAGAAAAATAAAAAACAAACGAAGAAAGAAAAAAAAACAGGAACCAAAAGGAGAGATGAACAAACAGATGTAGATATGAATAAATATAAGGACAAAGAGTAAAAAAAAAAGCTAAAAAGAGAGCAAGCATAGCCACATATGGCATAGTATAGCAAGGGGCAGGAAATACACAAGTGAGTGGCCAAGTGCCTAGCCAAGTCAGGACCAGTTACACTATAACCTCATCATAACGAAATGACATCTGACCCAAAATTAACTTCATTATACCCAGAAATTCGTTATAAACACGGAATTGAAATACTGTATCTATGACAAGACCATTTATTTCGTTATAACCAATAATTCGTTATACCCATGTTCGTTATATCGAGGTTTGAGTGCAAGTGCCTGCCAACACTTCCGTGACCAAGCGTTGCACGACTAAGTGCAAGATGTGCTCTTTTTTGTTATTATTATTACTTTTATTCCTTCTGAACTCAGTCAAAAAATCTTGCTGAGCTGTAGTTGAGGCTCATATGAATGTGTGAGCCAAATATTGCACTGTATGAAACAGAAAATTCACAATTTCAAAAACAGCTGAAAGTTGAAAAATTGCTTTCTCTACCCTTCCTTCTCAATGCAGTCACCAATCATGCAGCGTGATGACTATGTGGCAGGTATGCCCGATACTATAACTAGCATGCACCTTTAAAAGATCAGCGCGCTCTCATGAATATTTTGAGAAATACGCATGCCTCGAAATAGCAAGCATTGGTCAGTTGGTTTTCCAAAACAGTGGGAAAAATGCTAAAGAACACAGATGAATGTAAGAAATCACAGAAAATGTTGCAGCATGCTGGATTATATGTACAAGCATCTATTCTAGCATAAAGTAACAGCTACATGGAGACAAATAACATGAGAAAAGGCACGACTTACCCATTCATGAAGTATACCTGGAATGGTATCGTCAACTTGTACTGGTTATTTTTGGACTTCACCACAATTCTGCCTGAGCATTGTTTCAGGTGCTTAACTTTTGAGGCTAGAGAGGCAAACAGGTGTGAGAGAGTTAGTGCTTTGCCTTGCTTTCTCTGTAACCAAATCTGTCTGCTACGTAGAAATCTGCAATTGACCGTACGCCAAACTATCGAGACACTGCTTGGCACTACATGCATATTCACATCTGCGTCAGCTCACCTTACCATTATTCTATCATTTTTCATTAAAATCTACATCTTCTAGTCATCACCCATAACATACATATTTACCTGACAGCTCAAAGCCCTTCACATTACAGCGACTATCACACAATCCAAGTGCGGGGTCAAGCGAGGATAAAGTGAGCGGGCCCCTGTCATAATCAATGCACTCGACAAAAGAGGGGTGTGGCAGTCAACGCCAGCCTTTTTGAGTACCGGAAGACCAGTGCGATGACTCAAGACAGAGAGGAGACGAGAGAGAGGCTAGAGCGGAAGAGGTGCCGCGGGGGGCGGACAGAGTTGGTTGAGCCGAGGAAGCGTGCGGACGACGAAACGTCATAGGCCAGGCCACGTGGTAGCCTGCATTCGTGGTCGAACCAGTGGTTTAGAGTGTGAAACCTACGGCAGCGGTGTGTCCCCTGAAGATCTGCCCCACAACCAGTCACCTAAGACAGTGAAGCAGAAGCCCGAAGTCCACAAGCTTGGGCCTTCGACGACCTACCAACCGCAGATAAGCGCTGCATTTGATCGCTCTCCTCTCTCGCCAGGACTTTCATAATTTTATTACATCCAGTGTTTATTGATTGTTCACGAGTTGTGTTTTGTTGTCTACATGTGGGCAATGGGTTTCTATGATTAACGTCGAGTATACTTTTCGAGAGAGTGGGCTATTTCGGGGTATTTTGTGGGGAGAAATCGTCACCACGTGGTGTGCACTGGGTGTGTCCCGTGGAGGAATGTCGCGCCTAGTATGTAAATCTTGGTTAGTCTCGAGTGTTTTTATTCTTGTTATAGTAAAGTGTGCACATGCATTTGTTTTTTTATATTTGTTGTCTCCTGACTCTTGCCTCTGGTCCACGTTCGATCAGGCGTGGACCTATCGCCGGTCAGCGGTCGAACCACTCTTCAGCATGCGGGGTGGTCTTGCTGTCTGCTCACCCCTCAAAAGTGAAGAGTGCGGGTATCTTACACCGAGTAATCATTAATACTTGACAGCGACAATGTCTCGCAGTTGTAGTCCCGACTATACTGTTGTTGTCCGTGGCTGCAGTTTCATTAGCAACTGCATTTTTAAAAGATTGCACTCAAGGCCAATGGACACCACCTGTTAATGCCAGCACACTGGCATACTCTTATTTGCAAGACATGCATTATTATCAAGGGCTGTATATAATGATGTTCCCTAATCATATTACATGCTTCAGTTTTTGTTGCTTTTTGTACAAAGAGAGCAAATACAGCCATCCATTTAAAAAACATCTAAAGGGATATGACTGACACACAATAGTCATGTCATTTAGCATTTATACTTGAAGAGTCAGCATGTTTTAACTACTAAGACTAATAAAAAAATATGCCAGACATATTTTTTTAGCACAAACAGGAAGAAAAAGAGCTATAGTTGAGAAGAGAAGCAGACAGTACACAGGGCATTGTCTTCTTCTCTTCTCAGCTATAGAAACTTCTCTTCACAGCTACACTTCTTTTTCTTCCTGTTTGCACTAAAAAATATGACATCTGGGATACAACACCAACTAGCCCGAGAGGAAGTTCTATTAAAAAAAATTTATGACCCCAAAAATTGCAAGTAGAAACTCCACATTGCCATAAATCATCAAACACAATACTTTATCTCCATTTTCACAAAGATACATAGAAAATTAACTCATGCATAATGCTAAAAAGCAGACAAGTATGCAAAAGTACATGTGCAAGAGCCCTGTCAATGCCTGCACACTGTCTTCAAACTCATGAGTAATGACAGGGCACCAATTAAATGATAAACTACTACAATTATCTATCTCAAAACAGTTCAATATGCCTATCTATGGTACGTGTTATAACAGATGGGAAGCATCAGCTGTAGGGTGACAGATTCAGAGAACAAATACAAAAGGTTGCTCACGAATGTAGGTCACAGTTGCAACTTGTGTGGACCGAACTGTGTCAGGGGGCACCTTGGTTGGTGTGAACTTGACCTCAACTGCCTCATTCACCGGGGTGACAATGACATTCTGCCAAAACAGACAATCAATCATGCTCTCTCATGCATGTAAATCACGAAAAGAAGCAATTACAAGGACAAAGAAGACCTCACGCTATCCCTGACTAGGCAAACAAGAGTGCTTAACAGGCACAGTCTTTATAACCATGTAAGCCATTAGTACGAATGAAAGAAAAAGACACACATAGAGATATGAAAACATTTCACATACATGAAACAAACATCTGAGAAGGTGTAATCTGTGTCAAACTACTAAATGTAAGCTGCACCAAGCACATTTTACAGAAGCATGGACGCCATATGTCAATACAGACTACAAAGAAGTTTGGCAATGACAAAGGCACTCACACTAATGTAAAGCTGTTTGGGCCCAGAGTTTAAGAGGTTCAATGGGAGAGTCTTCGGTTCATCCTGGCTGTGCATGACCCCGAAGTCAAGTGTCTCCGTAGGTGAAAAGATGCCAGGCACTGCAAACATTTGAAACACCTATGCATCCGCAAGCACAAATAGAATTGAGGCCAATGCTCTTGGGCAACGCTTGCCAATCAGCAGCCAACAAGTTTATTGTTACACACATACATCTGCATCATGAAAAAGGCACACAGTATCCCTGACTTAGAAGATGCCAGTCAAGTAACCGCAAGCGTGACTTTCGTGAAAAACTCACACGAGACAACTTCCACTTCTACAGGTAGAATCAGGTCTACACGGATGGTGCTGTTGAGTTTTATGCGGATGAATGCTGTGTGGTTTTTCTCTATTCGGGACACAAAGTTTGCCTTCATCACTGGCTTAGTCTTGTAGGGGGGAATCTCCTGCAGCAGCGAAACAAGAGAATACAATGAACAATTCACTATACTTTTTTGTAATCTGTACCAAGAAAGCCTGATGAGAAAGATTATGAACAATGTTTCTACCATCGTCCCTTGATATGTGGAGTGACAAAAACTGTAGCAAAACTTGACATAAGAATGGGTATTTCACCTAACACTGCAAATGTGTCATGGCAATAGAAAGATTTGTTAGTTTAATTAACATCTAATCTGCATAACACATCCATCTTCAGGTGCACTTTTCTCCGTGTTTGCCTGCATGTAAATTATACACTGTGAAATTATAAGACCCCAGCTTCAAACTACTGTGTACGAGTGGAAAGGCACAAGCTACAGCTTCTGCAGTGCTTGAAAGACGGGCTCTTGCATATTAAATACCACTAAGAGGACATTACAGCAATTCACAACATTTCAGTAGAGAGGTATATAATACAAAATTATTGAAGATTGATAAAGTATGATGTACAGAAACATTACCACAATACCTGGACTGCAAAAGAGGGATACCAACAAAAAACAGGGTGCTTTACGTAAATTTTTAAGAATCGAGGTTCTGTAAAATGGGGCTAAATCAAATAAGCCAATAAGCATTTTAACATTCCACCCACAGCAAAAGAACAGAATCCCACAGGCTGCTCGCATAATCTCTAAATATGTCTGAACACCGTAGGCCTTCAGGGTGGTCTTCTGGGCAAAGCGCATAAATGCACGCAAAGGCATGTACAAAATAAAAGGTCGACACAGCCAAAAAGTAAGCTCACCCAAAGTTCTTTTGAGATCTTGTTTTCACCATCTGGCATTTCAAGGTGCAAATCTCCACCACTTGTGTAAATTTCAGTTAGCTGAAACATAAGAGAGAATTGGGTGAAACTAATAACTGTGAAATAAGTTGACAAGAGTCAAATTATCTTAAATTTCATTTACTTACAACATAATACACACACACCAAGATTATCAGATCTGCCTTCTTTAACAAGAATTTCAGTCATCAGAGTAGAAAAAAATTACAGCTTAATAAAGAACAAATTGATATTCAGGTATGGCTTTTCTTTTTACCTGAATAGTGGAACTATGGGGGTTGTGCATGTAGATGAGTGGTGTGTAGCTACTATTGAGAGGCATGCGAACCCCAATGAATGGCCGCAACCGGTATGGGTTCTCTTTTCCTATCGCTGACACCTAAAAATAGGATGACAAGAATTAAAATGCAATAAACGCATGCAGTCTACACATTTAACATCACCAAAATGCCGTTCCCTGAACATACTAATTACAAGTGGTCACCCTCTGAATCCTTTAAAGCTTTTTTTTTTTCCATTGCAAAACTACACACAGTAGCATGCGGAAAAGCAAGTCTGCTGATGAAGTGGCTATCTCGCTATCTCGCATCATTTAGAAAGCAGAAATCATGCAGCTTTGGCCCAAATTAGGCAATTTGGCCAGGATGAATGTGAGCTAAGTCGAAAGCTTGGAAGCACCATAATTACTTGTTGCTGCATTGTCCACAACACATTTTAGGCAAGACATTGTATTGCAGCTCTGTGCTGGGCAAAAACAAACTTGTTATGAAGTCACACGTTATTGTATTAAACCAACAAACTTAAAGGATGCAAGAGTCAGGTTTGCAAGATAGCACAAGATAATGAATAAGCACAGAATGGAATGCGTGGTATAGCTGCAGCTGCCCTTCACACATTTCAGCTAGCAAACGTATTTCAAGCTTCACTAAGGCATGCTCTCAGAGCAACTTGCTCAATGTCTGTCTTGCACTACTTGGAGCAATTATGTCATTTTCTCACCTGATACTTGAAGGAGCCTAGCGACGTATGAATAAATAATATATTTTCAACTAGGCCCCGTTCCCTTCCCAGGTACACAATGTCGAATGTCGTGTTGCCACCTGGTGATATCCTCTATTGGGACAGAAGCAAAAGAACCGTACACTTATAACTCTGCAGTAATGTTTGCCCCCCATCAACTGGTTGCAAACTAAAAAAGCTCCTGAAGCACGGCCCACATCATGCACAGTTCCCAGTTTCATACCTCACTGAGCCACATATAGATGCAAATTAGATATAGATATAAATTTCGAACACATCAGACTTCTTTATGTACTCTAATGCATCGCCTTTCTCTACGAGTACACTTAAACATCCCATTTTCATTTACCAATGCAGAACGTAATTTTTACACATCACTCTAGTCCTCCACTCAATATTGAAAAGCAAAAAGGAAACAAATCGTCACGATATTAAACCACTACACTTTAACAGACATGAGAGGCAGGTTTTCAAGATAGCATAAGACGCACAAATACTCAGTCTCCACGCACCTTTTCCTGAAAGAAGGAACAGTGAAAGTTTGCTGTGTTGCCACTGATGGACAGCATTTCTATGCTCGATTCGGGACTCAGGTTCTTCACAACTACTCGTCGCCGCACAGGCATGCTTAATGGTCTAGAAGAAGATTGCAATAAAAACATTCATCAGACAATAATTTACACAAAATGATGGGAAGCAATCATGGGTGTCTGCTACTGGTCGAGTACCTCATAAAAGGTAAAAAAGCGCTAAAAGATTCTGGCAATAACGTAACTTTCATAGAATGACTAGTCATGTCAATAATCGCACATATACGGAACTAAATAAGCTACAAAGCCTACAAAACATCCCCTGCATTAGGGTGATTATTAGGTTCAGTCCTATTTTGCTTTTACAGGTAGATTCATTACAGCATTTCCACATGGGATAACATGAAGAACTCCCCCTTGTATTCACTGCAAGGGACTTCGATTCGCACCCAGGTTCTTCACAACCACTCGTCGACGCACAGGCATACTTAATGGTCCAGAAGAAGGTTAAAAGTCGAGCACTATTGGTAATCTCACAACCAACACTGCAAACAGTCTCACAACACATTTTGGGCAAAACACACAAACTCACTGGGTACACTGATGTGAAAATGCATCAACAGGAAAAAGCAGTTGCTCTTAAATCAACTAACAACAAGCAGCTTCCTCAATTCAAAGTCCATTCAATCGGCTCCGAATGGTTTTATTCAATTGGCTCCCAATGACACTTATTTGACTATTGTGCCCAAGACCAAGGTCAAGAAGTTTTACATTCAACCTGAGAATTTCATTTAACTAAACATATAAGCTCAATGAGCTAAATGTGGTGATTTCTGAAATAACCAAAAGCTTGAAATTTTCCTCCAACTTACTGTGATTTGAAATCCATGAGGGCAGGCTCGAATGCTATCGGGCTTGCGTACATATTTGTGCTACTGTCTTCCAAGTCTGCAAAGCTGTGCGAGGCAAGAAGACAGAAATATCTTTGAAACAACGGCCTTGATCAATCACTCCACTTCTTCATATGTAAGTCTGCGAATTAAGGGAAACTCTGCGAAAAAAGCTTCTTACCTGACAGGCGACGAACTGCTAACTGCCGATGGCTGGACAGAAGCAAACATGAAAACGATAATTACAAAGGTGACCCATATTCCCCTGTTAAGTTCAGCAAAAAACTAAGTTGCAAACATACTTGCAAATTGATGACTCTATAAACAACTGTACAGCACAAATAGCTCAATAAAAAGCAGCCCTTACAATCTATGCAACCAGAATGATAAAGTTTCACATATCTGCAAGCCTACTAAGCTACACAAGTTTATAAACTAACTAACTAACTAACTAACTAACTAACTAACTAACTAACTAACTAAATAAATAAATAAATGCATACTTTTAGTAAATAAAAAAATTATATTTGAAATGCTGATGCCCTATTACTGAGTCCACAATTTTTATTACACTGGGACGTTGCAGACAGATATCCTACTTTACAGTGGCAGCTGGAATGCAGACTTGCAAAGAGACATGGAGCCTTCCATGAAACTAAATGCTGATAAAAGAAATTATTGTTAAGGGAAGCACAGGTGTGCCAAAGTTGAAATTCTTCCCTTAATCTGAGGAAACAGGAAGTCTATTTGGGAAGAGCCATTCTCATATGGTGGGCACATCTGCTGACTGCTCGAAATATTTTTGGTACATATTAAATAAAATTACTTTGTTTTTATTTCTCAAGCACTACTTTTTTGAATGCCCTCACAATCTGCTCCAATAACTTTGTACCTCTGTAGTGCCTTTGCTTAGTGACGTACATGTGTACATGCTTTCTTTGCAGAGTTGGAGCCAGAAGACTAGGTCTTTTCTCACCTGAGTGAACATGAAAATAGTTAAATAAGTAAAGAGAAAGAAAAAGAAAGGTTTTTTCATGAAGGAACTGCCTCAGCCATCAGAAGCAAATAGAGCAATGTTTGTGAAACTTACATTTAAAAATCATAAAAATAAATGACTGGGCTAGCTTGAATGGAAATGCAAATGTCACAGATGAATACATATGAAAGGCACCTACAGATGTGCAGCTATACACAGAACATGCACAAGTGAGCAAATGATAAAAATCAGGAAAGAAATCCAGCTTTCATGATCACCTAAAAGAAGCTCACAAGACCTAGGGTATACGAAGATACTGATTTGTCGTGCAGTGGCTTAACATAGTCTCAAGTTCAGCTTCAACGCATGATAATTTGCACAACCTACACATGTTAAAGGTTCCATTCATCGACAAAGCAGATGTTTACATCTGTCCAGGAAGATGTGCGCCCGTGATTTCTCAATTTTCACGCTTAGATGTAGAAGTTCGTCCCCACGAATATTTTTGTTTGTTTGCTGTTTCATCCCATCATTAAAATAAAAAAAAGGTTTAGTTCACAACAAATGGCTTCTTTTACACCCTCTGCCGGCTCCTTGGAGTCAATGCTTACTAATTATCGTGACGTAACTCGCAGACCGCGTATGCAGTCTGTTGCAATAAAATGGCAAAGACGCCACTCTGCAGTTTCCAGCCGGTTATCTATTTGTATACCACAAGTGCCCTGATCTGAAGAAGACTCTTCAACTCAAAAGAGGCCTGAAGAAAGGGTTCCCAGGGTGTGGGAAAGGGGAAGTTTCTCGGCAAATGTGCAAGACGAATAGAGGAATACCTCAAGTTCAGTGCAATAGCAGGATGACTCGGTGGTGTAGGCAACTTCGTGGCTTCCCACTGACCTATTTAAATCCTCTACCATATGTTCAGCCAGAAGCCCCTTTAATCCTAGAACTGCCTATTACACTTGCATAAAAATGTGAAGTTGCAGCACAGTCATATGAACCGTAAAATGAAGTTCCCTTCCTTAAAGCAGAACAATACAATTGACATAAAACGCTCACAGACTCTGGAATCCTAAAAAATTATTAACATATCCAAAGCATGGTGTCGAAGTCTCAAGTCCTTATTAGTAAATTCAAGCAACAAAGTGTTCTCGCGACTTTAAATGCTGGCCACTTAGAAATCCAGTCCTATCCTCAACTGTGTAGTCCTTCAAATATTACGGTGATATCTTAACTGGAGGTCCTCTAATCTCAATAAAAGGAAAGTGGGGGGTAGCAGGAAGGAAGGTGAGCCTAGACCTGAGTCAGATAGGTTAGGTGCAGTTAGGCAAATGTTTGAGAACTACACACCTCCGAAATATGTGCGAGGACTCCATCAACAAGTCCGCTGATGTCGGTACCTGCCTGCACAAACCCTGAAATGTGGACAAGAATGAAACTTGCTTTACAAGAGCAACAAGGTAGGCAAAATATATCAGATAAGCCTGCCCACATGTAGTAATACAATGCGTACACACCTGAACAGAAAAAAAAATGTCTTAAGATATCCTGACCATAACAATGTGAAGTCAATTAAATTTTACAAATAATTATTGCAGTTACCTTCCAATTATGTTGCAGCAATTATACACAAAATATGTGCTATATGTGTATATAGAAGCACAGGAGGTGTGGAATACAATAAAAGGCAAAATTAAGGCCTATATAGAGCCAAACAAATTTATTTAGAGGAGTAGAAGGGGGGGGGGGTGCACTTGATGAAAGTTCTAACCATTAAAAAAAAAGAACACCTTTTTTCATTTTTTTCAGTACTACACCCACACTCCACTGGTTGACTATGGGTCTGACAAACAGTGACAAAGACTGGACTATTCAGTAGATGAAAAAAAAAACTAGCTGTGCAGCGTAAATCAACAAGAACTAGAAAGCAAAAGCTCACATTACATAAAAAATAATGTTAAGGTAGCGCCTCAATAACATGACATCACTGTCAAGCTGTCTTGAATGAAACAAAAATATTATGAATAAAGCTCACATTAGTAATGATTATTCATTCATACTATCACAATATGCAGTTGCTTCATCTGTACCCAATGCATCACATAAAAAAAAGTCTGCAGTTACAAGTGATATTTCAAATTGAAACACTCCTAACACACTGTCAGCAAAACTGTGCAGTGTCAGGCCATGGCAAGATTAATTTGACTGTTCCATCATAATGCACTTAGAACACATTGTCATAGTTGAGAAAAACTAAAAATCACGACACGGCTAATTTGACTGCTCTATATCAATGTACCTAACTGTTATATTTCAAAGGAAAAGTTTAGAGAGGTTTAAACACACACGCAACTTCTGTGCCAGTTGAGTGATAGCATGTCTCCGATGGCTCCTGGTAAAAAGGGCAGATAAAGACCGATGAGATATATGTATGGACGGTTTTTTCAAGCTAATTGAGATGTTTCCCTGAGGCCTCAAGAGCATTGTCTAACTGCCTCATGCACAGACAATTTCATCATCTTTTCCCTTCTATGTGGCTTGCATTAACATTCTCCATTGAAATCGAAACCCACATAATATGGCCAAAATGAAGTCATAAATTTCAGGACTTTTGCTTCCACTGAACATTCACGGTCTCCTCACTATTGAGACACTGGTTTCTTCAGCAGTTGGAGGGGTTCTTAAAATCCTGGTCCAACACTAAAGTTAAAGTAAGCCTACTTCCTTTCTTTTTTTATGTATTTTTACAAGGTACAAGCACCAATACAGTGCCACAGGAAAACAGCAAACCTTCAACAAGCCATATCGTATTTTAGGTAACTTATACTCATTCATTTGTCAGATTTAAAGGTATTTCATACTGATATCCTAAGCACTATATTTCAACAGTTGAAAGCTTCTTTCTTGCTTTAGGGCAAAAAATTTGCACTGCCACATCTTTAAAATGTTGAACTCAATAAGCTTGGTACTCAAGTCTATTACGGGAAATAAGTGTGAAATCTGGTTCCGCTAACAAATGAACTCAAACATTCTAACAACAACATAGGTCACACAATGACATCTCTATAGATGACATCGAAGAACTGATGTATACAAGAATTTCAATGAGAAGAAATGCTTCTCCTTGATACTGCAACAAAAAGAAAAACACTAAAAGGCTCATGAATCATTGTGTACAACAGGCATGAAGTCGCATGCAGCTGCCTTGTTGAAAACTTTACTGTATATTTGTTTTCAGCCTGTTAGCGTGGAGAATTTCCCAAGATGTTTCTGCCTAAGTTCCAGATTTCTTAATGAAAACAGTAACCCAAATGAGCAGATGCTGATGATGATAATAATAATAATAATAATAATAATAATAATAATAATAATAATAATAATAATACAAAATGCACAACAGATCAAACATGAGTGACATTTAGAGCTAATGAATTTCATACGAATGTTACTCTAAGTAAAAAAAAATTTAAACTTTACACTTGAACAATATGACATGCTCGAACTAAGCATATAAGTCATAGTCTGCTTGACTGGCAATAATAATAATAATAATAATAATAATAATAATAATAATAATAATAATAATCACAATAAGGGGAAAGGCATACGCAATAGCGTACACAGCGTAAGGCAAAAAAAAAAAAACACTGAACGAAGATGTTGTGCGTAAATACGGCAAAGCTGTGTTTGCGACGCAGCACAGCGAAATTGATTTTCGTTCTGAGAAATGAACATAAGCGCGTGGGAGCGCGTCACGCCGGTTACGCACTCCCATAACTGGGACGAGCACTTGTGAGCTACTGAGAAGTCACGTCTATGAAGGAAGTGTCACGAAAATGAAAGCGCGCGACGCGTGTTACGAAGCCTTGTCAACACGCGTCGATTACAAACGGTTTCAAAGGAAGCACTTAGAACACGAGGCGCGCGGTGAGCCGGTCTTACTTCGAAAACCGCCCCAGGCACGCGAAATCAGTCAATGAGAAAAGAAAAAGAAAGAAAGAGAGATGGTGGCAGACTAGTGTCACTGCTCATATCACCGGATGGCATTCCACTGCGTACGCAAGAAGGCGAGCGGACGCTGATCGACGTGTCTAAATACGGCCTAAAAAAAGGGAAGGGGGGGGAGGCTATGCGCCGCTGCTCTACAGGCATGGGTGCATTTACATGGTAAATAAAACCAATATATCAGATTTCCAGCCAGATTTAATGTCCCTGGGCACTTCTCACTGTAACGCGCTGCGGCCGCGTGCAAGCGTTCCATGCGTTCTATGCAGCGCTTCAATTGACATCCATCCTATGCAGCGCTTCAACTATCAAAATCATGCCCCACATTTCACAACCAAGCCACAGCACACGCGAACACGACAGATTTGTCATACGGCGGAGGCGCTACCACGCTCGAGAAAAAAACCCCACACTTGGTCATACACACGCGCACACGCACCATTTCGCGCCAGCAAGCGCCGCTTGCTTGGTCGATACTCTCACGGCGACCGCTGCACTTTTTTTTTTCTCTCTCTCTCCTCAGCGAGTTGTCATATAGCTATCTAACCATACGCCCGCAGATAGACCGAGCGCAGCTGTTTCTCAAAGTTTGTAAACAAATGATTACCGGTGAAGAGTGGTTTCGGAAAGCACTGGCATCTGTCAGCACGTGAGGCACGGAAACGGGAAACGCAGCAGTGGTTAGACGCGCGCTATCGATTTGCTGCAGTTTCGCCTACATCGTCGCGGCTTCTAAGGCTTCCGGGCTCGTTTCCTCCAGCGTACTTTTTAATCGTTGTCTGTATGCTCGTCTGTACGCGTTAGCGGCCCACGCTAACGAGAAGCACGCTAGAGACGCGCAATCACGCGAACAGCTGCAACACAGCACCGTGGAGGAGGCCTAGATTTGGATTCGGGTGACAAAAAGCCTCCGCTGGTCCCGAGTGGCGCGAGCAAATACGAAGCTCGCGTGTACTTGCCTTGCGCATGTCCGTCAACACTCTGCACAACTTTGTAGACAATGTCCAAGACATTGAAGAAAAGAAAGAATTTATGGAGCTTCATATTCCCACAACTTCGTATCACATTCAACCGCGCCATTCTGCATTCTGCAACATACTGAGTAAGCCGCTCCGTTCGAGCTGTTTTAGCGTCTGCTGCGGGTACTTTCGCACCCAATTGTCAGTTTCGTATCATAGTGCGGCCGCGCAAGTGTGTGCTGTCGCTACGCGGGTTCGGACCTGGCGCCGCAACGGTGAGAAATGGTTGCTTTATAATGCCTGCATAGACGGCGCAAAACCAGGAGCATTGCATTTTTAAGCTCTGATGACACGAATAAGCCCATGTGTGGCAGGAGTAGCAACCAATATCCACGTGGTTAACTTCAGCTGTTCTGCAACGTCCTAACCACGCTCACAGCTGATATAACGGTTTTAGTGCCGGATAACTTCTCAAGGAAATCGATGAAGGCAGTTCATTCATCTTTGCTCACTCAACAAGCTGTATAAGATATTAAATTTAAGGCGTTGTAATATTGACTCGAGGTTAAATTTATCTTTAGCCGCATTTGTTTCAGTTTGTCGCGTTATATTGCACTCTGTTGTAGGGGCTAAAATAGCTCCTTCTCCACTTATGTTTACGTCCGCTGCAGTTTGCTGCCTCTAACATTTATGTAGGATTTCTGCGCATTTTGGTAGCATCTTCCCCTCATCTTTGCTATCCCCGCGATTATCTTCAAGAAAGAAAATGCTATGCAAATATTTTTTTTTTCTGTGCCCTTCCCGTCAATTAAGCGCGTCTTGGTTGCTCACTAACGAAAGTTACGACTGCCAATAGAAACCAACTTTAACGCGAGCGGAACTTTCGGCTTCCTGTTTACCGGTTTACTCGCAGCGCATTACTGCCTCGCAGTGAAGCGTTCCACGGCCAACGTGCGGCATTTGCCGGCGCGATGTCGACGCCCATTGCTAACAAAGGTCGGTCCGTAATTTCTAGAATGAACTTTATTTTCAATTTTCATTACTTTACCTCCTAATAAAGTGCCATAAGTTGTCCGTCTTTCGCCGGCTTCGCAGTTTGGAGCGCAGTAGCGGACGCCAACCACTGGTTTCGCTTTCGTATAGACGTTTTTTTTCTGCTTGCCTTTTAGTTGGCAGCAGCGCAGTGTCAGCGCCGGCGGAGGCTATAGTCGCCTCCTCCTCCCTTGCACTTGGCGCGCGCTCTAAATTTCCGACCTTGACACGACGACGTCTCGGGGTGCCTAAGCTGTTCAATTAGGCGTCCGCCTTCGCGAGGCTTGCACTGCCGAGGAAGATGCGTACTCGTATGCGCGTCTTCGGTGGCGTCTGGCACGCGTTGTCGTCGGCCCCTGACAGCGCTACGGTGGCGCAGACATGTTATGACTGCTGAATAATTGTGAGACGCGCTGGCTGTAAATTCAATAAGCGCATGGCGGAACTTACATTCAAGAGACTATAAGAAAAAAAAAAGAATATATGTTTATCCTGCTGGTAAAATACTGTTAGGCAATACCGAAACTACCAAGCTTGCCTGCCGCAAGAGGAGACGATCGCACCAATCGCCTCGACGTCATAGATTTGGGTGGTGTGTACGTAGTTCTTGACCTGTAACAATCAAGTAAATTGCCTTCTGAGGGAAAGAGGGAGTGTGTAGAGACATAATATGCCAAGTTACAGGCCATTTCGTTTAGTCATTGATGCCAGAATACGAAAAAAAAAATTGCTTTAAACTCCGTGACGTCAGGCGGAGAAATGTCGGTGCGAAATTGAAATATTAAATTTTGACTTATTAGCTCTTTTTTTATGCCTCTGGTGCTGAAATTAACAACATTAGCGCTTTAGAAGTATAATTTACCAGTCTTAACTAATTACTCTTCCGCGTTATTGTCCCTTTAAGTTCAGTATTTTTAAATGGAAGGCCGTTTGATTGATTGATATGGGGGTTTTAACGTCCCAAAACCACCATATGATTACGAGAGACGCCGTCGTGGAGGGTTGCGGAAATTTCGACCACCTGGGGTTCCTTAACGTGCACCAAAATCTGAGCACACAGGCCTCCAGCATTTTCGCCTTCATCGAAAACTTTATTGTTGTCGTCGTCGTCGTCGTCGTCGTCGTTGTTGTTGTTGTTGTTGTTGTTGTTGTTGTTGTTGTTGTTGTTGTTGTTGTTGTTGTGAGTGATATTTTGGGGGTGACCAGAGATTTAAAAACGCACTAAAGAGCAAAAAGATTTTTTGCGTAATAATAAAGTACCATTTCACAATCCCGAAAACGCCACTCTTACCG
Organism: Rhipicephalus annulatus; assembly: GCA_013436015.1. Taxonomy (NCBI): domain Eukaryota; kingdom Metazoa; phylum Arthropoda; class Arachnida; order Ixodida; family Ixodidae; genus Rhipicephalus; species Rhipicephalus annulatus. The sequence continues at coordinate 285,172 of WOVY01001901.1, forward strand.
CGACACGATGCTTAAAGCGATACAGCGTAAGCGAGAAAATTCGCAAAAAGAAAATGCGGAAGGAGACGCCACGTATAGAGATGGGCGCACGAAACACCGCGACGTCATAAATTTTGAAGGCGTCTACTGGGTCCTACGTAGCTTCTAATTGATAAAAATGAAGTACATTGTCATCTGTGGGGAAGTTTGAAAAAAATTTCATCGATCCAAATGTCGCAAAATTTCGAAAAATACATTTTGAAATCGTTGATTTTCTAACGCAGTTGTAGTCGCCTCTTTTTAAACACTCGACTACTTCTGATGTTGACACTTTTCATTTCTCCGTAGCTTACTTTTTTCACATTTTTGCTTTCGTTTACCAACGTTTCCGCTTTTTGGCTCCCGTTGTTCACGTTTATCCGTGAATCCACCCAGTGGTGCATACTCATGAATAATTAATCGGCCAATAATGGTCGTTTACTGATGTCACATTCTCAATCGCGCATATGAACAGCTCGTCACTTTGTCTATTCGCACACGCCCCGTGTGGGCCACCGATTCAAGTTGGCACGAAAGAGGTAAAGTATACTGAAGAAGAAGAGTCGCAGAAGTTCACAAAGAATGCTAATTTCGTAAATACTAACACCGTTAAACCGAAGGTCGCGGGATCGAATCCCGGCTGCGGCGGCTGCATTTTCGATGGAGGTGAAAATGTCTGAGGCCGGTTTACTAAGATTTGGGTGCAAGTTAAAGAACCCCCAGGTGGCCGAAATTTCCGAAGCCCTCCTGTACGGCGTCTCTCATAAATATATGGTGAGTTTGGAACGTTAAATCTTGACAATTAATAATAATAATAATAATAATAATAATAATAATAATAATAATAATAATAATAATAATAATAATAATAATAATAATAATAATAATAATAATAATAATAAATTATTAATTATTAAGACTACCCTGAGACAACGGTCCTTTTTTTAAAGGTTGCCCGGTTGTGACGTGTTCCCATTTTTCCATTTGGTATACGCATGAGTGCCCCCTTTACGGTTCTGCGCGAATTCCCCCGAACCATCGGTGCTTACATTGTATTACATTTGATACGTGGGAGCGCTGATTCCGTTGGTTCTCGAAAGATAGGCAGGCACTGCGTCCTGTCTGCAGAGTAGGGGTATTTCCGGATCGTAAAGATATAACGGCGTCTGAGGGTGGCGTAATAAAGCGCAGATAAAGTGCCGGCGCAGGCGTATATAGCGGCGTGTATTAGCGCACGGTCGTATATATAGTGCTTCTCTAGACGTGCACGAGGCTGGTCACTATGCCGCGGTCGCATTTGATCGAAGCTTTCTGAGACGATTAATTCGTCACTGCTTGTCAGGCACAGGCAAGGCGGGCCTCAGCCGGCTTAGAGCGGTCCCCTCGACGAGCCTGGAAAGCGGATTTTCGATTTGTCGCCCGGTCGCAATCCTCTTAGATAGCACTATAATTGCGAAAATTCTCAGGCGTCCCGTACTTGCCAAAGTGTTAGATCCATGGCAACATGAATTTGTGAATGGCAAAGCCACAAAGGCACATTAACGTTTGCACTTGCTCCGTTGATTTTACTGTTCTACATCAATATTTTTGCCCCTCGATGTCACAGTATACATGTCTTGGTGTTTCATATAGAACGTCGCAGGCTCGGTTCCTGCCCACGGCAAGTTATCTTTTCCTCCACTTTTCTTTCTTCACATTCACATTAGAATTAGGTCTAATAATTTCCCCTATACTTTCCTTGCATTATTGTCTGTTAGATCTCATTCATATTGTGTCTAACAAAAAAAAAAAACGAACCCTTTGGTATAGACTTCCTTCCTTCCTTCATTAACTAGGGTCTTGTTCTGGCAGACTTGGTGCCTTTAGGTGGTATACGAAGAATTTAGGTGGTATACGAAGAACAGACTTATAAAGAGTGTTGCACACTCGCCGCCATGGCTGCTGGGGGCGCTGACTGACACTCCCACGTTTAATTCACATATATACCCAGTAAAGTGGAAAGGGGGGGGGGGGGCGCTGCAGGTAGCTCAGTTGGTAGAGCATTGAACGCGGTATTCGAAGGTCGCAGGTTTGGTTCTTCTCACGGCAAGTTATCTTTTCATCCACTTTTCTTTCTTCGCATTTACATTACAATTATCTCTAATAATTTCCCCTATACTTTTCTTGCATTATTGTCTGTTAGATCTCTTTATTATTGTTTCTAACAAGAAAAAACGAGCCTTTAAGTGTACAATTCATTTCTCCACACACACACACACACACACACACACACACACACACACACACACACACACACACACACACACACACACACACACACACACACACACACATACACACACACACACACTAAGAGAAGTAGCCGTCGCCTGCGTACAAACACATTGTTAGGAATTCGCTGTGTCAGATTTGGGTGCACGTTAAAGAACCCCAGGTGGTCTAAATTTCCGAAGCCCTCCACTACGGCGTCTCTCATAATCATATAGTGGTTTTGGGACGTTAAACCCCACATATCAATCAGGAATTCGCTGTGTTGCGATCGTAGCGGTAGCCAAGAGCGGCAAGCAGCGGAACGGACGTAGCTGAAGTCTTTGCCCACTGCGAAGCCTTCGCCGGAACTTCACGCGAATCGCCGCCGTGGAAGGTGGCGCTGGGAGGGGGAGAGTTCGCCGGAACTGCGCTCGTTCCCGTTGGAAGAAGCGCTCCCGAACACACAAAGTGGTTCCAAGAGAGAAAGGAAGAGAAAAGTGAGCCCCGTAACTGTCTGCATCACGGTGCGACACCTCAACAGTAGCTCACAAGGGATGGGGGTAAGGAGGAATTAAAAGAATAGGATTAAAGGTATATATAGAGAGAAAGATGCGCTAAGTCAGCGAGCGAGGACATATCGAGGGGATAGGAGAGATAGGAAAGATGGAAACACGGTCACAGGAGTCCGAGGACGGGGCACCACTTGCGAGAGCTCTTGTCGGCGTCAGGAGGTGGCGTAGAGCAAGTCCAGTGGGTCAGAGCGACGCTGTCGTCGGAGATCGGCGTCAGGAGAGATGACGCAGGGCCAGCCCAGTCGTCCAGAGCTGCGCTGTCGTCAGAGATCGCGAGGGCACAACCGGTCGGCACGGAATCCAGCGAGCGAGTCGCTCCCGAACGAGGACCATGCCTCTGGCATAACAACACGCAGTTCTTTCGCTTCAATAATCTATCCTACCCCCACCGTGCTTTGCGCAAGTACGTACACGTGACACGTGACCACGTATACGCACAAACATTGGTGGACAACGTCACTACAGGCTGGTGTACAATATGGACGTTGTTACATTATCTGTGTGGCATGGCTGCATTGTTTGAATGATCAGTTTATGAATTTGCTTCAGCAATATCCTCGTAATATTTGTTTTCTCTCGAATACCTCATATTTAATAGCTGTATATTGTCGACGTTGAGGTGGCCACGGATGTGCACTTGGACTGGTTTCTGTGCTGCTGGTTACGAAAGCCGTTTGAAGGCGGTCAGGCGTGTAAGTTAGCTAGGTGTGTGACGTGCGTGACCGTCGTGCAAATTGTGCGCGTATCCTTTATGTTCACGCCAAATTAAAAGTGGATAACTGCAAGTCTCTCAGACGAGACAGTGAGTTGTGAAAGTTAGGGGTTTTAGCTTTCGTTCAATATGCAAGTGGGAGCCAGTGAAACAACCGCGAGAACGAAAATATCAGACAGCGCGATTTGAAACCACTATAATCGCTCAACGGCGTTTGTTTACTTTAGTTGTTTTTTTTGTTTTGTTTTTTTTATCGGCGCGTCTTCGCAACAGAAATATATTGAGCGTAGTTTATACTTTGAAATCTCCATGCATGATATCAACAAGACAAACACATGCCGGGTATACATAAGTACCGAAAGGTTCTCCATAGGGAGGCCAAGTGTCACCCTTGCGCCTCACCTTCCGCCCCGTTTGCCCCACCGGTTTGTAGAGTGCGAAGACAAACAACTTTGACGATGAATGCAACAGTGAAAATAAAAAAAGAAAGAACGGCCCGCTTCTCACAACGGCGTGCCATTAATTGGGCCCCTAAATTCCGCAGTAAAATGGGAAGCAACTCTTGACGGGAAAAGTTTGAAAGTCCGACAAAGCGAGGCGATTGGCGTCCGCTTTCAGATCAATAGATGGGACGTCCCTCTCGTCTCATCTATCTCCCTTGTGCGCACGTCTATATATATGCTCCCTGAAAAGTAATAAAGCAAATTGCGAGGCCTAGCTTGTTCCTCTGCCACCCCCTTGCACTGTAAATAAAAACAACAAAAACAAAACGGAGTATTTTACTCCGTTTTGTGGGTCCGGCTGGCTAGCCAAATGAAGGCATAAACCCCGTGATTCAACCAGACTCCTTGGCACACGCCTTTGGAGTAGGAAATAACATAAATAAAATAATAAAATTAAAACAAATCGAGAACATGTGTAATTATGAGTGGAAAAAGAACAGAAACCCACCGATTTTATTAGACCTTAATGAGAGATTCCCACGTAAAAAAACGACAAGTGTGGCAGGTGTGCTGCGGGCCAGACCTACAGCAACTCGATCGTAAGATGGTGAGACTGCAGGTCACCGGTGGCGAGAAGTGAACCCGGCCTTTCGAGGAGCAGCAGTTGAGGCGAGGGCACATGCCGTGACTCAGACCGCAGACTCACGCGCGCAGTTCTTTTCACTAGCGGCGTAGAACGAAATAGATACAGTAGTAATAAGTTATTCATCAGACCTAAGTGGTCTTTTTCAGCAGAACATGATTTTCAATCGAGTGACTCGAGGAAAAAAAAAAGGCCTCGTGCTGCCCGTGTTAACTTCTTCGTTATCTTTGAAGTGGAGTATGCATTCGCTGATGCATCGGTGCCTTTATTTGTCCTTCCCAGTTCATCCTTTAATACAGAGTGCTATTTTTTTTTTCGCATGAATATATACGTTGGCTGTATTGTCACGCCCCAAATCTTTTGCGATCACGAGCACCGATTTTCACTGCGATCGCGAGTTATCGTCTTTCGAGCCGTCTTCAGCTTATCTATGGTCCATGTGCGCATGCGTACTAAATGAATTAGGTTTTATTATTTTTCTTTTTTTAATTTCTCGCGCATGCATACTTTGCCCTTTGGCTCCGTATTGTCGTAATTAAGAAGTGCACATGTGACAGCCATTATATACTTCTCGCGTGCCCCGAAACATAGCACTTTCATTGGTGAAATTTTTATTATATTATTTATATGCTCTGCATTTATTGTTACAATGTACTTTACATCTGCGTATAGCTCTACAAAGGCCGTTGTTCTACTCTGTCCTCTCTCATTGCAGTTTTTTAGTTCCGTGCAGCTGCACTTTGGTTGCCGCTTGTAGCCAGACTAATGCATTAGGTTTTATTATTAGGGGCGAAGCTCCTTATGGCGTGGCTTGTGCGTCCCTCGTAGTACGTAACCACCAGTGGCACATACCCGAAATACAGGTATAACAATTTGACCTCCAAGGTGGTGCCGGTGAGAGACTTCTTCTGTGCGTTGTTGAACAATAAAATATAGTGCTCAATGTACATGTCAATGGCTGATAATGGGGAATGAGAGACAGGAGCATTCGGCTATTAGTTAACGCGCAGGCTGCGATCACTATTAGCAGCCATTGGCATGTACATTGAGCACTATCTGACAAGAAATGGTTGCTACGTTATACTCGCCGGGTGTAACCTCCTTAGCTTTAGAAAGGTTTATCGAGCGTTGAGCCGCAGTGCCATGAATACAATGAACTTGTATATACCATGAATGAACTCGAGGTGGTTAAAAATGGGAAGTAGATACGAAGCGCAAGCCGTAAGAAAGTAAAAGCCGAATTCTCCGCCTCTCATTTCCCATTAGCAGCCATTGGCATGTACATTGAGCACTATCTGACTGAAAAAAGTTTGCTACGTCATACTCGCTGGACGTAACCTCCTTGGTTTTCGAAAGGTTTAGCGAGCGTTCGGCCGCAGTGCCATGAATATAGTGAACTAGTATATACCATGAACTCAAGGTGGTTGAAGGTGGGAAGTAGACCCGAAGCGCAAGCCGTAAAAAAGTGTGCGTGTGCAACCTCTCGTTTAGTCCTTGGAATGTCCGCTGGATGGCGGTGCTTCTATATGGGGAATTTATCGAAGTAGAGGCATTAGGCCAACATAAAAAAAGGGAAAAAAGTTTTTTTTTTTTTTGTCGAGCCTGGTGGCATACTTGTCACCACCCCGTTATAAAGGGGACGCTCATAGCATCCATCCATCCATCTTCCATCCAATATATGATAAAAAGATGGGAGATGGTGGTACTTGGAGTGTTGAATAGATGGACGAACGGACACATAGACAGATGCATGGATGGACGCATGGACGGACGCAGGGGCGGCTGCATGGACGAACGCAGGGACGGACGCATGAACATACGCATGCACGGATGGGCTGATGGACGCATGGACGGTCACACTGACGGACGCATGGACGGACGGAAGCAAAACGAATGGACGGACGAATTCTTCGCCCCACTCTCCATAATTCACTCCGTGGATATGCTGCCATTTTTTTATTTTTTTTTTAATTTCTCGCGCATGCATACTTTGCCCTTTGGCTCGGTATTGTCGTAATTAAGAAGCGCACATGTGACAGCCATTATACTTCTCGCGTACCCCAAAAACATAGCAATTTCATTGGTGAAATTTTCTTTATAATATTTATACGCTCTGCATTTATTGTTACAATGTACTTTTAATCTGCGTATAGCTCTACAAAGGCCGTTGTTCTACTCTGTCTTCTTTCACCGCAGTTTTTTAGTTCCGTGCAGCTGCAGTTTGGTTTCCGCTTGTAGCCAGACTCGCTCTGCGCAAATGATTCATTGGCTTATGATTCATACATATGTGAGGTTTAAGGTCCCAAAACCACCATACCATTACGAGATACGCCGTTATGGTGCTCCGGAAATTTCGACCACTAGCTGGGCTTCTTTAACGTCCACCCAAATCCGAACACAGGGGCCTATAGTATTTTTGCCTCCATCGAAAACACAGCCGCCGCAGATAGGCTTATGAACGAAGGCGTGTTTATTAAAGGATGGAATTGAGCTTCGTGTACTCACAGGATGATTTTTGTTCCATACCTTATTTCAGACTATTCTCACATGACCCAGCCTGCATGTTTAATCACTTACTCGTCTACTTTGCTTGCACTGTCAGGGAACGCACGTCGCACATTTATAACGAGTGAACTTGCCGGACGGACGTATATGGTCACGTCAGTGGCGGATCCCCAGGAAGCGCGACACATAACTATTTCGGGCGTTGCGCGTGTCGCGTAGCACAGCCTGTACCGCATTTTTGCGGGGCCATCGTCGGCACCCGCTGTACATTCCGCAGAGACAAACGTCAACCGTAAACAGTCCTCTACATCTCTTGTAGCTTGTTTCGGCGAGTAAATGCGCGGAATGCAACATTTCACTGAGCAGTAGTTGTCAGCCACATGAAAATTTCAGTCATTTGATGATTAAATTGGCCACGTATAGGAAACGGTTTTAAATGTGATCAATGTCGGCGTCTCACCGCGCAATTATCATCCTTATTAGCTCTCGTTTATTTTCGCGAATATTAAAGAACCCCAGGTGGTCGAAATTTCCGGAGCCCTCCACTACGGCGTCTCTCATAATCATATGGTGGTTTTGGGACGTTAAACCCCATATATCAATCAATCAATCAATCAATCAATCAATCAATCAATCAATTTTCACGAATAGACGGAGCCTATAGATTGAACCAATGCATCCTAGGCATTGATTGAGCAATGCCGTCAAGGCTCTTCGTCATGATATCGGTGCCGTCGCCTCTATTGTTGCATACGAATATCAGTGACACGTGCACTGATTCTCGTTAGAAGGTGGCTGTGATTCTATATCTACGCGCTATATCCCACAATCCTAAAGAAAAAAAAAAGATTGGTCAAAGAGCAGAGATTCTAGGTGCTTTTTCAGCACCGAATCAAGTTGTCGCCGTTATGTGTCAAAACCAGTCAGCTCGGTAGGAAAGCACTAGAAAAGTTGTAAAATAAGCATGCATCTCAAACGAAGTTGTTGAATGTATAAAAGGTGTCGTATACAACGCACCATTGTCCTGTACTCAAAATTACGTCGGGCAGACAGGCAGATGCCTGAATCTGAGACTAAATTAGTACATTCAAAAAGTGAAGAAAAAAAAAGCAGTGATGGTTTCCTAGCGGCTCATTGCCTGGAACGCAAATGTGCAGCTTTGTTGGACAAAACAACAGAGTTGGCCATGGACTCATCCTAACGATAACACCAGGGTCATCATTGAGGCGGCGGTGATAGCTAATTAAAGCTGCGTCAGCAAGTCATCTGTCGCATTAACGAAAAAGGAACTAGGCTATTTAAGTCACCTGCACGTGGTGTTCTTGCGTAGTTTTGCCACTTTTTGGTTTTAGTTTGTTTTATGGCTCTCGTGCTTGGACAGATATTACTGTGGCGCAGCCAGGGGTGGCACACCGGGCCGTGCCCCCCCCCCCCCCCCCGAATTTTTTTTTCGCCAGGGCATACATAGCGCAAAATGACCATTTGCTGGTCCGGCCCCCACTTCAGATCAAATTGCCCTTCTCCCCCGAAAAAAAAAATCACAGCATATCCACGAGATGAATGATGACGAGTGGGGCGAAGCGGATGGACGCACTGGCGCATGGACGGACGGATGGACGGGCAGACGGACTCGTGGATGGACGGACGCTTCGCCCCAGAGAGAGAGAAACAACATTTTTCGCGCATCCGGCGTGCGGGAAGTCACCGGCCGCGCAGGGCGCGGGTGTTCCCTATCTAAAGACTATGGCTAATAGTCCTATAGTCCCAGGCCCTGGATCTTGAGGACGTTGTGCTCTGGCTAGGCGTTGGATACTCGGGCTCCTCCGCTCCCGTTGTCCGGGGCGTCGGTTCCCTTTCTCGTCTGCTTTGCCAGGGCCTCCTCAAGCCGCTGGATGGCCTTTCGTTGTGTGGTTGGGTCTTGGGAGCGTATCCATGCTCCCACCTCTTCGGGATACGTGGCGTCTCACTTTTTATCATTCACTCCGTCAGTATGCTGTTACATCGTTTTTATTGACATGCAATGCAATGCAACTGACTATTACGACGACTACGACGACATACAACTCACGGCGTAAGGAGCTTCGTTCTTAAAAAGATTTCTGAATACACCCCTGGCTTAGTGTGCACTTGTTTTACTGAAGCTCTAACATCATGTACTACCAACTAGCCCGCTCCCACACATTGACGCATAGGCAGTCCGCTAACCACAACGCTTAAGCTTTTTAACGTTCACTAATCAGTGTACTGTAGCCGAAAAAATGCGTTATTTTGTTCGTTTCACTCACGTACGCGATGGACAGAGAGATTTACGGTCGCATTCTGTGACCTGTGTTCGTTTGGCCTTTGTGATGACTACAGTAAAAAAGCGGCATTGCCCGTGCACGTCGTGCACGGGCAAACGCAGTTTGCGCAGTGCACGCGTTTCTCGCCGAACGCGTAAACATCACGTCGTCGCCATCTCGTGTGAACCATGAACCATAAACAGTGCCGGTTGAAGTACCTTTTGCCGCCGGACGAAATGTTGAAAAAAAAAAAGATAAGCATACAACGGATGTAGGCGGATCCGTGCGTTTAGATAACATGTGCACCTATACGCGCGTATGGATACATATATAGGCACGCGTGTCTATGCGTAAGAATTATCGAGTTCAAATATGAATATGAATGTATTACTGATGCGCGGAGTTGACGTTTTAGGTATGCGCTATGTTGTTAAAGAAGACGAGGCAGGTTGGGAACAAGGATTAAATAAATGCATGATTATTAACTATAGGGCTGAATCCCGTCGGCATCATCTGCCTTGGGGAAGGTGGGGTATTGACGGAGAAACAATTTATGTGCATAAAGGTAAGAAAAGCTCCAGTTGGCTAACGGCGGTGAAATGAAGGACTGGTATAGGATGGGACAGGATAGGATAGGACTCGGATAGTGTGGAAGTCGCGTCGACGGAAGGATGAATCCCAACATAGAAACATAACGACTGTTTAATCGCGTAGTTTAGATAGGTATGTGGGGTTTAATGTCTCAAAACCACCATATGATTATGAGAGACGCCGTAGTGGAGGGCTCTGGAAATTTCGACCACCTGGGGTTCTTTAACGTGCACCCAAATCTGAGCAAACGGGCCTACAGCATTTCCGCCTCCATCGGAAATGCAGCCGCCGCAGCCAGGATTTGATCCCGTGACCTGTGGGTCAGCAGCCGAGTACCTTAGCCACTAGACGACCGCGGTGGGGCTAATCACGTAGTTTATTCGCGTAGTTGCAGCAGCGGGCGAGCATCCGACACAGTATACGCTCGTCTAGACTCGAACAAAGAAACTTACAACTCGGCAGCCTATTTTAGTAGCTACCGCCGGCCACGCATATCTCGTGATGCTTCGCTGGCGCTGTAGTTTATCGTAAGGCGATGCAGCGTGCAGCCATGTCACACCAAGCTGAAAGATAGCGAGGTGGAGGCTGCGCAGACATATGCGCAGAGTGTCGACACAATACGATAGCATAGGATAGGACATGAACCACTGCTCCAACGCGGAGGACTACGATAGGAAAAGGTAGGAAATAGAACAAGTGAAAATGGTCTGTTCCCCAATGCTTATTCTTTCGCCATGCTTTCGCCTTGTAGTCTGGATTGATCGATCGATCGATTGATTGATGATATGTGGGGTTTAACGTCTCAAAACCACCATATGATTATGAGAGACACCGTAGTGGAGGGCTCCGGAAATTTTGACCACCTGGGGTTCTTTAACGTGCACCCAACTCTGAACACACGGGCCTACAACATTTCCGCCTCCATCGAAAATGCAGCCGGGGTTCGAGCCCGCGACCTGCGGGTCAGCAGCCGAGTACCTTAGCCATTAGACCACCACGGTGGGGCCAAATTTACCCATACTTACCTTACATACTTACCATACTTACCTTAAATTTACCTTACTTGCTCGCCAAGGCTCGGGAAATTGGTCTAAAACTGTCTGTTGTGTTCAATTCACTTAAGATAGTGAGTGGTGCGCTATTGATATCCAAGGTGCCTAAATTAAATACCATAGTTATGTTGGCTTCTGTGTTTTTCTTTTTATATAATGAATGTATACCCATAAAACGGGAAACAAAAATTTCTAGCTTGTCGATGATGACGTAAAGGTATTTATAAGAGGGAGGAAAATGAGATAGAGTTACACTGCACAAGACGTATGGGTATACCAGCATGCGAGGTGACTTCATGTCTTTATTTTTTACGAATGAACGAGGCATGACGCAGGGGTCGCCTATTATTGCCTGTTGTACTCGTATATGCCACTTTGAGAGATGAAATCGCGACTAAAATTATGCTCGTAAGGTGAACTTATGTAAGTATGCGACGCCACAACTTCGTGAACTAAGAAATGAGAACGAGTCTGTGGGCGAATTTACTGTCGCACCCAACCATATCATTCGTAGCCAACAAAAATTTAAGCCCTGTAGAGCGTAAAGGGGGAGTTGTTTGTAGCGTCGGAGCTTAGTAATCACGAAACAAAGGGAAATGAAAGTGAATGGAACAACAACTAACCGGCGTTGGAGAACGAACCAAGCCACAATACTCGCGTGTGGCGACTCTGGGAGCGACAACCGCTGCTGTTCTTCGAAGACAATTCAGAAACAGGGTTTTCCCAGTGACTGCCGTGGCAATCGACCAATATGCATACGGCTATTCTAAGTGGATATTCCAAGTGGCACCTTGAAGGCAGATTTTTGTCCGCCTCGGTTGATAGGGTGCTCGCGGCTGCTGACCCAAAGGCTGCCTGTTCGATCCCGCGGCCGCGGCGGTAATATTTTGATGAAGGCAAAATCGTAGAGGCCCGTGTGTATACTGTGCGTTGTCAAACGTGCACCAACTAGATAAACAAAGAGTTCTTATTTAACAGCTGGTTGTGTCCTACTATCGCATTTTGACCCGAAAGTTGATGGGTGGTGTCTTTACTGCTGGGAAGTTGATTGATTGATATGTGGGGTTTAACGTCCCAAAACCACTATATGATTATGAGAGACGCCGTAGTGGAGGGCTCCGGAAATTTAGACCACCTGGGGTTCTTTAACGTGCACCCAAATCTGAGCACACGGGCCTACAACATTTCCGCCTCCATCGGAAATGCAGCCGCCGCAGCCGGGATTCGAACCCGCGCCCTGCGGGTCAGCAGCCGAGTACCTTAGCCACTAGACCACCGCGGTGGGGCACTGCTGGGAAGTCTCCGATAACTTCAACATGGTGTGGACATGTCAGATGACTATGTTGTGGTTTATGTTTTCTTTCTTCGCTATCCAGACGAGCGTATAGTGTCGGTATGCTCTTACCTTCCCCCTCACCCTTTCTTCCACAAGACAGGCATGGGAGGCAGCCCTACTCTATTGCTCAGGAGTGCGGACGGGAGCCTCAAAGGGCTCTAGTCCAACGGGCGCGGGTATACCGGTGTTCCAGCGGGGTCCCGGAAAGTATTCCTCCATATGTAAAGGGCCCGTTTGGAACTGCTAACTTTCATTTCATTTAATGAAAGTTTTTCATTCACATGCAAGAAGTTCGGCCATCAGGATCCTTGGGATAACGCCATGATATCAGGGGGAAACAAAAAGGAAGATTTTGCATGCGTCACTTGAAATATATTTCGACACAGAGAGCCGATAACATGCCAAAACCGAAATAACGGAACGCTTATCCATATCTAAAGTCACATCTTAGGTCACATTCTAAACAATATATTAGCCGTCCTCGATTTCATTGTGAACAAGGCTCCCCTGACGATGCCAGCCGAAGTGTACTTGTATTCTTTTATGACCATTGTTGCTCTTTTAATTAGTGTTATGTAAATAATAGCGCTACACAATTGATTCCTGGGTGAATTGACTACACTTCAGATTCGTGTAGTGACACAAAATGTCTCGCAACACGCTTCTCATCAAGGCCCATGAATGTAGAACGCTTCGGCGACCTTCCGCGTAGTGTGACCTTGGCACCACGGTAAATAGTTAGTGTCAAAGAGCAGTGAGTAGCTTATCCATGTCAATGATTGAATATAAAAGTGTCTATTTCGTCGAAAGTGTTTAGAGTGTGTTGTGGTTATGCTTTATATATTCGTGCTTCTTAGTCATTAATGCCAACTGTTAAATTTAAAATGGGCCCATGTGCCGTGCACTCTATCAGGTGCCCTGTTTCTCAAGTCTTTCAGTCGAGTATGAACATCGAACTAATGCAGTATTCAGTACTTTTAAGTGTATACAGGTGGTGTGCAATATCGCCATGGAGCCACATATCGGGGAAATGTGGCATTCGTTCGCGATGCATTCAAAATTACTTCTAGTAGCTTCGGGCATCTTAAGATGGTTAAATACATCATTTGGTACTATGGTAATTAATTTAGCTAAATTAATTAACTCTTAATTAGTTGAGTTGGGCGGTTATGTGAAATGAGAGTTCTTCAAGCGAAAAACAGCACTGAGATACAGAAAAGGAGGGCTCTTGTAATTATTGCGGCGTAATGGATCAGTGGACAAGTTGCTTTGCTTTGGACCCGAACGTCGCAGGTTCGGTGCCGGCCGCGGTGGTCGCATTCTGATGGAGGCTAAGTGGTAGAAGGCGCGTGTACTGTGCACGTTATCAGTGCGTTAGCAGTGCACGTTATCAGTGCACGTTATCAGTGCCTTATCAGTGCACGTTATCAGTGCGCTATCAGTGCGCGTTATCAGTGCGTTATCAGTGCACGTTATCAGTGCACGTTATCAGTGCGTTATCAGTGCGCTATCAGTGCACGTTATCAGTGCACGTTATCAGTGCGTTATCAGTGTGTTATCAGTGCACGTTATCAGTGCACGTTATCAGTGCCTTATCAGTGCACGTTATCAGTGCGTTATCAGTACACGTTATCAGTGCGTTATCAGTGCACGTTATCAGTGCCTTATCAGTGCACGTTATCAGTGCGCTATCAGTGCGCGTTATCAGTGCACGTTATCAGTGCGTTATCAGTGCACGTTATCAATGCACGTTATCAAGGCACGTTAAATAACACCTGACGATTGAAATTTACGTAGTCCTCCACTACGGCGTCTCTCATAATTATATCGTGGTTTCGGGACGTAAAACCCCAGATATATTGCGAACGAAATCAAACCGAATTCAACGGCGATTATGAGAACGAGCCACCGATAAGCGCAGCATGCCGACGGCCACAAAGACGTCGCTGTTTAAGACAACCATCACTGATGTGTATAGTTCTTCCGGGTTCGCGAACCTATGCGGGCCGCGCGTGCTGTGTAAATGCAAGCGCAGCCCGCTCATGCACCCACACATCGAAATCGGCTGCAGGTGGCTGCAGCGCTCACTGAAATTCTGGACGTCTCAGAATATTATAATGCTATGTTCACACTACGGTCGTAACGTGCGTAACAGCTCGTTCGGCGTATCGAACGCAACGGCTATAAAAAGCGTACCGCAGTTATGCCGATACCTTTGTTCACATTTACAGCTACGTACATTACGATTTTTACGATAGGCCAATCATATTTGTCGCTGTAGAATCGACGTCACTAGCGGTCCAATATGGCTCCCATCAACACGCGAGCGCTGGCCGAGTTGGAAGAAATGCACGCTCAAAATTAGCTTATAGTCGTGTATTCAATCGCCCGAAGACGGCGAAGGCGTCGCTAACAAGCGAATCTATTGCGCACACTTTTCACTTCCCAGAAATGTCCAACGACTAAACCACACCAAATGAAGACAGTACGGCAGGCAACGCGGAACCACTTTTTACGCACGTTGCGAGCAAACAAAGCCAACCCAATCGTCACCGCGGAATGGCGAAGTAGCACTTCCCGCGCCGGCAGCTACCGCCATCGCCTCCGCGATGCTGCTGCAGCAGGGAGGACGGAAGTCTCGTCAGGTCTCGTGACCGGTTGTTGAAAACCGAAAGCTGATCGGTCATTGACTGTGTCGTAACGGTCGTAGTATCGCAGTCGTAAAAGTTGCCTAGCCTTTAACACTCTCACCCACGATTTATGCGTTCGTTGCGAACGTTGGTACCTTTACGTTCACAGTCTGAACTAGACGCATACGCTTGTTGTGCTTCCGCTTATGCTATGCTCACACTACGGTCGTAACGTGCGTAACAGCTCGTTCGGCGTATCGAACGCAACGGCTATATAAAGCGTTACCGCAGTTATGCCGATACCTTTGTTCACATTTACAGCTACGTACATTACGGTTTTTACGATAGGCCAATCATATTTGTCGCTGTAGAATCGACGTCCCTAGCGGTCCAATATGGCTCCCATCAACACGCGAGCGCTGGCCGAGTTGGAAGAAATTCACGCTCAAAATGAGCTTATAGTCGTGTATTCAATCGCCCGAAGACGGCGAAGGCGTCGCTAACAAGCGAATCTATTGCGCACACTTTTCACTTCCCAGAAATGTCCAACGACTAAACCACACCAAATGAAGACAGTACGGCAGGCAACGCGGAACCACTTTTTACGCACGTTGCGAGCAAACAAAGCCAACCCAATCGTCACCGCGGAATGGCGAAGTAGCACTTCCCGCGCCGGCAGCTACCGCCATCGCCTCCGCGATGCTGCTGCAGCAGGGAGGACGGAAGTCCCGTCAGGTCTCGTGACCGGTTGTTGAAAACCGAAAGCTGATCGGTCATCGACTGTGTCGTAACGGTCGTAGTATCGCAGTCGTAAAAGTTGCCTAGCCTTTAACACTCTCACCCACGATTTATGCGTTCGTTGCGAACGTTGGTACCTTTACGTTCACAGTCTGAACTAGACGCATACGCTTGTTGTGCTTCCGCTTATGCTATGTTCACACTACGGTCGTAACGTGCGTAACAGCTCGTTCGGCGTATCGAACGCAACGGCTATAAAAAGCGTTACCGCAGTTATGCCGATACCTTTGTTCACATTTACAGCTACGTACATTACGATTTTTACGATAGGCCAATCATATTTGTCGCTGTAGAATCGACGTCCCTAGCGGTCCAATATGGCTCCCATCAACACGCGAGCGCTGGCCGAGTTGGAAGAAATTCACGCTCAAAATGAGCTTATAGTCATGTATTCAATCACCCGAAGACGGCGAAGGCGACAGAGAAGAGTTTGGGTGCGCCAAGTATTCCTCGACAGGGCCGTGGATGGCGACTTTCACAACTTATAAATCGTCGCTAGCAAGCGAATCCATTGCGCACACTTTTCACTTCCCAGAAATGCCCAACGACTAAACCACACCAAATGAACACAGTACGGCAGGCAGCGCGGAACAACTTTTTACGCACGTTGCGAGCAAACAAAGCCAACCCAATCGTCACCGCGGAATGGCGAAGTAGCACTTCCCGCGCCGGCAGCTACCGCTATCGCCTCCGCGATGCTGCTGCAGCCGGGAGGACGGAAGTTCCGTCAAGTCTCGTGACCGGTTGTTGAAAACCGAAAGCTGATCGGTAATTGGCTGTGTTGTAACGGTCGTAGTATCGCAGTCGTAAAAGTTGCCAAGCCTTTAACACTCTCACCCACGATTTATGCGTTCGTTGCGAACGTTGGTACCTTTACGTTCACAGTCTGAACTAGACGCATACGCTTGTTGTGCTTCCGCTTATGCTATGTTCACACTACGGTCGTAACGTGCGTAACAGCTCGTTCGGCGTATCGAACGCAACGGCTATAAAAAGCGTTACCGCAGTTATGCCGATACCTTTGTTCACATTTACAGCTACGTACATTACGATTTTTACGATAGGCCAATCATATTTGTCGCTGTAGAATCGACGTCCCTAGCGGTCCAATATGGCTCCCATCAACACGCGAGCGCTGGCCGAGTTGGAAGAAATTCACGCTCAAAATGAGCTTATAGTCATGTATTCAATCACCCGAAGACGGCGAAGGCGACAGAGAAGAGTTTGGGTGCGCCAAGTATTCCTCGACAGGGCCGTGGATGGCGACTTTCACAACTTATAAATCGTCGCTAGCAAGCGAATCCATTGCGCACACTTTTCACTTCCCAGAAATGCCCAACGACTAAACCACACCAAATGAACACAGTACGGCAGGCAGCGCGGAACAACTTTTTACGCACGTTGCGAGCAAACAAAGCCAACCCAATCGTCACCGCGGAATGGCGAAGTAGCACTTCCCGCGCCGGCAGCTACCGCTATCGCCTCCGCGATGCTGCTGCAGCCGGGAGGACGGAAGTTCCGTCAAGTCTCGTGACCGGTTGTTGAAAACCGAAAGCTGATCGGTAATTGGCTGTGTTGTAACGGTCGTAGTATCGCAGTCGTAAAAGTTGCCAAGCCTTTAACACTCTCACCCACGATTTATGCGTTCGTTGCGAACGTTGGTACCTTTACGTTCACAGTCTGAACTAGACGCATACGCTTGTTGTGCTTCCGCTTACGCGTGTTATGAAAAATCGACGCCTTACGACCGTAGTGTGAACATATAGCTTTACGCGTGTTATGAAAAATCGACGCCTTACGACCGTAGTGTGAACATAGCGTAAAGCTATGTTCACACTACGGTCGTAACGTGCGTAACAGCTCGTTCGGCGTATCGAACGCAACGGCTATAAAAAGCCTTACCGCAGTTATGCCGATACCTTTGTTCACATTTACAGGTACGTACATTACGATTTTTACGATAGGCCAATCATATTTGTCGCTGTAGAATCGACGTCACTAGCGGTCCAATATGGCTCCCATCAACACGCGAGTGCTGGCCAAGTTGAAAGAAATTCACGCTCAAAATGAGCTTATAGTCATGTATTCAATCACCCGAAGACGGCGAAGGCGACAGAGAAGAGTTTGGGTGCGCCAAGTATTCCTCGACAGGGCCGTGGATGGCGACTTTCACAACTTATAAATCGTCGCTAGCAAGCGAATCCATTGCGCACACTTTTCACTTCCCAGAAATGCCCAACGACTAAACCACACCAAATGAACACAGTACGGCAGGCAGCGCGGAACAACTTTTTACGCACGTTGCGAGCAAACAAAGCCAACCCAATCGTCACCGCGGAATGGCGAAGTAGCACTTCCCGCGCCGGCAGCTACCGCTATCGCCTCCGCGATGCTGCTGCAGCCGGGAGGACGGAAGTTCCGTCAAGTCTCGTGACCGGTTGTTGAAAACCGAAAGCTGATCGGTAATTGGCTGTGTTGTAACGGTCGTAGTATCGCAGTCGTAAAAGTTGCCAAGCCTTTAACACTCTCACCCACGATTTATGCGTTCGTTGCGAACGTTGGTACCTTTACGTTCACAGTCTGAACTAGACGCATACGCTTGTTGTGCTTCCGCTTACGCGTGTTATGAAAAATCGACGCCTTACGACCGTAGTGTGAACATATAGCTTTACGCGTGTTATGAAAAATCGACGCCTTACGACCGTAGTGTGAACATAGCGTAAAGCTATGTTCACACTACGGTCGTAACGTGCGTAACAGCTCGTTCGGCGTATCGAACGCAACGGCTATAAAAAGCCTTACCGCAGTTATGCCGATACCTTTGTTCACATTTACAGGTACGTACATTACGATTTTTACGATAGGCCAATCATATTTGTCGCTGTAGAATCGACGTCACTAGCGGTCCAATATGGCTCCCATCAACACGCGAGTGCTGGCCAAGTTGAAAGAAATTCACGCTCAAAATGAGCTTATAGTCGTGTATTCAATCGCCCAAAGACGGCGAAGGCGACAGAGAAGAGTTTGGGTGCGCCAAGTATTCCTCGACAGGGCCGTGGATGGCGACTTTCACAACCTTCTCGTCAAGCTCCGACTTGGAGACGCTGCGATGTTTCATAATTTTACGCGCATGTCGCCCCAGCAGTTCGACTTCCTTGAGAACTTAGTGAGACCACTCATGGCGAAGTAGCACTTCCCGCGCCGGCAGCTACCGCCATCGCCTCCGCGATGCTGCTGCAGCCGGGAGGACGGAAGTCCCGTCAGGTCTCGTGACCGGTTGTTGAAAACCGAAAGCTGATCGGTCATTGGCTGTGTCGTAACGGTCGTAGTACAGCAGTCGTAAAAGTTGCCTAGCCTTTAACACTCTTACCCACGACTTATGCGTTCGTTGCGAACGTTGGTACCTTTAAGTTCACAGTCTGAACTAGACGCATACGCTTGTTGTGCTTCCGCTTACGCGTGTTATGAAACATCGACGCCTTACGACCGTAGTGTGAACATAGCGTTAGGCAGTTGCGTTCTTGTGCGTTTCGGCTTCGCCCTGAAACTTGGTTGAATTTCGTTGTATAACTATCAGTTAAAGCGCACGAAAAACAGACAGGAAGACAGGACAAGCGCTTTCTCGCAACTAAACTGTTTATTGGAAAGGGCTGAATATATATACAGACAATTGAAAAAAACGACGCATGCGTATGCAGACAAAAAAGTACATCCGTGGCACATCGAGAACACATGGTAAAAGAAGACAGATTATCTCAGAACATAATCTAGAAAAACAAACTCTTTATCGTGCAGCAAAACCGAAGGCTGGCTGACGCATTGTTTCCCTCTTTTTCTTATGTGAAAAGCTTCTGTCAACTCACGTGTTAATTTATTTTTAGACCGTCTGTATATATTCTCAGAATTGTCTGTATACAGAATTGTCTGTATATATATTCTGCCCTTTCCAATAAACAGTTTAGTTGCGAGAAAGCGCTTGTCCTGTCTTCCTGTCTGTTTTTCGTGCGCTTTAACTGATAGTTATACCATGCATATCCAACTAGCCCAACTTTCGATTCTGTTGAATTTCGTTACTGCACGGTTATTAATATACGGGCCGCTTTTCGAAATCTCAAAACTTCAATGGTTTCTTCGCGTGGCGGACTAGACTTCTTTCGTTTGACATCACAAGAGAACTCCATGAATTGAAAAGTTTGTTGACTTAGTTTACTCAATTACTGTCCCAAATGCATGATGTTTTTAGCCATGCATGTAAAGACGCCTGCGGCATACATCAAGTGTAATTCTGAGCAGGGGCGTGGCTAGAAATTTGTTTCGGTGGAGGGGTGTCTAACCATATATAATGTGTGTTCGTTTGGGAGTTTGAATGTGTACGTGTGTACAAGCAAAATTAAAAAAAAATTGGAGAGGTTTGAACCACCTTCTACTCTCTGGCTATGCTCCTGTTTTGAAGGCATAAACGAAATATCGTATTTTCCCTATTTTTCAGGATTTTGAACACATTTCCTAAAGAACTCGGTGTACCTTTTATCGCGCCTAACAGCATTCTTATTCGTGCACCGTGGTACCGCAAGAGCGCTTAAGGAGCCACAAGCACACTGCCCGAGAGATACAAGTGCGGGAAATGTCACGACAAATTTCGAGCATATCTCCCATGCAACACGAAAACATTAGCGTTAATAAGAACCTATTTAGCTCGAACTTCCGCTGTATGACGAGGCCTTGGGACCTTTGATGGTTTGACGCATGTGACACGTTCAAAGTTACTTCCTGTGTTTGTCCTATGTACGATGCTGCGTGCTTATATAGTTTAGCTGGTATAGAAGTGAATGAAATTCGTGGCGCCTTGAAAAAAATAAAATCCTCCAGCTTGCTTGCTGGAATGGATTTTACTCCCAATGACGCGCAAGAAGCTACATGCATAAGCTTGACGCGTGAGGTGCGTTTATGTATCTCAAGGCGCCAAGAACGTACAGCTTGGCACGCTGTTAAAAGAGAACTCATCGATTATCGGTGATATATATGGCGGGAGGACTCGAAGACTAATTATTTAGGTGCAAATGCATATCTAATAGAGCATACGAGGAACTTCTTTCCAATATGTGTACAGGATTATTTATGTCGTTTTTAATTATATGGCGGGCGGGATTGCGGGGCCGTATTTACTTTGTGTATGTACGGATTGTGGGGACGTATGTCCCGTTAAACGGGATTGCAGGATGTATACTCAACAGCCAGAAAAGCTTATTAGTGAACTGTCGTCTATGAAGTCGTGACTGGAACGTTATACGAGGTTCGCATGCTTATATACTGATGCGTCTCTGCGGGCCGCTGCTTGTCAGTCTGGATCTCGCACATCGTAAATACTGCTTGCAACAGCGGGATGCGGCGTGGCGTTCGTAATAGCAGGCCCCAGTACCGTATACTACCACGCCTTCTTTGCTATAAATAAGAAAACTGCGGGACGCTACTCTCCGGCAGGCACTGCCAGAGAGCATGGCCTGCCGCAATTAATACGTTGTTGGAAGTAGCGCAGACATATGTCATTTCCCGCGGGTCGTGGGATTGAATCCCGGCTGCGGCGGCTGCATTTTCCATGGATGCGAAAATGCTGTAGGCCCGTGTGCTCAGATCTGGGTGCACGTTTAGGAACCCCAGGTGGTCGAATTTCCGTAGCCCTCTTCTACGGCGTCTCTCATAATCATATGGTGGTTTGGGGACGTTAAACACCACATATCAATCAAATAAATGAACAGATGATGAAAGAACAAATAAATAAGATAAATCAACAAATAAATGAAAGTATATATATATATATATATATATATATATATATATATATATATATATATATATATATATATATATATATATATATATAGTCTGCCAGTACGAGACCCTCGTTAAATGAAATAAGGGAAAGAAGTGTATACCTAAGGGCTCGTTTTTCCGTGTTTTGACACAATAATAATGAGATCTAACAGACAGTAATGCCAAGGAATGTACAGGGGAAGGTATTAGAACCAATGGAATGTAAATAAGAAGAAAGAAAAGTGGATGAAAAAATAACTAGCCGTGAGCAGGAATCGAAGCTACGACCTTCGAATAACGCGTTCGATGCTCTAACCACTGAGCTACCACAGCGGCCTTCCCTCCATCCACTTTTTTGGGGTTATATGTGAATTTAGAAGTAGATATATATAGTACATGAGGCCCCACGCAACGAATCAGATACACCTCAGACCTATGTGTCAGAGAAGAGAGCTCGACTCTTCGAGTCTCTAAGCTGTCAGCCCCAGTGCCGAATTTGTAACGCCTCTATTTCTTTGCTGTACATAAACCTTGTTTAACTCACCGTCGTCTCGTCCGCTCGTCTATCAGCTCTTCAGCTCTGCGCAGAAGCAGTCGCGAGGTGAGAAACCTACGCTACCAAACGGCTGGTGACCTTCCCGGCGGAGATCGGAGCAACGGCGCCTTCGAGAATATATATATATATATATATATATATATATATATATATATATATATATATATATATATATATATATATATATATATATATATATATATATAGTACATGAGGCCCCACGCAACAGATCAGATACACCTCAGGATCTCCTCATCGTTATATCCGACAGACACTAGATTACATCACGCTCACCAATGAAAAAACAGTTCTGGTTATCGGCCCTGCAAATGCAGCTTAAGCTTCTCGTTACTGCGGACAGCCGTGAATGAGGGGCTGTTATTGCGTGTGAGCGCGGGCCCCGGCTCGAGTGGACGAGATACGGGGTGTTTATCGCCCGCCAGTCCTTCCACAGCGGAGGAGCCCGTGGTGCGCGCGATTCGTATTATAGAACATCGTCGACAGGTTCCATCTTTGGAACGGCCATGTGTACGCGAAGACTTCGCCGTATAGGTCGTCGCCCCTGCTGCTACACATCGTAAATAGTAGCGTCGTTCGACATGACATTTGTTTTCTTTCTTGAGTGTTTGCCCGACTGGAGGACATATGGGGAAAGGAAGGACGCTGCGCCACCACCTGTCTGCCCGTCAAGATATTTGATGCTCAAGGTTCAGCGGTCAAATCGACTTAGTAGGACTCTTGAAAAGTGTGGCCAGCACTTGAAAGTATATAATGGCAAAGTTTGAGGCAGTGTCGTGTTGCACTGAGCATTTATTATTGACGTTGTGGCATCAAATCTCGGCTTGGGCGGCCGGATTTTGATGAAGGCGAATTATTAGAGGTACCGGCCTACCCAACAATTATTAATGTTATTGATTCATTTAGGACAATATGTAAGTTGTCTTACAGGGGACCTGGCTTAAGGACATGCATTGCCAGCTTGGGTCCGTGCCGCCCATAACGCACAACGTTGTTCAATGTACCGATGGCGATGTAACGGCCTATTTACAGCACGCAGATTTTCATTGCGCAAGGCTTGTGCTGGTAAGTTAGCATCTAAGTGCACGTGCTTTGTTAGCGACGCCGTCTCCTGAAGGTGCGATTACAATGCAGTGGTGCATTGTAATCTTTGTACATATATATTGTTTTTCATGCGTAGTACGTGGTTGTTATTATTATTTTTATTTTTTTTCTCGTATTCTCGTGTATGGGAAGAGCACCAATGTAGTATTGTTGTACCCGCTATTGTAAGTGTTTCCCTATTGTGCGTATCGTCCCTCAAAATATTGTATTTCCTGAACTTTGTATCTACTTGGTTACCTGTCATGATGTATGCCCGCTTCCTGTATGGGTCTGAAGAAGGCCTACAGTATTGGTAAATAAAAATAAAATAAATAAATAAGCTGTGAAAAACAAACGAAGAGTAGGCCTAGGTGACGCAAGAAGGCACGGCGAGCGCAAAGTCGAAAAGGCGCCGCCGCACGCCGGAGGTCACGATGAAAAATCGCTGTGTCAGCTAGGGAGCAAGGCTTCGGCGGAGGAGAATACTGCCAAGAGTTCGTGACTCTGCGGCGCCATGTGTGTTTCGACTGTCTCGACTTCGCCAGGGCGGTGCTTGGTGACGCCTTCGTTGGAGTGTGCATGCGGACAGCTATATGCGCACACCTGAAGGGTCAAGAGTTTGGGAGCACAACGGCACCGCGCGAATTGCAATGCATTCGCATTGTAATTCACACGGTGCCGTTCATCGGGTTGGCATGCACATAAATACTTGGTAAAGCGGACCAGGACACGACCGCTCAACCGTCGCTGAATCGGTATAGAGCATCGGGCGCGTTATCCGAAGGTATAGCAGGTTCGATCATTTCCGGTGGCAGGTTGTCTTTTCGTCCACTTTATACTTTCAGGACACTCGTGTCTCAATTATACCGCCATGAAATTTAGAACTCTACAGTTAACCTCCTCTATACCTTTCTTGGATTCATTATCTACTGGTTTTCATTATGGCTGCAACATCTTCGCGCGGAACTCGTCGTTTAACGTACCATTCGTTTTGTTTGTACTTAAACAAACAATATTGCCGTTTTTAACTGCTGTAGTAATTATCGGTTTTATACCCCATCAGGTGGCAGTTGCAAGCTTGCTTTCCGCCTCTCACCTCTGTGTCCTTGCGCATGCAAACCAAATAATAATAATAATAATAATAATAATAATAATAATAATAATAATAATAATAATAATAATAATAATAATAATACAAAAATACTCGCGCATGAACATTGTTACGGAGCTGTAACTTGCTCGTATTGTGCAGTAGGTAAGCGCTATTTCGTTTTTCGTTATACTGCTCTGGTCGCTGGCAACCCTCCAACACCAGAGGCATCATTTCTGCCGCGGAGGGGGGGGGGGGGACTATCTATAAACTGTGGCGTGGTGATCAAATGCGTGTAAACATACGACTCCTGCCCTCTCTTTCGTCTTTCCATCCATGCTGGCTTGTTTCCATAGAGACAGCTGTCTCGTCTCTTGGCCCCAGCCAGTCGAGTGACTGGAGACGCCTGAGCGTTCAATCAGCACAAGATGCGCAAGCTTCGTTGTTTCAGAATAAATGCGCAACATATGTGTCAGTGGCACGTGCCTACTTTATACGACTGGCCGAAAATCGGGTGGCATATATCATAAAAAAGCAGATTGATTTCGGGTTTATAGTAACTGCTTTACTAAACATTAAAAAACACACACACACACACAACACGAGAATATATATATATATATATATATATATATATATATATATATCTTATATATTATATATATGAAGGTCGCAGTTATATTCGAAGGTCGAAGGTCGCAGGTTCGGATCCTGCCCACGGCAAGTTATCTTTTCAACCACTTTTCTTTCTTCTCATTTACATTACAATTGGCCTATTATCTTCCCCTATACCTTCCTTGGCTTTATTGTCTGTTAGATCTCATTAATATTGTGTAAAAACACGAAAAACGAGCCCTTAAGTATACACTTGTTTCCCTTATATATATATATATATATATATATATATATATGTGTGTGTGTGTGTGTGTGTGTGTGTGTGTGTGTGTGTGTGTGCCGCGGGAAGAGAGTGTTGCTGCTCTCGCTCCCGCTTGAACGCGCTGCCAGTGGCCGCCGGAGCGCGCAGGCCATGCGGTCCAGTGTTCCCTATTCCCTTTCATAAAAATTGACACGGTACGTCCATTTGGGATTCTTTTGGAGTGTGTTTCAGTATATATAGCTCGCCCCGACGCTCTTTATCGGCTTTCCCGTCCTCTAAGTTTATATGTTGTGCGGCGTCCGTCTCGCTCTTTACGTCCAGGCGCTCGCTGTTTTCGCATCTTGGCGCACTCTGCTCTTGAGCTGTCTCTCTCGTGAGTGCGAAGACACGTGTGCTGGCGGTAAACAACAAACTCAGTCTTTGAAGGCAGTGCAAGTGCGCGCGCTTGGACTAAGAACAAACCCGCCGGTTTTTAGCACCACGTGGTGCTTTTTCACGCTTTCGCAATCGTTGATCCATGGAACTGAGCTCATCCAGCTGAACGGTCCGGATCGGGCAGGCGCAGAAATTTCTTTCGGCAGAGCGTTGTCGAGAAGGAAATGATAGCCCATGCATCACTGTCTTAACGTTTGTGTCTTTCGTTATAAACGATTCCCGTTACCTGACACTGCGCGGATTATATTCTTAAGAAAGGGCTGATTCCAAGTGAGAGCGACAACGACAAAGGCTCAGTCTTTGTAAAGAAAAGCCTCGTGTGTCATGATAATTGTTGGGGCTTTCGCTTCCCAAAACCACTATACACGATTATGAGGCGCGTTTAGTGCAGGGCTCCGGAAATTTAGTCCACCTGAGATTCCTTAATGTCCACCTCGATCTAATTACGCGGTCCTCTTGCACTACGCCTATGTCGAAATGCGGCAGCCGTGAACGGGACTCGATGCCGCGACTGTCGTGTCACCTGTTGAGCACAATAACCACTATATAGGCCACCGTGGCGACAGACGTCATGGTCATCAGAGGCTATGTTGGCATCGCGTCAAAAGGGTGTTTGTTCTCCATACCAGCTGCTTAGATTGGGACGGTGCTCTCAGAAAAGCACTGAACTTGGAATATACATGTATGACTCAGTGCAGGAATAAGTGCGTCTATCCTCTTTTCTCCTTGCAGTTCTGCATTCATCTTGCCACTGGTCTGGAGTTGACGCTTATCGTTGCACATGAATTATCCTTCCTGGCCTTTCTGTCTGTACCCTCTGTTTGCTGCTGTAATGAAGAATATTTCTCCGTCACTTTATTGAATTCTAGTTTGTAAGTGCACCTACGACAGGCACCATCTGTGTGTATGAGCTTTTTTGTTTGTTTGTTTCTTTTACTCCAGCAAACTGAGATGAGTCGCAGTTGGTTCCGTCGCGCTCCACTTTCCAGTGCGGCAGAATGCGACGAGAGTACGTACGTGCGGTACGTTCAACCTGCACAGACTACATGGCAGGTGGCTTCGATCAACCACACAGCGAGCTGCAGCTTGCCTGCGGCATGTTTCGCCATCGGCGCAGAAGCGTGCGGTAGTGAGCGTCATGGAGCTGCAACGTCGCCTGCCAGTGTGGCCGTGAATGGTTGAATTGCGCTGCGTCAACTGGACAGTATCAAAGTATATTTCCTCAGCACTGCCATAGGTTCCCCACTCGTCGTCTCTGCAGGATCGTGGATGCAACACCAGACTTCGTAGAAACAGTGGACAAGCTGCTTCGTCTACGAAGACAAAGAAAAACGTGCCACGTCGAACCTTCTACACGCGTCCAACGAAAATGAGCGTGCTTGGGGCATCTGTACAGTACTTCGTTTTCGCAACGCTTGGAGCCCTGTGATTTCGTGCTCGCTTTATAGTTACAACAAAAAGTACGTGCTCTGTCCTTCTGCGTGCCCGTTATTCTCTGTAGTTGACGTTAGTTAATACGGGACTTCTTACGCTCCTGTATAGTGTCTCCGGGACTCGCAACAATGATCGCCGAAGCCATCTTCGGCATGTTTTTGCTGGCGCTGACTGTTACTCCATTCTTATGCGATGTCCTAATTGCGCAGTACTTGATCTACCGCTTGCTTGGGGGACGGAACACCGTACGCCTTCCAGGCGTGGGGTTACTCATAAAGTCTTCTCCCACCCGAAGCAATACCGTGTATATAACCGAATGTCGTTGACACGCCTTTATTGTGACGTCATTTTCGTGCCTTCAAGGTATATACTTTTATGATCCCCCGCATCGTTAGGTCGATGTGAGGCGCACCGTTCATGAAATTATATGTACCGCATAGTCTATCGCCTATACTTGCTGTTTCCTCGGCACTTACTGCGAGTTCAAATACAATATAAGGTGCATGTATGCCTTCGGCACTGCGAACGGTGTACGGTGTCGGCATCCTTACTCTCTCTCGTTTGTAGTGTCAGGATCAACAAAACCGCAACCTTTGCAAAACTGAGTGTCTTGTGGATTGTTATTCAGTTGAGTTTCTGGAAACATTGCGAGCGTATGGAAACATTGCGAGCGTATTACGTGATCATTGTTTAAGCACACGTTTTGGAGCGCTATAAGTACCGCGTTTCTTTTTATTTAGCGCATACGGATTACCGCACGCTGACGCGTTCGTTATCATTGCTGCATATTATGTTGGGTTTTTGTGTGCTGAAGCCGGTTTGAGTGCTCTGTCTATTCGGAGATTTCTACGTTTTCTCCGATATTACAAGCTCTTCATGTAGAACAGCTTAATGTTTCATTCCGTCTTTTTCTTTCTGTTTTGTATTGGTATTACTTCTTACGGTGGTTACGAACTAGTAAGTGGGATGACATTGTCTTAGCTATTATTGATTTCGCTCGTTTGGTAGTAAGATTGACTACAGAGGGTACAGCGTCAAATTGTGTTGGCGCTTTACGTGATGGCCCAAACTGCCGGACATATCCTCTGCAGGGTTTCTTCGCTGCATAGCGAAGGGTTACGCAGTGAAGACGTAAAGTAGGGTGAGGTCCTGGGCATCCATTATGGTGAGGCTTCAGCGCATCTTGTATGAAGCAGGGGAACGAGGTGGACGCATGTGTTCTTTAGTTCGAAATACTCGCGTTCGCGCTGCCATGTCGAGACTCGTGACGTCAAAGGTTTGCCACTCAGTGTTTCGAATAGAGAAGAGTTACGTCATTCCTCCCATACACATCAGCTCAGGTAACTTTAGGGACATTGCTCAAAGCTTCGCACACAGTTGCGCGGTGGCTGAAGGAAGGTATAGAGTCGCCATCTTGTAATGTTGCGAGGGACGTACTAGCCTCTATAGACGTACGCTTGGTTGGGCTAACCATAATGATGATGATGGTGAAAATCGCGTGCGAGCGCTACGCCACCTACCGCTCAATGGTTGTTATCCCCAAATTTGGCTTATCCGCGGGACGTGTGTGTGCCTCGAGTCGCGATCGACTTTACAAGGCGTGATAGCACCCCCCCCCCCCCCCGCTGTTTTTTAAAACATTTTTGGAAAAGGCAACGCAGCAATAGAAGTTGAAAACGATTGATTGATTGGTTACAGTATATTGAAGCAGCGCATAGACTGTAAGGGGTGCCGTTGGGAAGTGCTCTAGGCTGAATCTTCCTCGCCATTGTGACGAAGAGAACAGCGTTTTAGATTCATTTCTATTAGTGTCACCGTTTTATTATTCATTGAACAATTTAGCATACGGTAAAGCCAGCGAAAATTTTGTACGGCTATCGCCAAGTCTGTCGCAAGCAATCAATAAGCCAACCAGTGCGGTCAGTCTTTCTCGTTTAGCGGAGCGTCGCATACGCTCAGCCCCGCGCAGGTGAAGCATCCCGAGACGGTGTGGGGAGCTGCGCAAATTTCGCATTTTTGGCGAGCGCGTCTTGCAGAGACACGGTGAGTTCGGTAGCAAAACTACGGCGAAACCAAGTGGGCGCTCCTTCACGCTCCGCTCAACGGACTTACAAGCGGAGCGAAAGGTGCGTTCCGCTGCTCGCTCGAATTTTCTGCGTATATGCGTGTTACGGTTCCCTCCGCGTGTGTGTGCGAATCGCTAGCATGCGCGTGCCTGACCAGGGAAAATCGTAAACGCTCCGCTAAAAGCAGCTAAGGGTGTATAATTTTTCGAATCGTATGCTTCACGACTTTTTAATGTCTGAATTGCTACAAGGCGGTCTAATTGTTTTTTTTTGTCGTCGCCTATTCGCGATGTACTGTCTATATACTAGAATAAACAAAGAGAGAAGAGTAATATTGATGAACCTCCACGGCGAAGGATGGTTTGTTAAAACTGATTGCAAAAACTCGTCCTCAAACCGCACCGTCTATATACGTGCATCGTCTGCGCGCAAAAATAAATATAAAAGCAGCTACATCACTGCGACGTAGGCGCGTATAGGCGATGGGAGTAAATGAGAACCCGACCATGTGGCGTTTCCGTTCCGGCCAGCTGCCAGCTATTGTGCACGTTAGCTCTGCACGTCAGACTTGTGATGCGAGGCTGATGATACCTCGCGTGTCGCACAAAGCGCAAGGTGTGTGTTGTGGTTTGTAGACCACATCCTCTGCTGTCAAATGCGAGTGGACTTGAGCTAAAAGAACTTATTGTGTGGTATCACTCACTGGGAAAATTTTCGCTTCTCCGGAAGAGACTTCCGTGTCGAATAAAGCTCACACTCGACCAACAGGGTTGCACTGTATCAAGGGCCGCGGTGCAATTTCACCTGGATTGATAAAAGGTGAGTCCTCTGCGAGGGCAGAACTTCATGCCCAGAAGGGCGTCGTTGTCGTTAAAGCTTTTTATAATCTGGCGACCAGGTGATTAAGGAAATGATGTCCTGAGCAAGGTCGGAGCCGACAGTGGAAATCGGGTGAGAGAATTTTTTTGGCGGACATCACGCACTGCTTTTCGTGAGTTGAGGTAGAAAAACAAACAAACAAACAAGAAAACAGCGAACTTTTTTTATCGAACAAGAAGACAGAAAAGAGATGGCAAGCATTTGTGCGTTAGGTGCTTTGTTTCGTGAAATAGATCCCACTTTTTCGTACCTTACTAGAACGAACCATGC
This sequence comes from Rhipicephalus annulatus, assembly GCA_013436015.1. Taxonomy (NCBI): domain Eukaryota; kingdom Metazoa; phylum Arthropoda; class Arachnida; order Ixodida; family Ixodidae; genus Rhipicephalus; species Rhipicephalus annulatus. The sequence goes on from WOVY01001901.1 coordinate 315,523, forward strand.
AGTTCGGCAGCACTTTTTGTTATACGTGAATATATATGTAAATGCAGATTTGCTATATGCCTTGAATTCTCGATGGGCACTCGTGAGCTACCTGGTACAAGGCCGCATTCGTGTACAATCAGCGATCGATACGAATCGACGTACTACATTGCAGGAAATACCATTCTTTGTTGAGTACTTAGTGTTATAGACACTTTGGCGTTGGCCAAGTAGGTTTTAGCCGTTATGGCCTCCAAGAAAGTAATATTTATTGGTTCTTCTGAAATTGCTCACGACTGTACATCCTCTCGCATTTCGAAAACAATGCATTCCTCAACCAGCCACTCCATGTACACCTTTTGTGTGTGTGTGTGTGTGTGTGTGTTGCTTGCCTTGGAGCCAGGCGTAAAACGTGTTTCATAACCGCGGTTTATTGAGTCTGTCGACCCTTACACCGTTAAAAAACAAGCCGCTGTACACGCAGCCCATACGTTAACAAGCAAGCTAGCGCCGCGGTGTTTTGATATGCACGAGCTGTTTTCGTACCCATGGTTTTGCGCAAACTTTTGAAGCTGATGTGTGTCGCATATTAAAATAAAAATAAAAAACAGGGCTTATGGAGAGAGCTAACAGAAGGGGAAATGCCCGCGATGGCCTGATGCGTGTTAAGAAAAGAGGAATGAAAAAATAAAAAGAGTGTTATTTTCCTTTGTTCTCGCCAAAGCTACACGTCACTTATTTTTCGGTCTTCGGCAATCTTGAACGCGGCTTGCACGCGCGGCATGCAGCCGCTACTTGAGCCGTCATCGACGGAGGACTCGCTGAGCAATCTCAAGAGATAAGACGTTCCGACGTGAAAGGAGAGAGAAGAGAGGGTCGCGGAGGAAAAAAAATAGAGAACGCAGTCTAATAAGCTGGAGAAATAAAAGCTCAAACACAGAACAGGGCTAGCCGCGCCGGCCAAGGCCGGCCCGCCCGCGGGAACACCTCGCGACAATATAACGCTCTGCAATCGGATTTCTTCACTCGGGTTGTTCGACGCCGCAAGCTCGGCTTTCCGACCCGCATTTCGACACCCGCTAAGCCGATGAGAGGCGTGGGAAGCTCGCGAGTGAGTGAGTGTTCGGGGAGAGACGGCCGGGCTTCGGCTGCTCGGGAGACACAACAGTCGCAGTACGCCGCTCCAACCGTCGCAGGTGAACGCGACGGCAGCGGCTTCGTCGTCTGGGCTCATCGCTGACCGCGTCCAGCCATGGCGGCTGGCCACGCGGTCGCGCTCAGGAACGGGGTGGACTCGGCCCGCAGCTGGCTGGTGGCGGTCAGCTGCTGCTGGATCAACTTTTTCTCGGCCCTCATGTACAAGTCGAGTGGCGTCGTCTACATGGGCGTGCTGCAGACTCTCGGCGTGTCCAGGGAAGAGGCATCGTGGCCCCTGACGCTCCTAGCGGTCTTCATCTTCACCACCGGTATTCTCGCCTTCTGATGCTGCGTGTTGTGAAGTATTTGGTGTTGGATGTAGAGAATGTGCCGGCGTTTATAGACGCCATGGAGTTTGGTGTTATTGGATGTAACTCTTCTGATTAAGGGAGTTCGTACATTTATATTTCTTGTTCGCCTTTCCTTCGCCTTTGCAGAGAAATTGCAAATGCATGTTTAATCGTTTCTTTATGGTTTTGGGACGTTAAACCCCACATATCAATCAATCAATCGTTTCTTTATATTTTTCTCGTATCTATATCGGCTTGGAAACTCTTCCTAGAGTTTAGCTTCGACCGTTTTTGTAATGCTGCTTTGTCCGTATGATTTTGTAATATTTTCGTCGTACAATCCCTGTATTATTGTTACTGGTTTGTAAAAACTTAACGTGTTTGCCTCGGTGTTGGTAAAGGCCTAAAGTGTTTCTCTCAAACGAATCCCTGCATTCCAGACAGTATATGAAACTTAACAGCAATGACTGAGGACGTCGACAATGCATACTGCCTGATTTTTCTCTCTTTGCCGGAACAGGTGTCTTCTATACCGGTAGATTACTTTGTTCACGGCGCGCGCGATTTACTTTCTGCAGCGCCAGTTGCCGGTGTTCTAGCCCTGTACATCGACATCTGGAAAATCTCGCTGTGCGGATGCCTCCTCTCTTCCATCTCGGTGTGCCTATGTTTCTGGGCCAACAGCGTGATCCATCTCATTGTCTGCCTGGGTGTCGTGCAAGGTACTATATACACGTTATCTCTCGCGCCGAGATTGCTCGGTTTCACGCGCTCATGAATTCCGAGATCAGTTAGACAGGCTGAATTTTCGTTCTTTTTTTCCTTCGAAGGTTTCGCTCTCGGTCTGCTCACGCTTCATAACGTGATCATCAATCAGCACTTCGAGAAGCACCGCGCCACGGCCTCCGGGATCAGCTACGCGGGTCCCACGCTCGCCTCCATCGTTTATCCGCCGCTCGTCCAAGTGCTGTTCGAGTGGTACGGACTGCGCGGTTCGCTGCTGCTGTTCGGCGGCATCATGCTGCACGCGGTGGCCGGTGCTTTCTTGCAAATGGAACCGAACCCGCGGAAGGCGGTGGTTGCTTCGTCGCCCTACAAGGTCGTTCCGCGAGACCCAGTGCCCGAAGACACGGAATGTTCGAAGAACCAGCTCGGAAACAAAGACGTAGCGAAGGAAGAGGTACCTCTGGCATCCACTCCTCACGACTGTGGTGCCGATGTTCAACGGGCAGTTCGAGTGCAGCCCGGTGCACCGGACACGGCCGTACGGTTAGAGTCCGGCCTGAGGCTCTTCGCAGCCGTCCCGAACATCCGGCGCAACGCGTCCGTGCTTCTGGAACCCATGTTCTACCTGATCTGCGCCTCGTTCGCCGCGGTACTGTTCACCATGACCACGTACCTAACCGTCGTGGTGGACTTCGCCGTAGACAACGGCGTGTCGCGGCTCAACTCCGTGCTACTCATCTCCGCTTACTCGGTGGCAGACCTGGTGGCCCGTCTGGGCTCCGGCTGGATCTCGGACCGCGGCTTCGTGAGTCGCGGCAACATGATGGCCCTGAACTTCTTGGTCGGCGGCCTGTCGCTCTTCGCCATGCCCGTGTTCACGACGTACGCCGGTCAGGTGACCGTGGCCGTCGTGTACGGCTGGGCCACGGGCTGCACCATGATCTTGGTGTCGGTGCTTCTCACGGAGCACATCGGGCTGGACCGGCTGCCGGTCTCCTTCGGCGTCACGTCGTTCGTCGCAGGGGCGCTGTGCCTCTCCAGACCTCCGCTCATCGGTAAGGTTCGCCGTGACTGGCGCGGCCGCGTTCCTCTCCTTATTCAGTGGAGAATTGGTGAATGCTAGGACAATTGTCCTAACATTTGAGACATACACGATTACCATCTGTAACTACTACTTCCCCGATGATAAGTATTATCGCCACTGCATAATGAACAAATTCGTGACGTCACATGAGCGCGTTCCTTAACCTCACGCGTATGCACCTAATTCTTGGCCGTATTCTGAAAGAACTCTACCCTATATATACATGGTCTGCTGAGCTGCACCTTCTTTTTATTTAACAGAAAACGTATTCTGGAAGGGCGTGTTGTCTCAGTCCTTATACCTTGACGTACTACAGCTATTCACGTTGGGGCTGTTATAGCTCTGCGTGCGTTTTATGCCTTATTGTAGCTAAGATCCTCAGATGTAATATTCATCGTGCGGGTCCTAACATATTTTTCTCGTGTGCTGTTTTTGTTATTGTTGCGTCTGCACAAAGAAAAGGCGCGTGTTGAGCGCGCTTTGGAAAGAAAAACAATCGATCATTCGGTGACTTGTATTGCTCAAGGCTGCTACAGAAAAATAATCGGTTTTTGTTCGCTGACTCGCAAAACCGAAAACAGCGTCTCGTCTCTCCTCCTGCCAAAGCGACTTAGTTCGAGTTTTCTTTACTGACCGAGTCATTCGTCGCGAAGATCTTGCCGAAATTCCTGCCAAAGGGTAGAGTGACGGTCTCCTAATTGCCCACTTAACCGTACAGTCGAGTAAACTGCATTGAAACGTTGGAACGCTGTACAAAGGTGGTAGTTCAGGAGAGCATGCCGTCTTGGAGAAATGAAAAGTCCTTGACCGCGGGTTCTCACTATAGAGCTAGCGTTTTTGGCAAGTATAGTATTGCTATCTTTTAGGCAGCAGCAGCTTACTTCAGTGCGTTCATGTTTCGTAGTCTCCTTAGCCTCAAAAATAGAGGAACAGAGGGCAAGTGCGAGGACAGTCACTGTACTTTGGCGGGTTATTATCTCATTAATGCGTTAGAGTAAACCTGATGGTGTTTCCGACTGCGGACCGAAGGTTGAGCGAATGCAGCTGCAATAGAAGGGGATGCATTTATTAGATTTCCTGCGAGAGTATAGTTTCAAAGGAGTATCACATCCAACAACGAATAATAATGTGAAACACAAGTTTGTCGATGATCATCGAGGTAATGAAATATTCGACTGTATGGGACACTCATATTCTTTCTACTATATATACCGTTTCGTACGCCTCCTTGGCGTACCTAAAGCGCGCCATTCACTTCGTCCGTGATTACTATATTTACGTGGCTCACAGTCCCATAGCAACATTAGTTTTTTGTCTTGAGAATGCGTTTTAATCTTTCTAAGTGAGCAGTTGATTGTTAACGATTTTTATTGGCACGAGTTTCAAGTCCTCAAAGCATTGCTGCGTTTCAGACGGTGTTGCAGCCAGTATTCAAATCACACCACAGTCATCTTCACGCTCCCAGCTTGGTCAGAGGGTGCTGTATACAGTTTGAAACCCAAGTGGTCTATAGGGAAACAATTGTGACTTAACGCAAAAGTGTGGCGCCGATCAAACTTAAAGCGGCTCCGCATTGGGCATGGTGCTCAGTGGAGACTACGATGTCACGAAGGAAGGAAGGAAAGAAAAAGCTGGGAGTGAGCTTCACATGATGGTCTTCAAACCTATAGTCATAGCAAACTTCGGTGAGGAATAGGCCCTGGTCACGTGATACACGAGCGCTACTATTGGTCGGCTTGCTTTGGTTGCGTCTGGACCGAGGAGGCACCGCGTACCGGCCGGGAGGGATTGACGTCAGAGGAGGTTGGCCCTCACAGGCTAGCGGAGTCACGTGATCCCGCGTGCTAGTTTTTTCTCTCTTTCCTTCGTACGCAGTGTATACACGAGGTTCAGCGTGACGCGCTATTGCCGTTGCAGGTCACTACCGAGACGAGTACGGCAACTACGAAGGCCTCTTCCACGTCGTCGGAAGCTTCTCGCTCGCCCTCGCGCTTCTATGGTTCGTCGCCAGCACAGCGATCCGCTTCCGGCAACGGCGGAAGTGACGTCAACGAAACCGCTTTACGGATTCGCTAACGCTTCGAAGCGCCACGACTCTGCACGACCTTGGTATCCCGAGGAGACACGTATTTACTGAAACCCCGAAAGCGCAACACAACGTGCGTACAGGATATTGAACTTTGCGTGTGCTGTGTGCTTCGTCGGGGCTGTGCAAAGCTCAGTGCGGTGTCCGATACCTTGTTGCTTGCGGTGTGTCATTTCTGTTGCACGCGTATACGTGATACACGGCTGTGATTTAAGGTGGAAGAAGAAGAGATGGTTTTTTTTTACATGTTTCTACGATGCGTGCGCGTATATATTTGAATAGATGTGAGTGTTTCTGCTATTGAAGCGGCAGCGTGCTTGAGTGTATATGGGGAAATCGGCGACTTCTCGGTTGCAGGCCGGACTTGGGGCATTTGTACTGCACAGAGATCGCCTATTCTTGCTTGTTCGTGATTCCTTTTTGTTTGCTCCATTGTTACGAACGGCAGCGAGTCTCGCAGGTGTAAAAAAGCTGGCGTTGTGTTCGAAATTCACGAAATGCTTGAAAGGCATTTTTTTTCCTGAGAGGGACGTTAAAGTGATGCAATGAATCTAGTTATATTAATAAACTGTACTCTGAAAAAAATCTAATGTCGTTATTTTTACCATCACAGATTTATTAATACAGAAAATATGAAGGCCTCAAAATGGAAACTTTCACGTTAGTGTTGCCATGCAGAACTTTGCCCGGCTTTGCTGCTCGGCAGCCGACCCTAGTTGCAGCAGAGCGAAAGTATTGAGAGCCACAACAGCAACAAACATCATTGAAAAATTTCATGCTATGGCCTCAGTGATGGCCGGCGTTCTCTATTCGATTGGGCCCCGCTATATGACTTGACCTGTGCAGTTTAACCAGGCGAAAATTGAACTTTAGAAACGCTCACGCCATTTCCCATAGTACGTCCAGCGGTAATTTTTTAATGAAACGAACAAGCAGCATTTTATTACCTCTCTTGATGCACGGACGATGATTTTATAGTACAGCTAAATACTTCACTTACTAGTGTTTAATGCTTAAACACTTCAATTACTAGTGTTTAATTTAAAGGCGGTGACTACGACGTCATCAGAATTATTTTGCGAATGTCCTACTCGTGGCGTGTGTGTTCTCGTGCATTCACCTGAATTTTTCGGTAAGTGGAGCGCTGCTGTTGATATTATTGTCGTTTTAGACGTTGACGTATGTATGCATTGAGCTTTCTCTATGACATAAATTGTTGTTTGTTTTTAGAGTTCCTTTAAGCCTGCTCTACTAAGTGAGTGGTACGCAGGATCACGTCACAGTACAGTCAGCACAGTGTGTTCCACAGTTTTCAAAACTACCGAGTTATGGGACAAGAACGATTTTAAAGTGAAGTCAAGAAAGACAGGTGAAGAAAGAACGGAGCATTGCACGTGAAGAAAGAACGGAGCATTTTTCGGAGCATTGCAGCGTTCCGCTTTTCAAGACAGAAGGGTATCCACTATACGCTCTGCAGGTGCTATAGTGATAAGTATACCCCCGCCGCGGTGGTCTAGTGGCTAAAATACTCGGCTACTGACCCGCAGGTCGCGGGATCGAATCCCCGCTGCGGCGGCTGCATTTTCGATGTAGGTGAAAAGGCTGTAGGCTTGTGTGCTCGGATTTAGGCGCAAGTTAAAGAACACCGGGTGGTCTAAATTTCCGGAGTACACCACTACGGCGTCTCTCATAATCATATGATGGTTTTTGGGAGGTTAAACCCCACATATCAATCAATCAATCAGTGATAGGCATAAACACACGCGCACACACACGTTGTGGATTCGACATGGCTGTGGCTGCGTTGCGAATAAACATGCTTGTTCCGCGTCGCTTGTTTTAAAGCCCGCTGGCTGTGCAATAAATGCATTGCGGACTTCATGGCTCGCTTGCAGGTCCTGATGCCATGGATTCTTACTCAAGAGTGCAGAGTTGTGAAATTCTCTCTAGAAAGCTAAAAAAATTTCACATCAGTGCATATTTGTACTATTAAGTAGAGAGCATCTCTAGCGAATGCTTGGCATAACTAGCAAAAAGTTGGTACCAAGCTAAGTCGAAAACTACAGCTCCGCTGTTGATTCCAGCCTCGCGACGCTAGCGGAAACTGCACTTCAATTGAAGCACTTGTAATCCTAAAACCGGAAGTAAGCGTTTGACCGGAAGTGCTTGGAAGAGAAACAAGAGTGTCACTCGATATTCGTGTCGCCAATATTCGAGAGCAGATAAAATACCAAAGTTCTCTTTTGGATTTCTTGGCGCTGGGCTGTGCTTTTGATTACCTCACCGCGACGCCAAGTATGTCGCTTTTATTTTTCTTGCGTTAAGGAGTTACTGGGGCACACCCAGCACTTCCGCGAACTTTGTTACACTGAAGATGGTATCAAATAGAAAAGTACCCTATTAGATGGAAGCTTCATTGATTTGTGGAGTTTAACGTCCCAAAACCACCATATGTATATGAGAGACGCCGTAGTGGAGTGCTCCGGAAATTTCTGCCACCTGATTAGATGGAAGCCGGCAATCAGGTTCAAAAGCAGGGCACGTTGTTTGGCTAGAGCATGTCTTTTTCTGCCTCGTATTTATGAGTTCGTTTTCTTTGCGCTAATTAGGCTCATTTGTAAGGCTGATGATATTCGTCAAGTACTACGTAGTAATGAGTCAACGACAGCTCAGAAGTTTCGCCATTTGCAGTATTTGCATCAACGCTCGATTCGACGAACGCATTGACACTGAGCCGTAAGAACATGTTAGAACCTGTGACCTTACTGATGATATATAAGGGTTTTAATGGCGCAAGGGCCATGCTTGACCAAAGAGCGCCATGAACGATGATGATAGACTAACGATGATGCATGATTTGAGGTGATATGTACATGATATTAACTATATATATTATTGTGTTACGCGGCTGTAAAGGGGCCTAAAATTCCGCACCCTCGGACGCGTTAAAACGTACAAGTAATAAAATTATGAGAGTGACGTGAAATGTGTATAGCGATTAGCACTAATACCTCGTCAATGCAGCCCCGCCGCGGTGGTCTAGTGGCTAAGGTACCCGGCTGCTGACCCGCAGGTCGCGGGTTCAAATCCCGGCGGCGGCGGCTGCATTTCAGATGGAGGCGAAAATGTTGTAGGCCCGTGTGCTCAGATTTGGGTGCGCGTTAAAGAACCCCAGGTGGTCGAAATTTCCGGAGCCCTCCACTATGGCGTCTCTCATAATCATATGGTGGTTTTGGGACGTTAGACCCCACATATCAATCAATCAATCAATCAATCAATACTCAATGCATGCCATTGAGCCCAAGGGCCGCGAGGCAGGTGCTGTTCTTAATGTGACCATCGCAGCCTCGACCTCTGTACAGAGATCGTGCTATGCGCATCACCCTATAATATAAAGTGAATACTATAGGTACATGTTTTAAAAACGTGAATGGTTATTCAAGTTTAAAAAAGCGCACCCCTACTGATTAACACGACAGGATGTAGTTAAGGCTGGTGTCGGTAGGGTAATAGGTGGCTTTATTTATTTTATTTTTTTACTACGTTACTGGTATTCGGCGGTATCACCAAAGCTACTTCACAGACTTCAGTGCGGCGTCGCCGTCTGTCATTTAGAGTGTTTTTGTGCTTACAATAATGCCCATGTTCCCTGCACGAATGACCTCTAAGTTTCCCACGGAGACTACAGGACGTCATAGGGCATACGAACCAGAATACACAATGCATATAAAAATGATAAAGATACCCAGGAAGTACTCCTCTTCAGCCTCTTTATAACCGTGAGCCTGCGCCAACACACAGCCTGTAATGCGAGTGTACAGGTTTTAACTGTGAAAATGTAGGGTTATGGTGCTGTCGTAAACATTAGTACGCTGTATGCTGTTCGAATCGCTTTGTGCAGCCATACACCGTGTATACATGCGCTGAAGAATTGTACGAACTAATCTGGACAGCGCACATTATAGTTCCCTCATAATAGCCTGTCGAGTCCGATGTTGGGCAGTATGTATGTCGAGTTATTTTCGCAAGTATTTTGGACTGTTGTGCTTTTGGCCCATAAACCGTTTCCGCGTATATGTGGCCCAGCAGACCGGCATATCAAATCTGAGGAAACTTTAGTTGTTAGGTGGTAAACTGGCGCTCTGCTCATGTAACCGGTATAGTATGTTTTCAAGGAATTTATGAATCCTCCCAGCGTTTTTTTTTTTTCATCTATTTCTCACTCTGAATCTGAGGTTTACAAGTGGTCGTGACGATTTCTTAAACTTAATTTTTTCTGCCTTGTATAAGTATGTAGATGAAGTATGCTTAAACATGGGTCGTCAGTGGTCACTGCAGAACGTTTTATAAAGTGGCCTCGACCTTTTCAAGGCAGCAACACTCGGCGACAGAACCACTTATCGAAACGTAGGCTCCAGTGATACACCAGAGTGTTTTCACATCTTCAAGCTTCCATCTTTTTGTTTTTTCCTGAAGTCCTGCATTTTTTTTGTCTATGTGCATACATCTTATATCTGCTCTGTTGTCTAAGCCCGCGTGCTGTTTTCTCGACTGTGTATGTGCGATATACTGACTTTTATGTGCTGCTGTAAATCCGTCTTTTTCGAATACCTTGCCGCTGTTATCCGAGTTCTACCTGGTTACTGCTGAATATGTAAAAGAAAGCAGGGGTTAGGGGTTCACTACACGTATTTGAGGCGTGTGCGTGTGTTGGTGTTTGACAGATATGGCGGGAGTCTGGTAAAAGAAAGACACTGATTATGATAATTCATCAAAACTCAATTCGGCTATAGTGGGTGCCCGCGACCTGCATTTCGATGAGGAAGAGAACGATCTTTAAAAAAAGAAAGGAAGCAAGCAAGAAAAAAGGAATGAAAGAAAGAAAGAAAAAAAGGAAAGAAAGAAAGAAGGAAAGAAACTTCGCTGAAAGTGATGGATTACAAGTTGCTTAGAACCGCGCAACGTCCTCTTTAGGTTACTGTGGTGTTAGCCAGCTCACCATAATTCACTACCAGTTTAGACTGGTAGCATATCATTTCGTTGATCAATCTGCGTTACTTTTGCCGTGTTAGGCCCCAACTTTTTCTAGTTTCGTGCTGGTACCTCGGTGGCGCTACGCGAGTTCGACGTTATGGTTTTGAAGTTATATATGCTCTTACGTGGGATATTTTGGGCCCTAGGAAAGTGTTCACGTTTGGTACGGTGCAGTGGGTTGCTCTTAGTTTGCTATCCTACATGCGGGAAAAGGGTTTCGGAAGTAAACACTTCCAAAATTACCGTCATTGGTATCAAATTGATTGAGTGAACTTTGGTGATTGAGGCTTAGTAAATTCTCTTGAGCCTCGCTAAGGTAAGGCTCTCTGTCCGAAAAAAAAGATGGCCCATTGGTTATCAGTACCTGAGACGTATGGACCGGCAGATATCGGTGATTCACGATGACTGTTCGCCATTCACCAGTGAAAAGTTGAAAAATGGGGAAATGGAAACATCTTCAGTGCATCGATGAACACACGAAGCTGCCCGTTCAAGTCAGCAATCGGTCGCCGAGGCCAGTCGGTCGGTTTTATAAATGGTCCGCTTTGTTTTGATAGCCTACGGCGCACAGAGTCATAGTACGTGAAGTTTTGTCTGACCTGTACATGATTTTACGAGACACAGTGCTAAGAATGCTGCACTCGAAAGAAATATACTTTGGCAATGCAGCCTATCACAGCTTTCCTCGTTTGTTTATATTTTTCGTCTCATGAATGGGCGCTGTTGTAGCGTTGCCGACATAGACACGTTCCTTATATAGTTTCCGCACTGCATCTATTTTACCACAAAATGAGAAACACTCAGAAGTAAACGAGATAGGCTGTAGTCAACATGTCACAGCCGTTAGTCGTCACAACGACTAAATCCATGCAACAGCTAGCAAGGCTCGTCAAGTGAGCCTTGCAGAAGCTCGTAAACTTTCAGCTGCAAGAAGGGCTTCGTTTATAAATGTGGTCTATTTAGGTATGTGCTTTTCTTTTTTTCTTGTCTTCGTGTTGCTTCGTCGTTGCGAGTTGTCGTCAAATGGCTCTCAATTTGAAGCGGTGTGGCTTGGCTGATATCAAATATCCGTCCACCCTCGCCAGTTCTTTCTTTCTTCTTCTTTCTTTCTTTCTTTCTTTCTTTCTTTCTTTCGTTCTTTCTTTCTTTCTTTCTTTCTTTCTTTCTTTCTTTCTTTCTTTCTTTCTCTTTCTTTCTTTAGTTCCCCGCAAGCGGTTGCGTGCTGCGAAGCCTCTAAATGCCGATGTCGTCAGCTCGTGCAGACTTATGCAAAACAGCTCCGTCGGCAAAGAGACGGACGCGGTCATGCGCAGACTGCCAGCGAAAGTAACAAAGTAAAAAAAAAAACAGCCGCTACGATAATGCTCTCCCGCTCACCGATGAGGCCCCTGCGCTCAGAATACACACGCTGGGCGATGTGTCTGCCACCCATCGTTGTCGCCGTGAATGCCGAACACATGTGCACAGCTGCGCTCGTCTCTTCATTGAACATGGCCGCGGATCCGGGCGTGCTTTGCCGCAAAGAATCGTGTGCTCACTGGTGTGCCCTGCGAGGGAAAACTGTCTCTTGCTCGGATTCGCCCGCATTCATCGCGTGACGGTAAGCTGTATACAGGTACTCATTTGCGTGAACTGCTTACGCCGCGATTTTGTGTTACACATTCAAACCGAGGCGCCAAGAAAGGTCGAATATACTGCACCGCCTACTACTCAAGACTTTGCCGGTGATTTTGAAATGAAAATAAAGTACCGAGGAATTCAAAGTATCATCCCTGTTGTGGGTATATGAGTCGATTTATCCAATAGGCGACCGAACGAAACAAAACTTAAACCAAGTTCATGTGATATACTGGCAAGCGTCACAAGTACAACAAGATAATGGCAGCGGGTGTCGCATCTTTAGGTTTGCCGCTGCACGTTGCAGCAGCTGTTTGGCCGCTCGCTGGCTCAGTAGTAGTCGTGTCCGCCCTTGAACTCACTGGCCTGGCACAAGCTCAGTTTTAGCGCCTGTTTCTCGCTGCCAACCTTTGTGCACGCTTCAGTTTCACCGCTCGCTTAGCCAACTGCATGAGCGTATGACCGCGATGGGACACGGCTGGAGTTCGGCACGTGAACGTAGCTGTCGCGCCTCTTTCTAATTAGGCCGGCTGCACCTCCTCGTAGGAGGCAATAGAGGTAAGAGTTATGCTATTACGAATGATGTTAACCAAAGATGCTGGAGGTGAATTCGCAGCGCGCACACACGTACATACACAAGCGTCACACTTTTTCTCCACTCATACATACATACATACGATTTGATTGATATGAGGTTTAACGTCCCAAAACCACCATACATACATACATACATACATACATACATACATACATACATACATACATACATACATACATACATACATACATACATACATACATACATACATACATACATACATACATACATACATACATACATACATACATACATACACACCGCAATTCACTGACACATTGGTTGGTAAATTCTCTCCAGAGCCCTACAGTTTAGTGACCCAGAATCAGGTCCCAGGTCTTGCCTAGACGCTTGGGTGGGTCCAAACCAAGATAATTTGGTCGGCGCGAGCTCTGAGCTGTGCAGGTCATCGGCCCACCTGACCGAGAGAATAACATGCGCACAGATACGCATTGGCACTCACTCACTCAATTAATTAATTAATAATTCGCTCTCAGTACCGCGGTCATGTGCATGTTGAGCAACGTTTACCTATCAGTCACACACGTACTCAAGTACTGGATCAGAAAAGTCTAGGTAGAGCTTATCCTTCGGTGCCGCTCAGAAGAGGTGGCCGCTTCACCCTGCGCACTCCTCTCTAGGACACGCTATCCGGCGTGTGCTGTAACCGCGACGAACTGACAGCCTTCTGGAAAGCGCGATCATTTGTTTATATTTATTCCTCATTCTCTCAGACGCTCCTGTTTTCCCTAGGCACGAAGCCGCCAGTTTCGCCAGCCACTCTGGCGTCGCTAAGCCAGACTGGCGAAGGCCTGCGCCACAAACACGGTTACTGCATTTAGCCTCTTCCCCTTCACGTTTGAGCTTCTCTTTTCTCGCTTCTTCTTCTATCTTCTTAGCAATTTCTATCTCACGCATTCGTGCTCTCGCCGCTTCTCACCTTCAGTGTGCTTGTATGTTTCTAAGCGCTTCGTGGTTTCCACTAAAGACGTTTTCTAAAAGCGGCACACGTCGCCTTCGTGTTCACTCGCTGTTCGGCCTCGTTATTCACGAGATGCCTGGGTTATTCGCTAGAACTCGAACAGCACCGGAGTATGCGCACAGTAAGGTTTTGGCCACCTGGCGCTTGTTTTCCGAGCACATCTCCAGGGCTTGGACTCCTAGCTATACTGCGTACCGGGCACTTCGTTCTAAAGTGTCAATCATTCCTTGCTGAAGGTGGTCAATCAATGCTCAATAAGAACGGTTCACCGTGTGACGCCCATACTTCAGGAGCGAGTGAGAAAGAGTGCCCGAGTTGAGGAGTTGCAGTGGAAAGTGGTTCTATCACTTGGCGAGAGAGAGAGAATGGGAGATGGCCAACACGGAGGAGTTCGTGAGTGCCAGAGTTGGCTCGGTAAGCGTTGTCCTTACTGATCTCCTCTTTCTCGGCTTGCTTTCACTTCACTGGGTTCGCTGCACAAGGACAGGACGCTCTCGAATGCGCGACGCCTGACTCGTGGCGTGATAAGCATGCAATCGGTAAAGCGAGCGGCCGGTTGCCGGCATCTGGTAGACAGATTCCTCCCTTGTCATAGCGTGTAACGCATAATCATCCAGACCCAAGTGAACTCCCTCCCCGTTTCTAGCCCGAACACAAAAGGGGACATTACAGTGCCCGAGAGAAGACATTGCAACAGAAGGCGACAAAAGCACTGTTGAAATTCCTACGCGACACGGACTTGAACAAGCGGCTGTAACAGCAATGTCACACACCACAAAAGACAAGACTGGACTATCACTGAGTGTGCTCGCGTGTGCTGCCTAATGTACCGTGTTTACCTCTCTTCCCTCTCTCCTCTGTCTTTCATCTCCCCCATCCCCCTCCCGTGCGCAAGGTAGCAAACCGGCTGCCTATAGGCTGGTTAGCCTCCCTGCCGTTCTTTTCCTCCTATTTTCCTTCCTTCTCCCCCCCTTTCACGTGCAAGGTTCACGCCATCGGTCGACGCTCGCTTGTATAAGCAGTGCGCGAATCTATCTTTTTGGGGCTGGAGAAGCTTGCCTGGAGGCTGATTCAGATTTACCTTGAGAACAATGGCGCAAGACAGCCTTGTCGCATGGTTTGCCTGCAATGCTCGCGCGAGCGGTAGCCCGAATGCTCTCACGTGACTGGTGTCAGGATATTGATAACGCAGGCGCGGCTACAGCAGTGGTACGGTACTCCGCCGTCACCTTCGCCGCCAAGACGGCATCTTTATCTTTATTTGACCCCCGACGCGGAGGAAACGCAACAGCCTCATGAAGTAAGACCAGAGCAACAGCTGTACCATTTTATTTATATGAAGCATTCTGCATTTTTGTTATTATATATATCTTCAAAGGTTCCGTATGGAACTTGAGATGAGGGGTGGGTGGCATTAAGAAGGTGGTATCAAAATTAATGGCTAAGATACAGCTGAGTCTGCTACTTGGATGGCAGTCTTGAAGCGCGCAGAATCGCGGTAACTGCTATCTCTTCCGGAAGGCCATTCCAGTCTCGGGCGGTGCGCAAGAAGAACAACTGCTGAAATCACGTGGTGTGAGCACGTGGCGAAGTCACAGCGTTTGGATGAGTTGTGAGATCACCTCGATGGACTGGTTGGATGAGCTGGTTGTCACGTGTGGCCGAATGAAAGAATTCGTGGAAAAGACAGAGACGTGCGATACGACGATGAAAAGCGAGGGTAGAAAGTTTCAGCTGGATTTTTAGGACGGGGATGCCGGAATAGCGGGAGTGATCTGAAGCAATGAATCTGGCTGCTCGGTTATCGACAGACCAAGTGAGGTGCAATTTCGGACGAATTCGTAAAGTCGGCATTAAAAAAAAAGTTCTTTTTTTCGGAGTTGAAATTCGGTATTAAAATCTCGAGTTATGCAAAACAGAACAAAACATAATAGAAAACTGTGAACAAGGTGACGTGTACATAGTTTTTTTTTCAAATTTTATTTGTACCAACTAAGTGGAAAGGGGTAGCCGTCGCCAAGTAACGGCGACAAAAACTCCTTCGTTTATTTTTTATTTCAATAAAAAAACCGGAACAATAATTTAGCAAAATGTTGATAGTTCGTGTGCAAGCTTACGTCGTTTACTCGCGTATAGCCGGCGCTAACTAATACTGGTCTCTTCTTTTTTTTGCTTTTCTTTAACCGTCAAAAAATAATAATACATGTTTCCCTGAAGAAAATTCAGTGCAAATCTTTTTTTTTGTCGTGTTTGTGCTTTTCCTTCGTTTTCTGCGATAACTTTTCGAGTGTTTGTTTCTTGATCCATCAAACGCACTGCTCGCGAACCGGCCGTGCATGACAAGCGTGCTCTGTCCTTACTATTGCACGATTCTAAAACCACATTATACCTCGAGGAGGAGGAGTAAACTTCATTCAGCGAAGAAATACATCATTTAATGCAGGCAGTTGTGGTCGGGTCCTCAGTACACTGCAGGGCTCTGCTGGCACGAGCGGCTCGCTGGGCCAGGTCAAGCAATACTATTTGGCTCTGCTCACATGGCCTTGTTTTCCCGTTTTAGTTTCAGCGCGCACTCATAGGACACATCAAAGTGCGCGATCCCCGTTGGCCTATACAATGAGGTGTCACATCGGACACCGCGTCACTCAAAAGAATATTGCCTGAGAAAGCTCGTAGTTGTCAAGATGCGACAGAGGTTGATTGATTGATATGAGGGGTTTAACGCCCCAAAACCACCATATGATTATGAGAGACGCCGTAGTGGAGGGCTCCGGAAATTTCGACCACCTGGGGTTCTTTAACGTGCACCCAAATCTTAGCACACGGGCCTACGACATTTCCGCCTACATCGTAAATGCAGCCGCCGCAGCCGGGATTTGATCCCGCGACCTGCGGATCAGCAGCCGAGTACCATAGCCACTAGAACACCGTGGCGGGGTGAGATGCGACAAAGAGAAAGGCAAAAGAAATGCAGGGAAAGTTAATCAGGTTGCACTCAGTTTGCTATCCTGCGCAGACGGATGGGAAAGGGGAAGAAAAAAAAATAAAGGAATGAAGAATGAAAGAGACGACTAACGCCTTCCAGTGCATAGCAGCGTTCATCGCGCATATTTAGAAGCTTTCAAACCGCCAACTGTTACAAATTACGCTTCGACTTCGAGTGCCTTATATTCGTAGATTGCAGTACATGACGTTAATGAAGACTGGCAATGACTGGCTCCTAGGTGTCCGGGACTTTCAGCGCAGTCGTCCGATGCTGATGCGGTCGTCATTCCGATGAGGAATGTGCGCGTTGAGCTTATCAATGACCTCGACGCAGCGATGACACGTCGGTCTTTGTCAAGCAAGTGATTATGGGAATATTGTGCCAGCTCTCTACGAGTGCCCAATGGTGGTAATGAGGTCCAAGCGGCATCCGCGAAAGCCTTGAATATCCCGCGATTTGGTTGGTGAATCTCGATTCGATTCGTGCGACAGAAAGACAGGAGCGACGACTCAACGTGACACTCGCAATGCATGGTTGATTCTTACCCGGGTGTCGCAATATCGTATGCCGGCCGTGGTGGTCGCATTTCGATGAAGGCCCGTGTGCTTAGATTTGGGTGGTCGAAATTCCCGGACCCTCCACTACGGCGTATTTCGTAACCACATCGTGGTACGTGAAACCTCAGCAATTAATAAATTTGCTTGTGCTGTGGCTCGTATTGAAGCTAATACTTTTTTCCGATACATGTGCTACTGTATGCCAGATAGCGGTGCCACGTGGGAATGCCGGCTTCGGTCACGCTCCGATGTGCAATAAGAAACAAAAGAAGGAAAGGAGCATTCCGAGATAAGCAAAGACATAACAATACCACGGCCCCTGGAATGAAGAGCGTACGGGTGCGCTTTTCCATCTAGCGGAGTGACAATACAGACATTAAAGCACTTGGCGAGAAGTTCAGCAGGCGGGAGGGCTTCCAATGCCGAGTATATAAGCATTCTTCCGGGACTGCTCCTCGCACCGTAAACATGTAGTCCACACGCTGCGCCTGTATCTCTCAGTTCATAAAAATCTCCGAGGCGTTGTGGCAGATAAGCCGTCCTTTTCCTTATCTTGGCGGCTGATCTTTCGAGGGGGCACCTTGCAGCTGACGGCGCGAGGAGAGGAGCGGCGTGATGGACTCGCCGCGGAGCTGGGCAGTGGCGGCGGCCTGTTGCTGGATCAACGTGTTCACTTTCGCCCTGATCCGCTCGGCTGCCGTGGTGTACGTGGCGCTGCTGCGCACCTTCCCGGTCACCAGGGAACAGGCGTCCTGGCCCGTCAACCTGTCCGTCGTGTGCTACTTCCTCACAGGTGCGCGGTGTACTGTATCGTGCGGGCTTTGAAAGCTGCCGTAGACGTCGCGAAAAAAGTAAAGCGAGCTGTAAGATCGTGATGATGATTAACGTATATATGGTGGCGCCATCTGCCATTATTCAGAAATATTACCCGATATTTAGTTTTTAATGTTTTATTTGAATCCGCAGGAAACGCGAACAGTATGAATTATAGAGGGATACAGGCTAATAACAACTACCACCCCAAGGGCTACAACGGCTGCTTGCTACTTTTAGAAGGGCAATAACTGAGCCAATCGCAGGGTATATCGAGGCACACAGCGGCACATCGTTTTGACAAGCGTAGACCTGATAAGCGCAATTGGCGGGATTCATACGATAAGCCCACTTCTCGATATCGCACATGGATACACGCGAGTTTATTTTGTCACATATTGTAGTGCTGAAACGTATTGACGCAATAACACGCAATGACGCGACAGGCGCGTCTTGCAATGCGTCTTGCGTTTCTTCCTGTGTGAATTGTGTGAATTTAGGATGCGCGGTTTTTCGGCAGTGCGTATACACGTTGTCTGTGGGCTGCAACTTTTCTAAGCCTGCAGGAAGGCACAGCAGCAGAATAGCTCGGCAAATGCCGACAATAGTTTGGTAAGGCTGTACGAACAGGTCTTCTTAGTGCGCATGACATAAACTGCTGCAAGTTTATGCGTTCGATTACCGGCATGTGCGAGAAATAAAGACGTCCTCACCATTTCCATCAATGTTCGCTACGGGCGTAGAAACGAAAGACGGGGGACATGCGTAATAGAACAAATTTCAGGCGCAGATCTCATTCCGGCCGCTCGATTGATTGATATGTGGGGTTTAACGTCCCAAAACCACCATATGATTACGAGAGACGCCGTAGTGGAGGGCTCCGGAAATTTCGACCAGCTGGGGTTCTTTAACGTGCACCCAAATCTGAGCACACGGGCCTACAACATTTCCGCCTCCATCGGAAATGCAGCCGCCGCAGCCGGGATTCGAACCGCGTCCTGCGGGTCAGCAGCCGAGTACCTTAGCCACTAGACCACCGCGGCGGGGCGTTGCGCATTTATTCTGAAACAACGAAGCTTGCGCATCTTGTGCTGTTTGAACGCTCAGGCGTCTCGAGTCACTCGACTGGGGCCAAGAGACGAGAAGCTGTTTCTATAGAAACAAGCCAGCATGGATGGAAAGACGAAAGAGAGGGCAGGAGTCATATGTTTACACGCATTTGATCACCACGCCACAGTTTATAGATAGTCCTCCCCCCCCCCCCCCTCCACGGCAGAAATGATGCCTCTGGCGTTGAGATCACGGCTCAGGACGGACAGCTACGGGCTTTATGTCATCGCTATGTTGACGACACTCGCATATCTGCCCGTTCTCTGGGTCACGTCGCTTCCTGTTGTTCACGCAAACCGTCGCGGTCTTCGAGGTTCTGCATCGCAGGGCTCCGCCGTCACGAAATCATCGAACCATTTACTGTAGCATCGCAACGTACCTCCGGTGGTTCCTATAGTAAATGATGCGCCAGATACTTCATGGCTGTAGAACAGTATTCAATCAGGATGAAAGAAATTAGGCGTGCAGTCACGTGAACACAAGAGGAGGAATCAAGACGTCACAAGCGCTGCAAAAGGCGCACTATTCCGCTGCACGAGATGAAAAAAGTATGCACAAACATTATCCGCACATACGCAGACATGCAGCGCTACCTGTCAATCCGGTGTGCATGAGTGTACTAAAGTTCTATTCTTGGTATACTGTCAGATTACGCCATCTTATCAAATTACGCCATTCGTCAACTCTTTTTGGCCTGTTGCGGCTTAAGATGCCGCTTTTTGTGATAGCAGCTCAAAACGCCGCAATTACCAAATTTCACAAGATGGCGGAATCGCACAGGTAGGTGGCGCTGCATGCCTACGCATGCGCAGATAAGATTTTTTTGTGTCTTCGTTCTCTGCCCTATAGTGCACCTTTTCAGTTTACGTTTGTGGCGCCTTGATATCTTCTCTTGCGTGCGTGTCTCCTTTTATCATGAATCCGTACCCACTAGATCAGCTTGCTTACGTCATCACAGTATCAAATTCGCGAAGGTATTGCTATAGTCTCTTATTCAGCGACGCTCTCCGGCAACAGATGTTGCGCGTGCAAACACCCTGGCATTGGGATTTCGACATCACACGAGCCTTTTATGTAACTTCAGCGAGACTGCAGAGAGCGCTAACGATGCCGTGCCGCATTGCAGCGCTGGAAAATGAATTCTTGAATGCTAATCGGTGCCGAAGTCGCGTTTTGAGGAAGTTTTGTCTTACGGTTACCCTGTCTTGAGCTCGTGAAACGGACATCTGTATACCCTTGAGAAAAGGAAATAAGCCTGAAACATTGTGACAATCGGACTTGTTACTGGCGCAAGGCCATATCAAACGCACAGTACAACCATGCATGGTATATATCACATTAAACAATAATGCGTCGTCGCTTATCGTTAGGAAAATTTGTTCGATTTAGCATTCGAAAAAGAGAACTTGACGAAAGCTTTTTTTAGATAATTAATGAATTTATTGTTTCATTGAAGCTTCATGCGTCTCTACCATACCGCGCATCTAGGGATTACCCGTGAGACTGTTTAAAGTACAGAACAGCTTACAAAGGTGACGGCTGCACTCCTGACGTGATATTGAGCAGTTAGAAAGGTGTTGTAATGTAACGATAATTGACGTTGCGTGATCGAAAAATCTGTAGAATATTGAACTCGGTAGAAAGGTAAATTTAAGTTCGTGTGAAGTCCTAAACAAACACTACAAAAATCATAGGAATGTATGTGCAGGGTTTCACATCAGAGGAGGGGGCGAAACTTCATAGTAGCCCCCCCCCCATCCTAATAAATAAACTTATGGCGCGGATCTCCCCCCCCCCCCCAGTCCCCACTCCCTTCCGTGCGCATGTTTATGACGAAGATAGACGGCAGAACTTGCACTCTGCGCCTTCTTGAGTGCCAACACATACACGAGAATTAAATAACAAACTCGAAACCGCGAATTAACTTGAAATTATCAGGTACATAACTTAGGTAGATACATAAGTATGAATGCACATATATAGATAGACGTGACTTCGAAAAGCGCGTGAAGTGTGTCGACCGTACACTGTACGCTATTGTCACGACAATATGACAAGGTATGGGCATTTCCTTGGCATTGCTGGGGGACGTATGATTTCTTTGGGAATGTATACCTGTTCTCCTCATCGTTTCGTTGGGACAGGTCCTATCGCGGGAGTGCTCGCGAGGTACATCCCGATATGGAAGCTGACGGTGCTAGGATGCCTGGGCGGATCGCTGGCCGTATGCGTCTGCTACTTCGCACAGTCGATGCTCTTTCTGGACGTCTTCCTCGGCGTCACGCACGGTGAGCATCCTTCTTTCTCCGGCCGTTCATCGGCCTACCCCTCAACCCTACCCCTACCGAAAGATCTCACTTGTGAGTGCTCCCTCCCTTTATATATATATATATATATATATATATATATATATATATATATATATATATATATATATATATATATATATATCCTGGTGCCGCCATGATATCGGCGCTTATCAAGTGCACGAAAGAACTAGACATGTAAAAACGATGCAGTTATATCGATCCCTCAGCCATATGTACGTATGCAGATGTCATCGAGAATACCAATTTGTTGGAGAGTCAGCGCGGTGAACTACTGCAGCTTGTCTCGATCTGTTCATGTCCAAAATCGCAGTGGAAGCTGCTAATTTTACAACATAGCGTTCGTTGACATCACGTGAACTTTCCCTATACACAGGGCTCTTATGAAAGCAAACACCCCGAATAAATGTGTGCCACCGCACTCACTTGCTCTTGTCTGAAATGCAGGAACTTGCATCGGCCTACTTGCTCTTTTCAGCGTCGTGATAAACCAGCACTTCCACAAGTACCGTGCCATGGCGTCCGGCATCAGCAATGCTGGCTTCACCATCGGCGGTCTCATCTTCCCTCCGGTCATCCAGTTGCTTGCGGACCACTACGGCATTCGCGGCGCTCTCCTACTCGTCGGCGCCCTCATGCTCAACTCGGTCGCCGGGGCTTTTCTACAGCGCAACCCGCCGAAGACGCAACCGGAAACACCTTCGCCACTCAAGCGTGGTAAAGCCGAAAGCACCGGTGACATGGTTCAGGACGCGGAAGAAGGAGACGCCATGATAAAAATGTCAGAGAAATCTGGAGATGCCAGCTTTCGGAGAAGCGTCTCAGCGTTTGACGATGGTGAGTGTTCCGATATAAAACACGGAACTCAAGAAGCTGGCGAAGGTGACGCAGTTTATCTCCAAATGAAGAATTCAGCGGAGAAGGACCAGGACGTAAACAGTGATGAAGAAGGCGACGAGAATGCCAAGTTGCGAGCGCTGGATGCCCAAGGTCACGGTCATCCAAAAGTTGTTCGGAACCATACGCCAGTAGTCAAAGTGAAGACATCGAGTCGCGAGAGGAGTCCACTGCTATCATTCCTACTGTTTCCGGCATTCTATCTCATCTCGTTTTCGTTGGCCATAATACTCTTTAACATGAGCACATACATGACCGTTATTGTCGACTTTGCTGTGGACCGTGGCGTGTCCAAGTGGAACGCCGTGTACCTGATATTCGCCTACGCCGTGGCTGACCTGCTGGCCAGACTGGGCTCTGGCTGGATTACGGATCGAAAGTACCTGCTCAAGAGTACCATGATGGGCTCTCACTTTGTGATGTGGGGTGCGTCGCTCTACATGATGCCTCTGTGCAGCCAGTACTACTGTCAGGTTGCCCTGTCCGTACTGTCGGGCTGGTGCAACGGCTCGACGCTAATACTCATCGGGGTGCTCTTCATGGAATTGGTGGGCATCGACAAGCTCGGAGTCTGCTTCGGCGTCGCGACGACGTTCGCCGGACTCCTGGGCCTCTCGAGGCCATCGCTTATAGGTGAGCGAAATGAGCTTCTGCCTTAGCGCTGCTCGCAGAGCTTGAACCTTATGTGCTGACGACGTACGGTAGATGAAAATATCGAAAGTAAACCCAAGTTAACGCCCTCTAGATATTCGAAGGCGTGCGCATTTGGAGCTTAATTTGGAGCATTTTGAGCTGTGATATAGAAGACTAGCTCGGAGGTCATTGACAATAATTTTCTAAAAAAAACATTGATGGGTAGCTAAATAAGCCATTGGATTGAAATTGAATAAAGACAATGCTGATGTTATAACAATAGATATGTTTACTCAGAACTAGGCAGCAATAGACATTATCCACACAACACTAACCAATGCAGATTATGATGGGTTTTTCTGCAAGCACATCAGTTGCATTGGGTCGGCAATTGTCGTCGCTGTCACCCACAGTTACAGGGAATGAATTGAGTGAAAGAGGCCGAAGACAATCATGTTTAAGTAAAAAAAAACATCAGACTATATGATCCGCCCGACTCTCGGCCGATCCCCTTGAGTGGGTAGGTGCCAATCATGCCAGGAACATCATAATCATCATGAAAAGGAAGGTATCGTATACGCATACGCAAGGCCATAGAACTAGATTGATACGGGCACTCTGCGGTGCGTCTTCAATACCACGGACGTCAGCAGGGAAGTGTAAAAGCCACAGCAGCACTAGCCATCTACCCAAGCTACACCACCACAACCCCATACTCCAACCACGATGAAACACGTTTTTTTTTTCGCTCCCCAAGACGGAATCCTGCCACTGCCCGTGGTTAAGAAAGAAAGCACAGTGGCCCTGTATTACGTAAGGTATAGTACACGAGCACATATGTCACGACTCACAACCATATGACTTACTGATGTCCATTGAACACTTAAACTTGACGTGATAGACACCTGCTTTTTTAGTTTAGTGTTGAACTTGTTGATTGATTCTAAACACAAAGTCCTAGCAGCAAATAATGGGCAAGCGCAGAGATAGAAACAACACATCGCTCTTTATCACCCGGCGAGATCTTTATTGCGGAAAAACATAATTTGAAGTGAGATTTACACCATGCGATCTTGAATTTCGAGTTTAACGATGCCAATCATTTGGAATGATATTCGGATTGGGTTTAAAAGATAGTCATGCTTTTGAATAAAATACGGTTTATCTGAACCTAACGGGACAATTCTTGTATTTCACTTGCTGAATTGTACGTGTCGCATTCATTTCACGTCCCTAAATGTCGCGCATTGGATGGCAAACACTGGGCTAATTCTTCGTAGTGAATATCGCACGGTGAATGGGGACAGCAGCAAAATGCGATGTCACTGGGCGCTAATGCCCCTGTTTGCCATGCTGAGAACATACACGAAGCCAGACTTTCAACAGCACTCATCCTGTCTCTGCAGGTTTCTACAGAGACGCCCACGGTGACTACGAAGGTCTTTTCGGCCTCATCGGTGGCGTGACGTGGGGAATGTCCCTACTGTGGCTGTGCTATTACGGAAACGAACGGTGCGCGTCACGTAAAAAGCGAGAGCGCACGTCGCGGACCAGGCCAAAGATGGCGGCTGTCTTCACGCCGGAAGGAAAGAGTTGAGGACGACTGTGATTCGCCAGCCTTCTTCATTCTTTTCTCTCCCTCACTCACGTTTACCCGTGAAAAAAACGGTGCATCATCGTCGACCACCGTGATGTCTTTGCGACGTACTTGCCGCGCTAACATTCTCATTCGATTTGTCGGTTTAGAGCGCGTAGTGGCGGCACTAAATGTACATACGAACGAGCCAAAACAGCATGAAACATAGAAAAGAAGGAAAATGTAACCTGGAGGGCAGGTAAGTTAACCAGGACTGAAGCTGGTTGTTTGGTTGTGCACGGTGGGAAAGCGGGGGAAAAAGGGGAGGGGGGATATATGGGACAGAATGAGTTTGAGTACGAAGTTGGGCAAGTTGAATTGACGTACATTCTGTAATAGTTTAACTGCTCTCATTCCAGCAAGCACACACAGAAAGTGGATGACAGCACTGCGCACGTACTGTAGTCCACTTTCTCTGTGTAATTGTTTTCAATTAGTGTAAACCATTGCGGAATGAAGAGTACGACTACACTGAAGATCTCGACGTAATGAAAGTTCGGAGCACTGTCACTAACGATCGCTCAGGAATTCCCTAACTTTCCCCCAATTCCGAAAATCGCATTGCTTCGTTACGACTGCGCTAGTGAAGTAGTCGCACCGAAGTAGTGGATTATCAACTTGCCCGGAATGCCGCTCTCACGGAAATCAGAGCAACGCTTTTGCGACCTTTTACAAACTAGCCCTTGCCAACTAGCCCATCTTTCAATAATGCTTTTGCGACCTCCTAGGGGGGGGGGGGGGCTATTTAGGGAGTGCTGACACCCAGGAGCGTCAGGACTCCCGCTCTCGGGCTCAGAGGGAGTGCTGCAAGATAAAAAGCGCCGCAGTATGGAAATATATGTGCTCCCAACGGCTTCGGCTCTTAAGAGCCGGGTAGCATGCCTGCTAACACGCCAAAAAATAGTGCTAAAGCTTACTGGAAATGTTCTCATTCATGTTGTTGAAATAAATGTTGCTATTTTTATTATAAGACTCGAACAGCTGCTGAAAACCGTAGGTAAAATATAGTTATCGTTCACTTTGCAAGAACTCCTCCCTTTCCATTTTCTCGGAAAGCACCACCTTTTCATCACCTTCCGTTTCCATAGTAAACGGGGGTCAGTGTACGGCCGTGAACGCACTGTATCCAAGAAACAAATATTCTAATGTGGCACCGAAGTGTACTGTCAACCGCCGAAATGCTTCTCCCACGAACGATGCGAACGACCCAAACCAGTCAGCCGCAAGCGTACTATTTCCGGAGCAACACGAAAGAGTATTTTGAAGTGGTAAAAACGTGAACTTGTTGGCATGGCTCCATCGTAAACAACAGAGCGGGTACACAGAAGCAGAAAGACATCAGGACGTCGCGCTGTTATTTATTTATTTATTTATTTATTTATTTATTTATTTATTTATTCATTTATTTATTTATTGCCCTTCTTGCTCCGTCAAACACTGTAAGCGGGCAACGTTGGGGAAGAAATATGTACTGCTACGTCAGAGGGCTCGTTTTGGCGGGTGATTTGAAGGGCGATAACGCCGTGCGGATTACTAAAGGCAATTTTATTAATTAGAAAAAAAATAATTTCTTGGGCACGAAAGTAGCATCACGAGTTTTCTGGACCGCTATTTCAAACGTCGACTTGATGGTGATAATCATTTTTTTTCTCTTACCGAAAAATTGTGCAGAACGAATTGCGAACAATGCTTGCAAGTTTTTGTTCACGTAAGAAAAAATAACGTGAAGAAATCTGGAAATTTTATATATGTGCATTTAGTGTCCCTTCATGTCCAGTGTAGACAGACGCCTAGGTTGCCCCGCACCACCCGGCTACTCCCACGTGGGGACCATCTATACGAATGCTCGCGCTTCTATATGCAGACGTGCTACCTTGGTTCGTGGCATAGAGTTTAACAGTATGGTTCGTGGCCTCCCCGAGTGCTTAGGTTATTACAATCAATCAATCAATGCGAGAGCATTTCTGGATGCGTTATCACCGTCTGCTCATGGCCTCCTTAATTTATATGAAAATTCAAGTACCAAATGGTTTGACACTTTAAGAGACCAACGGTGGTTTAAACTATAGTTGCCATTTGCCTCTAAAGCCGGACAGCGTACGAACAGTCTTATCACTATGGCGTCAATGGGACTCGAGTAGCAGAGAATATAGTCACAGAGAGAGTGTCCGTGCGCCAAATCACGATGGATGTAATCTGGGTTCAAGCTGGAATCAAACCCAGGCATTCCGCATGCATGGTAGCTGCTCCACCACAGAATTACGCCAGTGCTCGAGAGTGCTTCGGAAGAACCATGTGATGAAATGTCCACCGAGATTCAAAGAGCACCCCACTAAGCCTACAGCAATGATTATTTCAGTGTTTTTTTTAATTTGAAAATGGTGCCGAATACACGCAAATACTTTGCTGTCGAAGCTTAAGGACATGGATCTAAGGAAGATAAAAGCGCCAGTTCGTAGCACCTAGCTACATTGTGTCCCTGTTTAGATGATCTCTTTCGTATACTTCCGCTCTCTTTTTTTTTCTAACTTCTAATATTATTTTTCATTTTGCTTCACAAATTCTACTGCCGCACGCTTCGTGGCCGATTCCCCGTGGTGGGTAGTGCCGTTCTTCCGGGAATCATCATCATCAGCAGCACGACGGTCACTTGGTAGATTCAAGGTGGGCGGTGCGGCCTGTGCACCAGCTTCTCCGCAGTGCATGGTTGCTAGCGGTGTTAAAAAACTAATGCGCTACACGCATACAGTGACTCTAGGTAGCGCTACAAGGCCCCTGGAAACTTGTTTTATCCCGGGACCTTAGATAGCGGTGCTTGGGTCACACGTGCTTCCGAGCGCTTTGCCCCGTAGATGCGATATACGTACGTGTTTCCCACTCCAAAATGATACGCCTGTCAGATTTGTTTCTTCGTGCTCCCTCTTAGCGGCTCGAAGTGATGCCACCGCCGCATCACGAAGAAGCGTTGCTGTGAGGCTTTCTTATTGGTTGCCCGCATATAGCGCTACAAACGGCGACACGCTATCTCAGATTACCGTACCTTTAAGAAACCAGCGCGACCGCGTATACCGAGATGATGATGATGATGAGGTGCCGTTTCCTTTATAACATATCGCCACGTGTCTGGTGGCTTGGCAATAAAAAAAAAGCAGGAGTATAAAAAACACTCAGCCAAGGGAAAAGAAAAAAAAGAGAAAAAATAAATTATTAACGAGGATGTGAGGGACGACCTACTCTGATAACACGAGGGATGCAAGACGCCGCCCCACGGATCTGTACACAACCGAACGAAAATTACTTCAAATGACTTCCGTCGTGAGGCACTGGGGGTTCTCTCCTCCATGACCGCAAAACACACGCGAAAGCTAGAGGCGATGGGGGGGGGGGAGCAGGAAAGGGCTAGAGGAGAGGGTTGCGAACGGCTGTATTGGGCCATTGCCCCTGGAAAAATATTTGCAGGCCTCCTCATTGCCGCCGTGACGCCACCCGTTTTACCCGAGCGCGCGCGCGTACGGGAGACTGAATCTACTGCTACCATCGTCTCCCGTTAAAAGACAAAGGGTTCGCGGCGAGTTTTACATGCTTAACACCTTCATTGCGTCAAAAAAGGCGCTGTATTATGCTATGTATTACGCTTAAAAACGTTTGGAGATTTATCTGTGAGCCATTTCGTACGCAAAAAAAGTCGAAGAATGTGCGCTATCGAAAGTGTGGTCGATCTATGAGAGCAAAATTTGATGGACCAACAAAGTTACGAAATAAATAAGGTCATTTTTGTTCATTCTTTATTTTTACACACACTACACACACACACACGCACACGCACACGCACGCGCACGCACACGCACACGCACACAGCACACACACACACACACACACACACACACACCACACACACACACACACACACACACACACACTAGAACATGCAGAGAAACTGATCCGACCCGTTTGCAGTTTCTGCAGTGTAATTTGTACTCTTCCAAACACCTGCCTTCATAGACACCTAGTTATTGATGAGTGTGCGCTGCTGCCACATGTGTGTTATTCAAAACAATGTCAGGGTGATGGCCATTGCAAGACAAAACAAAATCTTTCGTTTCACAAAAATCTTCTGTGAAAAACATAAGTAGCCGAGTTCTCTTTTCTGCTCTGGCCCCTCTCGCAGTGGTGCGCTATAGTAGCTCATATAACTTAAGGCCTGGGGAAAATGTTAGTACTGGGTCCAAACTAAACTGTGCAGCCCCCGTGGCCGCTTCTGCTGGACAGCCGGTTCTCGGACCGGTGTATTTGGTAGCGATTCTAAACCATTTAAGCCCTGTATTTTTTATTTTGGTTCGATACACTATTTGTGCGTGTCTTTCTTATTATAGTTAGGATCTCAGAAGACTACAAAAAAAATGAGCTAGTGGTGCAAGTATTTCTGGATTAATTAACGAGGCATCAAATTAGTCAGTATTTAGAAAATGAGAAAAATGGCTTCTTTCTTCCTGCTAATTAATAGTGTACACAAAATGGGATCCAACGACTTATTTGTCAGCCTGATACTCTCTGAAACAGCTTCAGTACGTCGTCCCGAAAATGGCGCTTACCCGCCTAACCTTACGCGCCTCGGCTTCACCAAAGACATCCGTCGCGCTGCTTCTTTGTGGCTGGCACCTCCACAAATGTGTCGCAATATCGATTTCAATTGCAGTGGGGATCGTTGAAGAAATATGCCCCCAAAAATCAGCAGTATTGGTTGTTTCCGAGATGCTAGGGGTAATGTTGTGTGGTCGTGTCAATCGACACCGCCAGGGCCGAAAGGGTTAAGTATTATAGCTTGAAGTAGAGCTCGCATAACTGAAGACAATATCAGAAAGCGCTTTGCCGTAAGTGTCTACACGCATTTCAAGGAACATCATGTTAGGCTAAGGTGCTGGCAATTAAGACTGGCGCAAAATTGTTGGAAGACCGCAATAAATTGGTTGGAAGACCTGCACAAAACCGATGCACTATGCAATGCAACAGCATTCCTTCCATTCTTTTCAATCAAGTAAACACAGGTAATACAAGAAGTCTGCTACGTTAATCACCCATAGCAAAATGTTCACCGACCCTGAAAGAATAACGCCTGTTCTGACAACGTACTGCCACGTGCGTTTATTATTGTAGAGCAAGAACGGAACATGGTGGAGACAGTGCCACTCGAGCGATTTAGAAATATCTATAGAATGGACGCACGTACCTTCGGGTCACGACGACAACGAATGCTGACGTCAGATTGACGGACGACACGCTCCCATTTCGTTCTTCGGTTGTCCTTGGGAAACGAGAACATCGCAACTTCGGTTTCATTGCCGCGACGATTCGCCATGCAGCATAGTCCAACCGTTCGGATTAACAGCCGTACAGACTTCAAATATTCAGTGCACAAAGCGCATCAGATATCCACGCTGCAGAAAAACACGGTCTTCTCGAGTCACGAACCACGACACGAAAACGTTCGTCAGGCTTGGCAATCCGTGTCCGTCGAGCGATGAAAGGCACGTGCATGCAGCGAAACACACCGGTCTAAACATAGTGACGTCAGAGCCCACGGCAGAAGCAGTGAGCAGGCCTGAAATTATCTAGGTGGCATTGATCGGGTGCATCTGGCTGACATTGATAAAATAAAGTATGCGTTGACCACTCTCCTATATAGCCCTTTCTCGCTTTCGCCCATCGCTTAGCTTTCGCGCGTGCTTTGCGGTCATAGGGAAGAAACCCATGATGTGGTGCCTCACGATGGAAATGATATGAAGTGATCCTTTTGTTCAGCTGTGCACAGATCCGTGGGCGGCGTCTTGCATTCCTCGTGTTCACAGTATTTGCACTCAAAGGGATATGGTCTTCTGAGATAGTGTGTCGCAGTTCGTGGCGCTATGCGGGAAACCAATGGGGAAGTGTCACTACAACGCTGCTGCATGCGCTGGCGCTATGAGGCAGCGGCGGCATTGATATGTGAGGTTTAACGTCCCAAAACCACCATATGATTATGAGAGACGTCGTAGTGGAGGGCTCCGAAAATTTCGACTGCCTGGGGTTCTTTAACGCGCACCCAGATCTGAGCGCACGGGCCTACAACATTTCCGCCTCCATCGGAAATGCAGCCGCCACAGCCGGGATTCGATCCCGCGACCTGTGGGTCAGCAGCCGAGTACCTTAGCCACTAGACCACCGCGGTGGAGCAGCGGTGGCATTGCTTTGAGTCATAAAGGATCTAGCCAAGACACACCTAGTATGGTACGTATACTTCAACGACTTCGGGCAAATATTTTTAAAATTACAACTTGAATTAGTTACTAAAACGCACATCGATTACGATTATTTTATAGCAAATATTGAGCACTTTGAAGTAATGCATCGATTTGACACATTTATCGGGAGATTTTTATGGGTGGTGCCAGAAAGTGCTGGGGCAGCTTACAACAGGATATGCCTCGTACACAAACATTGCTACTCTCGCAACACGCTTTAGGTGTTCACTCAAAAAGCGAAGAATGTCAATCAAATGAAAAAAGTCGCAGCTTTGTCGCAAAGGCGAAGCTACAGCGTACTATTTAGTACACTGTAGGCGAAGCAATGAACGCGATAGCAACAAATTGGAAGGTCACGCGAAGAATAGCAAGCAGATCAAAACGTGCCCCGCGTTTCTCACGCGCAAATGACGCACAAAACGCACTCGCAGGTACAGACGAACGTGAATGCGCGCCTCAGTTGTTACTAATTCACTGTGTCTGAAAAGCGCGCCCTTTTCGCAAATAGAGACTGTGCAGCGAGTGTATGCAGTGACCTTTGTGCGCCGGGTAACTACAACAGAATAGCTCCGGTGAAAGCCAAAAGCGTACGATTCCCCCCCCCCCCCCTATCCGCAGGACAAAGTACGCGTGGGGGATGAGAGTGCGCGCCACCGCGTCGTGACAATCTGACGACGCTAAAGTCGCTGGATATTTGTAGGAAAGTACCGCCATTCTTTAAACCGAGCCGCAGCGCCGCGCACTCTCCCGCATCTCGGGCCGCCACGAACATCGCGCTTGTTCCGTTGGTGATCGTTGGTGAACTGGTCACGTTCGTGCCTGCGCCTGCGTTCCTTGTTCCATCCTCAGGGTTGCGGTCAAGTAGCCGGCGGTTACTTTTATTTTATTAGATCTACCTCTTGTTCCGTAACTGTTTTAGTGCATTGATAAGTGTAACTTCTTATTTCATGTCTGTTTCTTCTCCGGGCCAGAGGCCTGCCCTCTGGTCAGCCTTTGTTCCCCCTCAAGATCTTCCCCTGGAGTTGTTTCTCCGCAATGGAACCCGTATCGTTCCTGTCGCTTTGGTGCCGACCACCGGTGGGTTCATCCGCATGAAAAATTCCAAGACAATCCAAACGGAACTTTGTGCAATCACTCTCCACTCTCTACTGATAACAGAGGTTCGTCAGTTTGGACGCGGGGGGATACTATGCTGCTCACCAGACAAGGCTTGCATCCAAGACTTTCTGAAGTGCACTACTTTTGCATCACATCCGGTGAGCTCTTTTATCCCACCTCATCTAGCTTGCTGCAAAGGATTGGTTCGGGGGGTAGACGCAAGTCTAAGCCCAGCAGAAGTCTTGGACATCTTTTCCCCAGCAGGTGTTATTTCTGTTTACCGCTGTACCAAACAGGAAAACCAACGGAAAGTTCCCACTGAAACTGTAATTGCCACATTCGCTGGAACAGCTCGCCCTTCGGAGATCAAGGCATGGCCGCTTATCTATAAGGTTGAAGCTTTGGCTCCCCGTCCGCAGCAATGTGCTAAATGTTGGCGCTTTGGGCACAGTACTAAAGGTTGTCGATCGGAGACTCGATGCCGCATATGCGGGGCCATATACGGGGCTGGTCATAGTACTGCTGAGTGTCAATCAGACAATAAGACATGCTGTTTGTGCAAGGCAAATCACGCTGCAGACGATCCTAACTGCCCTGCAAGATCAAAAGAACTTCAGGTGATTGAAATCATTGAAAGGAGACGATGCTCTCGTAGAGAAGCAATTGCAGAAATTCAAAGCAGGAGTCAGGGGTATGCCGGTATAGCAGCTCGTCTAGCTCTTTCTATGGATGCATCACTTTCTCAGTCCATTTCTGCTATGGTAGAAAAAGCCGTAGAAAAAGTATTAGAAAAATTTTTACTCAATCTGTCCGACTCACTCAATA
This sequence comes from Rhipicephalus annulatus, assembly GCA_013436015.1. NCBI lineage: Eukaryota > Metazoa > Arthropoda > Arachnida > Ixodida > Ixodidae > Rhipicephalus > Rhipicephalus annulatus. The sequence goes on from WOVY01001901.1 coordinate 348,276, forward strand.
ATATTATGGATTCACAGATGTCGGGCGCATCTGATCGAATAACTAAGCGTATCCAACCTCCTAGTGCCTCAATCCATAAACCTGCCGAACATCATTCAGATGTCTCTATCGATAATGAGGCAATGCTTTCTAGTCCTAACACAACTGAGAAGGAAGGTATATGTGATTCAGAATCAATAATTAATCGGGATGTAGATATAGATGCTCGCCTTTTGAAACGCACCAGATCACCCACTAGCAAACTTAATACTTCTTCTCATCCAAAAACAAAAAAAAAGAGTGTGAAGGAACCTAGGACTAAAGCGGCCTTCTTAAAAGATAATATCTTAGATCAAGCAGTTGCTACTGCTTGCTTATCATCATAGGGTACCTTAGAGTACTTCAGTGGAACTGCCATTCAATTCTCTCTGCAACTACCGACTTATTATACCTAATTTCTCAACAATCTCCAGACGTCATAATTTTACAAGAAACTTGACTGTCTGCTGATCAAAACTTTTATCTAAAAACTATCAGTGCTTTCGACTGGACCGAGACTCACGTGGTGGAGGATTAATGTTTTTCATTTCATCCAAAATTTGCCATAAAGCACACTTAGTTTACCAACAAATATCACACGATTATGAAGTATTGGCTCTAGAAGTTCACTTTCCAGGATGCGCGCCACTATCTATAGTCAACAACTATTTTCTGGCTGGAATACAAGATGAAAGAGCCCTTGACGTGACTGTGAGTTTTTGCAGAAACAGTATACTATTTGCGGGAGACTTCAATTCCCATCACGTTTCATGGGGATTCCGCACTGATTCATCAGGAAAACGGTTGTGGAACTGGACTAACCGGAATAACCTTATTTGTTGGAACTCCAGAGTTCCGACATTCGTTCGATGTAATTCGAGGTTCGTCTTGGATTTGACATTTGCTAGCTCAAGTGTGACAATATCGTCTTGGACTGTTCTTGATACCGCTACAAGTAGTGATCACTGCCCCCTGGTATTTGAAGTCAGCATTCCTTTAGTGACGGTAGATCGCCAGGAGCAAAGTTTTGCAAACTACTCTAAATTTAAAAAGAACTTACAGTCAACGCTGTCTTCTTTGCCCAATATGGAAGCAAATATGAAAGCTATGAGCCTTTGTTCCACCCTAAAGTGTACAATTAAAAAATCACAGTTCACTATATCTTCAACAAAGAGAAAATTTATATCTGCCTGGTGGAATGCGGATTGCGCCATAGATTATAGACGCCGCAACGCTGCATGGAAAAAACTCCTCACCAACCAATATCCGACTAATTGGAGAAATTATTTATTTGTTAAAGCTACCTTTAGGAGAACAGTTTCATTAGCGAAAGACGATTATGAAGAAAAACGGTACAGCTACTTATCCAAGAGTGGCAACAAGAAAGCTCTATTCAGATTTCTCCGTAATCGTAAAGCTATTACAGCACACGTAAATATTGACTCAGTTATTTTTTCTCCAACTGATTTGAAAGATACATTAACGGAAATTGCAATGGGATTGGAGAAGAGATTTGCATCACAAATCAAAATAAAGTGTGCAAAACCGTCATTCGGAAATGATTTTATTGAAGTAAGTAGGGATGAACTTGCGCACGTCGTTCGTATTCTGCCAAACACAGGTCCTGGACCAGATGGCGTCACTTCAGAAATGTTAAAAATATTATTCGACATTTCTCCTGAAGACCTCCTTTACGTTGTCAACTATTCACTTGAAAATAGTTGGATACCTCCTGACTGGAGACTTGCAAAAATAATACCGCTTCTTAAAAAACAGGGACTAGGAATGCAGATAGATAACATTAGGCCAATCGCTTTAACATCACACGTAGTTAAGCTAATAGAAAGAATACTTTACATTAGAGTTACGAAGTTCATAACAGATAATGCGATACTCAGTGCGTGCCAGATTGGATTTAGACCAGGTTACTCTATATGGTGGGCGCATGTTGATTTAGAGGCTCGTATAAAGCTTGCTCGGCACAGACGACAATACGCGGCCCTAGTAACCCTTGATTTAGCCAAGACATATGACAGTGTTGAACATCCTATTCTTATCAATGTCCTAAAAGAGCTTACGTTCCCGCAGTACATAACAAATTGGATATACGAATTTTTAAAAGATAGAAAATTTTATTGTTTCCAACGAGGTGTTTCCACGCCGAAGTATAGCCAAACGAGAGGTGTTCCTCAAGGCTCTGTTCTATCGCCTGTGCTATTTAACATTTTGTTAAGTTCAATACCACAGAGTGATAAGGTACAAGTATATGTATATGCAGATGATATCGCGTTCTTTGCATCTGACAACGATATTTATTCGCTACATTCGACTTTACAGTGTTATTTGGCAACATTGGAAACCTGGTTTCAGAAAATTCATATGAACCTGAACGTAACTAAAAGTGCTATAATTGTTTTTCCGTTGGACGCACCAGTTACTGTTTCTCTTCAGTACCATCAAGAAATAATACCCCAGGTTAATTGTATTAAATATCTGGGTGTACTGTACGATCAAAAACTGAGCTGGCGTGACCACATTGAATATAATAAAATTAAGGCTACACGCGCTGTTGGAATGATAGGTAGGCTTGGCCGCCTCCGTTCCGGTCTTCGCAGAGATACGCTGATCATGATTTATCGCATGTACGTTCGTCCGATTCTTGAATTCGGATGTGTACTATTCTCTGGTGGACCAGCATACAAAATAAACCCCCTCATTCTCTTAGAGCGGGAAGCCCTACGTAGTTGTTTAGGTGTGCCAAAATTCACAGCTAACAACGTTTTGTATCAAGAAGCTTGGTTACCAACCCTTGCTTGCAGACTTCGTATTTTAACAGTAAACACCTATTTGAAATTTTCTGAATCCATTTTAAGAAGGCGACAATTTGGATTCTTTGCCGAGCCTGGTGTCTTTTTCAATGAGCATTGGTCCCGTGTATATAAACCCCAAGTGCTATTTGTTCAAACACTTCTAGATGCTTTAAATGTTAATATATTCGAGATCACACCATCTGTCAAACCAATCGGCCAAGTGCAAATAAAATTTGACGATATCTTCCCCATGAACGCTAAACACTTGCCCTCTAAATATTTGATTGGTTTATTAGAACAACACCTATCTCAATTAGGTACTAATATAGTAATTGCAACGGATGCATCTATGAGTGGCGAGAAGGCAGGTGTGGGTATTTTTTCTCTCTCATTATTCTGGTCATTTTCATTACGCCTCCCAGATTATACACCAATATTTCAAGCGGATTTAATGGCCGTTATACTAGCTATTCGTAAACTTCCTACGACTCATTCGACAGCTGTGATAGTGTCTGACTCGTATTCCGTGTGTTCATTCTTATCATCGTCGTTGATATCAGCAGTACTAGGGACTTTTAAATCATTAATTCCAGCAAACATTCGTCTAGTGCGAATGATATGGGGGCCAGGCCATCGTAGTATATTTATAAACGAGATGGCTGACACACTTGCGCGAACATCTCTTGATCTTACGATTGTGCCAATCATGCCTCCTACAGCTTATGTAACAGCAGCGAGGTTTAGGAAACTTTCCCTTCTTGAAGACTCATCAAAAATCATGATACCGAATCCAGATTTCTCGCACCTGCACTTCACATGGAATAATAAATGGTGTCCCACGCGTAAATTGGAAGTCTTGATAAATAAATTACGTTGCCGTGTACCACCTCTTAATTTCTACTTAAACAGGTCTGGTCTGGTGCCATCCCCTCTGTGCTCAAGCTGTAACGAACCTGAACATATCGACCATTTTCTTATCACATGTCACCGATTCAAAAATCAAAGAAAAAACTGCTTCGAAATTTTATTCAGAAAATTAGGAATATCACTTAATACTCCCAATATTTTCTCTTTTGGGGCCACTTCATTGGGACACAGCGACAGGAACATCTGCGGGGCTCTCTGCGAATTCATATATAACACAAGAAGATTACCTGGCTGAGTCAGCGATCAGCTCTCAAATTTTACTAGCCACACTACCACTTATTATTTAGCTGATACACTGCAATGATTCATCTTTCAGGAGAATATCATATAACGATTCCACCTCAGATATTCAACAAATTCTATTATTTCCCCCCCCCCTTTTTTGTCTTTTTTTGACATTGCGCCAAATTAATTTCACCGTCAAAACTCAGTAGTCATATTCCCCTAATCTATAAAATCTATAGGTATTGACTTGCATTAACCGCCGGCTTCTTGGCCAATCTCCCTTAGTGGGTACGAGCCACAAAAGAAAGGAAGAAGCAAGCAAGCAAGGAAAGTACCGCCATTCTTTGCACCGAGCCGCAGCGCCGCGCACTTTCCCGCATCTCGGGCCGCCACGAACATCGCGCGTGTTATCAGCGTGACATAACATTCTTGATCGGAAAGTGCCGCGAGTCGGGTTATAGGGCTGGCGCCCGCACGGTGGTGGTGGTGGTGGTTAGAAGAGGAAGAAGTTCCCAACATCTGCAGCCCGGTAGGGAGCACGGCGCAGTGCCTAACACTGTGGCCGTTCGGGTCATGATATAGATAAGGTTTGAGCACTCGGGAGAGGAGTATTGGACACTTTGGAGAGGATATGGAGGAGAGTGTCGCTACCGTCTCTATTAAGAGACTTTAGATGGATGGACGGACGGACGGATGGATGAACGGACGTGGCTGTATTCTTTAGATGGGGTGGAGGCTAACGCCACCTAGCCGTAAAACTTAGTGAACCACTAGATTTATCTTTTTTTTTTCTTCAAATAGTGAAATTGAGGACTGGTACTTGGCAGTGAAGGGTTTAATTTTCACTCGTGCCTTGACTTTAGCCACCAATCAGATAACCTTCTTTTAGTTAATTCTACCCGCTTAAAGTCTATTTTGCCCTCCTTGTCCCTGCGCCAACATCCTGAACTATAGGGTGAAGCCAACTGATGCTCGTTGCGCCATCTCGCTGGTAATGCTGAAAACACGACAGTTTCCCCGAGATAGCCATCGCCAGCGGTAAGTGGTAGATATAGATAGCTTGCCGTTTCATGGTTGAAGAATGTTGAAGTGCTTTTTGTGGCTTATTGGCTAACGCCTTGCACACGCACAAAAAGAGTTCAGGCGTTCGATGTCACACGCCAGATATATATATATATATATATATATATATATATATATATATATATATATATATATATAGTGAATGACGCCGACGACAAAATCCTGCTGAGAGTGTCCATATAATTGCTATCACAATAAAATATGCAAATTTTCACTTTTAAGGTAGAGCTAAAGTACCATCAAAGTAATCAAAAACTTGACAAAGCAGCTTCTGTATCTGTGCCACGAAACAGCAAGACGTCTACGATGTATTGCCCCATCTACCTGCCTCAATCTTCGTGTGGTGAATAGTTTTGCGGATATGCATTGTTCTGCACACAATGTTTAAAGATCCCGTTGCACAGACACTTTTTTTTCTGCTTTTCTACCCACATTTCTCAACTAGCAGGTTGAGATATTTATGGTTTAAAATTAGTATGCAATATAAAAAATGGAAGGCAATAAAAGAAAAATGAGATCTTAAGGCCCTAACTCAAAAAAAGCAAATGCAATGATGCACTGCAGTGTTACGCATACGTATAAGGACTGTTCCTGCTTCTCAATACAGTAGACTCTCCACGGCGTCTCTCATAATCATATAGTGGTTTTGGGACGTTAAACCCCACATATCAATCAATACAGTAGACTCTTCCTTCAGAGCAAAGAAAAGCATGCAGGTGCATGTGCACTACAGGTGCGATGAAGAGCCACAGTTTGCTACAACGTATAAAAATTTTATTTTCAAACCATCCTCTCTTTGCACCCTGCTGCCTACCAAATTTGCAGATTCTTAATGGTGAAAGCTACAGTGTGGTCACAGTGCTGAATATCTTGGCAGGTTTGCAGGACTTGTTCAAAGTATATGGTAGAGAGTTCACAAAAGTGGCATTGCCTCTGTTTCATAATAAACGTCCTTGTCCACAATTCGGCGTGGAACTCTGAAGTTACTGTTTCTACCAGTCGCTTTCTCAAGACAATGGTATTCAAAATCGTTCTACTGATAGCTGCTGCAAATACTGGTGCAAGAAAATGCCTCATAGGTATTGCAACAGTATATGACACCAGCCTTTCACAGAAAAGTTACAGCTGATAATACCAGCTCATTGTCATCGAAATTAAAATGATGAAAAAAAATAAGAAAAACAGCAAGACATAACAGGTGCTCAGTATATAAAAAACTGGCTACACGCATGTAGCGTAATGAAAGATACATAAAAATTTGCTGCCAAGGGGATTTTTTTGGTCAGTGAAAAGAACGCCTCACACTCAGAACTTTGAAACATCCGTCGCAGAATGCAAGCAACAAAGCTGGGAAGACTGTTGGACTACGACGTGCTGGACAGCTGGTCTAGGATGGTGCACGCATACTTCAGCCGTGACAACAGCTCCGGCGGGCAGCCTTTGTGCAGAGTCTCAAGGCGGTACGTATGGAAAGCCCGGCTATCGTCTACGTATGTTACTGCCGCCATAAATGGGCACAAAATTAGCTTTGTGTGCCCCTGGAAGAAGTTTATCTGGAACAAAATGAGGAAAGCTTGGTTGAAGAGCAACTCCGACACCGTAAATATTCAAAATTAGTGAACGAAGGAATGCTTTCTGACACTCCTGAAGAGGAGACTCATCAAATGACTCTGAAGATAGTTCCGAGGTCGCATTAAAGAATATGTCCTGGCACTCAGCTTTGATTGCTAGGTCATCTGTATGCTGCTTGATCGGGCATCAACAACAAGCTCCAAATAGAGCCAGCGAGATCACACTTCAGATCACCCTTTTCAGATACCTTCAAATGAAATTCTGGGTTACCGTGCGGGAAAAACTCAAAATTACATTTTGAGGCACCCCATGGCGGAGGACTATGAAATAATTTTTCACCATCCAATTTTTGGAATTTTGACCAACGAGTGGATTAACGTCGCCACTGAAGAGCATCGCATTCAGTGCGATGTTCAACACTGCGATGGCTACAAAAATGACTTTTGCCCAATACAAAATCGAAATCTTGTGATGCTGGGGTCCCACCCTAACGTAAATTGTGGTTATTGGCTGGTTGCCCTGCCAAGAGGTGGGTGTGCTACACGAAGGCCTTACATAGAATGGGTACAGGACTTTGAACTTTATAATAACTAGGTTTTGCCAGTACAGTAGACCGTTTTGCAACAGAGTCAAGCCCAATTACACTTGAAAGTAAGGATAATACACGATGCTGTCTTCTGTAAGGACTCACCTGCACAGTTCCATTGGTCAGGTGGAATGCTATCGCTACCCGCGTTCGCCGCCATGCCCGTACGCGTGGCAGCCTGACCAGATTGTCGCATTCCCTAGGGCTGACATCTGCCCCTGTTGTGAGAAGGTACTGCTTCATGTATGCGCAGAAATACTTCAGCAGTGTGATCTTTTTCTCCAGCAACGATGGGTAGTTTTCCAGAGTGTGGTAGTGCTCAATGCACAGCTCGTCGACATACGTTATGCTCCTGTACAAACAAGAAATATTTTTTTATTAACTGAAGCCGTAATGCGACGAAGGGCATAATTTTATCTCAAATACTTGTGGCTCATTATTCCAGCAACGCCTTGAGTTGTTCAGTAACCAATATCTCACAGCGGTGAATGAACAAAAGCTTTGGTCTTCCCTCATGACCACAAGAGCGATAAATAAAATAGTGGGTTTCCTAGTGACGGCCCTAACAATTTCAGGCCCATTTTTTTTCAATGCAAGCAACTTGCTTTTATACAACTTCAGATGCGCTCCACTGAGATCATAGTAGTAAAAAAAGGAATTTGGTCACCCTTTTTGATAAAGAGTAATTATACTTATTGGAAATTTCTTGTACCAGCACAGTTAAGGCTACAAAATTGAAGCACGCATTTTTTTTTACTAAGCCTCCGCATGTATCTGCATGTAGTCTGCGAACACTTACTTTTATAGACTATGTAGCATAAGATAAAACTTATAGGTATCACAGTAGAACTTCTATTATATGTCCTCCGGTTGTGAGACGACCCACTTTTTACAACGAAACACACTTTTACGCCGACCCCGCATCTTGCAACGAGTTTCCGGTTTCGTTTTGAAGTAAAAACCGACTTTTACTCACATCAAAAGTTGACCAAATAGTCATGAGTGCAAAATATGAACTTGCGTTTCCACCGATTAACGATTAGAAAAGTAAAGATTGAGACGCGATGTCTTCTTAGAATGGAAAATTCATTCTGGCAGTTTATGCACTTCTACGTACGCCTTGATTGCGTGCGTATGCAGGGTCGTTGCCTAGAAAAGCTCCATCCAGAGTAGCTTCAGTTGGCCGAAGAGCTCATTTCAGAGATCCCGATACTACGTATTTTCATGTGTTCAGTCTGTGGAAACTTTTCCTGGTCGACGTACAGCTGATCTTCTGCCTTGGTTAGTGCCACTCTAAGTCACAATCTTGAGAACGCAAAACGGCACGATGCAGCCATTTTCACCATGCAAAATAACTTTCACTTGAAGTCGATGTGCATTATAACAGCGAGACCTCGCTAACTGCGCTTCGTAAAGCAACAAATTACAATAGCTCAGTCGAGCACGAATGCATTCTGCGCAACCTCGTGGTCTGTAGCCATTTAGTGATGGCAAAGTCACTATGTTTAACTCTTCTAACGGGACGCTGTTGGCAACGCCGTTTCGGTTTCGTTTTCACGCATAGGCAGTTTTTGAAATCAATTTATCGGGAGGAAGATGCGCGTTGAATTCTTTTTTTTAAGTTCAGAATAAACATTCTCCCGCAATTGCCTCAGCTAAGTAGGTAATGCTGCCATTGGCAAGAATAATTTAATCTACCCTTCTTGGGGAAGCACAAGGTCGTATTGTGTGCTTATTCAGGTGGTCTGTACCTGTTTTTGTGCAAGGGTAAGTGCCACTGCCTGTATTATTTTAAAGCGAAGCTCCCTATGCCGTGGGTCGTGCTTCCGCGATGTATGCAGTAGTAGTAGTAGTAGGTAGCCACCTCCATGGCTGGACTACAAGAGTGGCACACGCGCACCCTTTTCGATTGAAGAGGCAAACCAGCACACGTTAGTCATAAATAAAAACATTTGTTTCTGATGAGATATACTACAGAGATGAGTGTCGGTGACTTAATATACAATAAAATTTACCTTGAATTTGATGCTTACTAAAAAAACTAGTAACAGAAGGACGCACTTTGAGCACTATCTAGCCAAGAAACGTTGTCACGTTAAACTCGCTGGGCGTAACCTCCTTTCTCAGCAAGGTTTAGCGAGGGTTGGGCCACAGTGTTATGAATATAGTGAACTAGTATATAGCCATAAACTAGATGCAGTGAAATGTGGGAAGTAGACACGAAGCGCAGGCCGTAAGAAATTGCGCGAGTACTACCTCTTGTTTAGTCCTTGGAATGTGCGCGTCCGCTGGATGGCGGTACTTCTATATGATGAATATACGCTGAAAAGATGCGAGATGGCGGCACTTGGAGTGTTCACTAGATGTACGGACAGACAGACAGATGCACAGACGAATGGACGTACAGACGGGCAGACACACGGACGGATGGACACATGCACGGATGGACGCACGGACGGACGCAAGAACGAGCATATGGATAGACGCTTCGTCGCACTCATCATCATGCACTTCGTGGATATGCGGCGACTTTTTCGATTATACAATGCCCGGATTACATTACAGTAATGTGTGGTCCCCTGAAAGTGGTATAATCGAGGTTCCACAGTATGTTCAAGATTGTTTGTTATGTTAAGAAAGCTTATTCTGTGCACATTTTCATTTTCTGCCATTTCTAATTTTCTCACATCTTTTTCAAGTTTTCCTGCCCCGGTAAGTAATGAGGGTCGCTCTGTTGCAGCAGGTTCACGTTGGAGCTTGCGATCTGAATTCATCGATCAGAAAAAAATGAAGGCAGCGGCGCATCGTGAAATATTTTGTTTCCTGTATACTTAATCGCCAGGAAAGAAGCAGTGTGCAAGTGATACCATCAGCGCAAGTAAGGTCTCTCATCCTGCTAGCCACCTCGGGAGTGACACTGGCAACCTACAACTCTTCGGGAGCTGCAGCTTGAAAGCGAAATTGCAACTGAAAACTGCATGTAAAAGCAATGACCTATTTCTTATATAGCTTTGCATACATAGCCGGTATTTCGGTTGCCTACTATTGCTGATGCAATCACGCTGAAGATGGCCTACTATAACACTGTGCTCATCTGCATCTACGGCGGCAGCTGTTCTTGGCACTTTGTGATGAGGGCGATCTAGATGATAAAATTACCACTGCAATGCTTCGCATGGGCAACAGAGCCGTTCATTTATGTTATGTAGCTGACAGCATGCTTTTCACTGGGCAAAAAGTGCTTTTGATCAGGGCAGGTAAAGAGTTTCAGCCACTTGGATTAATTAGCAAGAGACACCCATTCCCAAGCAGCTGTGGCCAAGATTTTCGCAGCCTGTCGATGTCTTCATGTCCACTAACAAAATCACAAGTGTCTAAGGAACGTTAATGCGGCTCCAAAAGTAGGAAAATGACATCTAACCCTGTGTGCCCCGAAATTTAGTAAATAGTTTGTTGTCTGCGTAGAATTTTCAACAGCATAGTTTTTGTTTATCCATGACCTTTTTTTTAAAAAAATAAAGCGTCTGCTTTAATAAAGGTGCTCCCTACATTCGTTAAATTGCAATAGGGAATTCTAGCACTTAAAAAATAGTGAACAATATTATGCAGTGCTTGATTTGCATGCAGAATTAGCTGCTGGCAGATAAGTGTTACATGATGTATTATACAAACCCACATTGCATGATGCAATTGGCAAAAGAATGCAACCATGATTTTAAGTAATTTTTTTCTGAATTCATGCATCCATAAGTACATAATCGCTTCACGTAGCTTGGTACAGGGAAGTAGTTTATCATTTGACTATGCTTCAGTTGTCCGATCACCAGAATTAAAATATTCTACACTGGACTTGAGCGCCCTACCCTTGCACTGTGCAAGAGCCTGCCTAGGGGATTGTTGGAACGAGCTAGATCATGTCCAATTTTTTTTTGTTCACGAGTGACCTTGTCTTTATGTGCGCACCAGGCTGGAAGTGTATGTAGAGCACATGCTAAATATGAGATGGTGGAAGCACACGTTTGTTTTCACCAGTTGGTTGTTGACTGACCTACAAATCTGACGATTCCGTTTGGAACCCCCGAGCCTTAAAGTATTAAATCTAGGTACATAGGTGTTATAGTAGTCCACTTTGTGTGAATGCTCCAATTTCCTCCCTTCTATAGGGTTTTCCTTCCCTCAAGGCTACTGTGTCCTCTTTCATTAATGGAATCGGTACATTGCATAAGCATGGGAAGCTTTGATAAGAGCTTAACCTCTAATACTGCATAACACTTGATATGACCGTTAAAACGTTAGAAGCAGGTGCATTTCTGCATACAGATTCCTTCAGCTAACAAATAAATATGCAAGATCAACAATTTACATGCTAAATCTGTTTAGGCTGATTTACATTTTGGTGATAAGCCTTGCAGACTTTGCTATCATATCATATCAGCAGAAAACAAACTGCATGCCAAAACTGCAGCACCCAAAAAGCAGCGGGACACCTTATTTTCAGTATTTCGTATTTTGGTATTGTTGGCTCAATAACTATTTCTTCAAGCTTGCCATGTTAAGTTTCTAGCTTAATAAATTAAGTTTTCATGGTATAATAATCCGCAGCATCGCCTGCGAATGAGTAAACCTGAAAGAAATTGGCATTTTGTTAGTGTTCTTCGGTTTATAAAATGAGTCTCCAAGGACAAAACAGCTTTTGTTAAAGCTTCATAAAATGAAAATTCACTGATACAAACCAAAATATTTCTCTTTTAACGTCTGTAATTGCGGAGGAAGGGTAACTCACTGGCCATTGCCGAGCAGAATGATTCTGCTGTTGTCGTTGTAGAGCACACCGATGCTGTTGTCGCACAGCTGATAGCCCAGCCCATACTTGTCTGTGTAGTCCACCCACTTGCTAATCCAGAACACCGGCATTGAAGCCGGATCCTCAGCCTCGTCGGGGCGCTCGAAGCGCAGCTCTGGTGGACAAGCCTTGACCAGGAACGTCAGGAGGCGTTGAAGCTCACTGAGGTGAGCCTTTTGCGGAGAAATTTCGCTGGCCGGGCCTGCCGTCGCGGGCTTCTGCGAACCGCTTGGTAAAGCAGCTGAACGAAAAGTCGAACAGCGAGAAAGTGTCCCATTAAACTTTGAGCACAAGTTGACGAATGCTCAAAGCATACTTCGTTCTGTACATAGTAGTCAACACTTTGGAGGCTGCAAGACGAAATTCAGTCAGAGAAATGTAACTCTGTGCACCCTAGAGCTGCGTTTTGTTGCAAGTGCGCGGGCAAGAAGAGCAAGGACAAGCAAAATTGCGATGTTTTCACATGAACAGAGAAACAAATACAAGAATTATATATAAGAGATATAGAGCCCTATATGCACAGCCATATAATAATTGTTTGTCGTGTAGTAACAAGATCTTCCAATTTCTCGCTCTCCATAAGACTGAAAGAAACAGCAAAACGGTGGGTGCAAAACTATCCTCCCATGTAAAACACATCTGCAAGAAGTCACACTAGGTGCCACGGGGTTTGCACAGAAAGGAGTATAGCTGCAGTAAGATCAGTGTTCTAAACTGTTGTTTGAAAAATCAAATTAGCCCCTGAAGTGCTTTCAAATCCCCCATTTTTTTCACAAATGACTCCTTAGCTCGAGCTTTGTCGATGGGAAAGAGAGAGAGAGAGAAAAGAATATCACGCACGCTGTAGGCGTTCGAGGCGCTGCGCAGGATTCACTTCTTTTCCTGTGCTGTTCCCAATAGGAGTCACCTTTGGTTTTATGTCTGCAAGAAATTGTATGACTAAAGTAAGAACATCTTTAAAACAAGGGCTTCCATGTCCAAAGCACAGCCAAGCATTCTTTGATAGCACCCATACTAAATGACTTTTTTTATGCTGAATCATTTTAATATATCTTTTTCATGAGAGAATTATGGTATACTGTCTACAAACGCATCAAACTCAAATTTGGTAATTTCTAGGCAATATAACATTCCAAGAAAGAAAATGAAGTAATGTTTTATGTGAGCTTCACTAATGAGTTGTAATTAAAGTGTAACTCAATACTTCATGATTATACAATCAGTTCATATATTGATATGAGAATGAAGACATGGGCTCCAGACGTGTGCACAATTAGCTTTTGGTTGCATTAATCTTGAGACAATAAAAGACACTTTGCACGCTGGTTCCAGAATGCGGCGTGTCAAATGATCCCTCGAACATCACAGTGCTCGAACATCGCAGCCACATCGAGGTTCAGCAAGACGATGATTGCACAATGTTACAAGAAGGATCCAGAGATGGCGCAGCTATAGCCTGCAGTGTCAAGACGCACGCTGCTTTGGGATTCTCCGCTTCCTTCAGTGTTCCTCTGTGAACTCCAAGCTGAAATGTCAAGTTGCGCCTGGCCTTCAGGTTCGCGAGACACTGCATTGCCTCTGAAAAACATTCCTAGTTTGCACTCCTACCTCATGGAGCCAAATCTATTCCTGAACCCAAACGATTATAAAACTTAGTCAATCCTCGTCAACAAAAGCCCGGTGTTTAATCGGCCACTTGAATAAGTCATAACAAAACAGTGTCAGAAGTTAATCAGTTCTGAAGTCAGCGCATAGGCCATGGAGAATATTCCTGCACCAGCCAAATTCGAGTCCAGGGGCAACGCTGCAGAACTATGGCGAGCCTCCAAGCAGAGCTTCATGTTGTGCCTCAAGGCATCTAACACAACCAGAGCGCTACCTGGCCTGCCTCGGGGAACGATCTTTAGAAAGACCACACCCAGAATTACACTATGTTCATGTCAACAGCCCTCTCGACACACACTTCTTGCCGATGCACAATTAACTCTCATGAAACGGGTTGAGAGTAGTTCGACAGCTTCGTAACTGATTTGAAGCTCAAAGTGCGTGACTGTGGATTTGGAAACGAACGAGAAAAAATTATCCACGACCAGATCGTCTGTGGCATCTGCAATGAAAAGGCTCGTGCAGACATTCTCAAGTTAACTGATCCGACACTAGAGAAAGTTGAAAAGGTGTGTCGTGCCCATGGATAATCAAGAATCCAAATGAAAACATTTAAAGAGGGTCCTTCAAACAACAGAGTCAGTGCATGCAGCAAAGAGATTCGTCCATCGCACCAACGCCAATAATTCAAAGTCTGCTAAGGGAATGCCGCAAGAATCTGCTGTACGAAAATGCAAGCACTGCGTTGGGGTTCACGAGTGCTAACGTGAAGAATGCCCAGCTTGGAAACAAACATGAAGCAAGTGGAAGAAACGGAATCACTTCGCAGCAGTTTGTAAAAGCAGCAAAATATTTTCGGGTATAGCAGTAGCTAGCGATGATAAAACCATCTTGGCAACTGTAAGCAGCCAGAAAAGCTCCATCCACACGTTCCTTACAGTGAATGGAAAGTTGGTAAAACTTCAAGCAAAGAACCACGAAGCAGCGTGCGACTTGACACTGCAGGCGATGGTTGCGCCATCTCTGGGTCCTTCTTGTAACACAAAGTGTTCAATTTATCTAATGAGCAACTTACCTGCGTTCTTTTGGTCACAAGAATACACAGCCAGCTTAAATAAGTTGCTTACACAAACGTGGCCACCACCGCTGAAGGGGATATGCTCAGAGAATTTTCATACAGAGGTGCAGCACTGCGCCATGCATCTTCAGCATGTCATAACATTTTCGCTTTGCTCACATCAAAGTGAACCTTCTTAAACTCCCACCAAAATGTGCTCCACTGCCATTTTGTGATCATGATGGCATTGCCTGCCCCTCTCTGACATGACACTGTTGACAAAGTTTTTTTCAGTTCCGCACTTGAATCCAATGGGCCAGCATTTTAAAGTAAGAATAAAGATGAGCGCACAACTACCCCAAATAAATGCCCTGCTGTCTTTTCTTGAAAATTTAAGGTTGGACGTGGCAATGGGCACTGTAAGTTTAGTCGAAATGCTCAGTTTTCCGAATAATTTCTTTCTGTAATCATGAAACCATGTTTTACATCATAGTGTGATTTTAGAGCAAAATAAGTCGTAGAAGTTGAGAAACAAGCATTTTACAGGTGGGCTGTCGTCAAAAGGTATGTGAAAATTGGGCATAGCAAAATGCAAATTTGAAGCTTTCCCTTGGTACAGTGCCACCACATTAGCATCATTGTAAAGAGGACAGATTGGAGCTCAAGATAGCATCAATGCTGCATTTTTTGAGCAGTTGTTGTCGGTCATCCCTGTGCCATTTCACAACGTATTAATCTATAGCCATTCCGTTTCCTGCATTTAGATTGCGAGACATTGGTGAGTGCCGTAAAGCTGTTCATATTTGTGTGCACATCATACAGACTTTTGTAATTGGCTTTTTGTAAAAGTTGTTGGTAAGACAATATGTTTAGTACATTAAGAAAAATTTTGTCTGCCTAATTAAATATTAAAAATAAATCAATAGCATTACGACACGAAATGAATCCTTGCGAATATCCTTATGCAAAAGTTTTGACAAACTTGTGTCTAAGTAGCTAATTAATTTTAGGATGACAATGAGAGTCTACCAAGTGTTGTAACTCAAAAGTTATATTAGATAGCTCGAAAGTGGTTTCAGTTATGATATCAGCACAACGAATTTCATGCCTTTGGCTTCATAAATAAGAAACATAATTTTCGTTGACACGTCCTCCAAGCTTAACCAACCTTCCTTGGAGCAGTGCATGCAGCTGATGCAGCTAGCTTGTGCAGCTGGTGCACACCCATAACTTGGGCAAGACTGAGCATCGTTGCCTGTACTGATCTTAGTTCTTCAATCGGATGATGGTCGTGCACATTTGTATAATCGAGGTACCACGATATTCCTGAATTACTAGATTTGGAGGTTTTCACATAATGCAGAGTTTCTATGGAGACTTCTGAAGACAAACTTCATATTCAGGGTTACATACGAATAGCATCATATGCTGAACAAGACTTTTGGTGCAAGTTCTATTTCATCATATACCTAAAGAGAAACCCGAAGGGGCTATCAATATACATAGAGCAAGGAGATGCAGGAAAGACTAGAGTAAGAGCTTCGTTTACACTCACCAGAACAACTATGCCCCTGTCCGAACAAAGGCCTCTCCCGATTTTTAGCCAATCGACCTGGTCTTATGCTCACTGCAGCCACAGCCTAGAAACTTCTGAATCACATCTGCACACCCAACATTCTGCCTTCTCCTGGTGCACTCCCCCCCCCCCATTTATTTAGTATGAAATGTAGACTTCTACCTGAAAATACCAGTATTATATCTTGCTTCGCCACTACATGCCCCACCTATGCGTCTTCTTAACACCTGTTGTTTTCTGACCCATTTTGCTCTTTCAACCTGGTAGGGTGGTTCGACCGTAAGAGCATTTTTTTTCTTCATTTTCTTACTGAAAATGAATCCTCTCTCCAAGGAGCAAGACTGCATTGACAAGCATGCAGGAGTTCTCCAAGCCACTTGAAAATGTAGCCAGAGACCGTGCCATGGGCTCCTACCCATCATTGCTTCTGAATATGCATTTTGTCAAATAAGAATGGCTAGATTGATTTAATATATTCACTTTCTACTATTTTCATACTTTTCCACCATACTTTTCCTCATAAATACTTTGGTAGCATAGTCATTGCTGTATGCCGTGAGCACGTTTTGTGCGTTTTTAAATGTCAAAGTAGTGTTTTCTCATCAGTTTTGACAAACTTTCTGACGGGATGTGCGACAAATGTAGGAAGGTATTCTGGTAGGTAGGGATTAAAATCAATACAGTGTTAAATAAGTCTGCCGAGTATCACATTCATTGTTTTTCACTCGTGAGAAAAGGTACGTACATTTGCGTATTTAATTATATGCACTAGTAAAAAAATGGTACTCAATCAGAAACAAGGAAGAAAAGCTAGAGGTTCAAAATTGCTCAGACTGAACACTACAAGCCCTCTCATTCAGCACGTGAAATTTCATAACATAGGACAATTCTCGAGATATAAAGCTGAAGCCAGATCAACCTGTTCACCTTACTACACTCTCTCAAGGTTACACTTATCTCCTTTTCCATGGCTCGCTGCACGGTCCTCAGCTAAAGCCTCCTTTTGAGCAACCAGGTATTTTGCTCTATAGGCAAGTACTCTTGCAGCTGCTCATATACCTCTTGCTAACACAATGAGCCACAATTGAAGAAAAATTCAAGACGTGTAAACCTGTGTGCATGGAGAGGTTATTAAAGCTGAAGTTCTGTAATAGGCACCTATGCATAGCAAGCTACAAGTAAAAAGGTAATCAGCATCTATTACTACATCAGTAAATGAACATGCGTATATGTATGTATTTAAGGATGTGTGTGCTCTTTCCTCTTAGCAAACCTGTACATTCTTTGTTGCATATTGTATTGGACTGGCTGCTAGCCACTGTAGGCTATCCAAATACTTTTTGTATAGTAGTATATGCTATTTCTTAACTGTGAAAATAAAGCCCCATTTCACAGTGATGGAAGTGACTTAACTCTTTGGAGTATACATTGGAGCAGGAAAAGTACTGCTTTGGAGCAGTCAGAAGTGTTTTCAAAGCAAAAAAGAAATGCTAATTTGGAGCAGCTATTTGTGTTTTAGGAGCAGATACTAAATTTGCGATACATTAATTGGAGTTTGAAGCATTGTCAAAGCATTTCGTAAATAATACTTATAAAAATATATTTAGACTATAACTAATGGAAATATCATTAAGCAAAAAAATGTTGGTTGTCAAAAATGTGTTGTGAATTGAGCCTTGTATTTAAAATGCTAGTATTTGTGGCAGAAATCAAATCAAACTGGAAAAACTGAGTGCCACATCTTAGGAGTAACCACAGTCCCAACTGTTGCCGAGTAAGCAGTAGATAATCGGTATAGCATAAAAGCAATCCTGCTCATATTCCGATTTCACGACTAGTCTGCATGTAGAGCTGGGAAAAAACTGCCAATTAAGCTATATACCTAATATATGCCATTTCTTGTGTAAATGAGATCAGAGCCGATAATGCTGCACATTATTAGCACACTGGGATAACAGTACAGAGATTATTTTCATATTATTTAGGACTTATGAGTTGCTCAAACAGTAGAAGTTCGTCATCCTCATTCAGTGTCATTTCAGAGCAGGTTTGAAGCAATAAGAAATGTTACTGTTTGGAGCAGCATGAAGCAGCAATTCTCTTTTGGAACAGTTAGGAGCAATTGGAGCAGCACCTTTATCACTGATTTGACTGACTGAATTATCTTTTTGAATGAAGTCCGACTAGATGAATTGACTCACCTGGACCCTCATTTCGCTCTAGCAGAGGCTTGCGGCCATTCACAGTCAGGGTGGCATTGAGCGTGTCATGGCGGGGCTCCGTCGTTAGACAAGATGTAGGTAAACGAGACGGCATAGGCCCTGAAAGAAGCGACGCATGCGTGTGAGCCTTTCTATACACAGCAACCACTGTGGTGAATTTAGTGTACACTAGGCACGATGAGTAGATAAAACAGAGCTTCGAGACTATCAGCTCGTAACATTTGCCAGTCCACGTCAAAGAACCATAATAAGATGATTAATACCCGTGTCACATGGTTGTTTAGTAAGATAATAGTCTGTTGATTCCATGGTCCACCAGCTACGTGGCATGTTTCAAAGGACGTCTAGTCAAAAGGAAAGCCTATTGAGTGAATGGAGCAATCCACAACTCCATTCAAGCTTTGATAGCCACTGAACAATGAAAGCGGAAATGGCAGGAACGTGCCCTTATTTTCGGGGTGCTCATACTCACCATTAGAAAAAAAAAGGAATATAACGAGCACGCTTCAAATGTAGCATATGTGAGCACTGTGAATCATTTTGTAAAGTATTTTTGCCACTTGAAATATGTAAACTGCATATACCCTCTCCAACTGCAACATGCTTTTGTTCGTTGTTGCAATCTTGCCACGTATCACTTGCCCCAATTTCACTGCTCAATAGCTAAATGTTTATTCATAACCCTGCATAACAGTTTACCGACATGTTTAAACATAAACAACAGACATTTGTACTTTAAAAAGCAAATTTGTATGATTAAGTCTAGGTGACCTGAATATGAAAATAGATATCCACAGAGCCACAACCTTTACAAGAAACGCCTGAACTTCTCAACATTTATTCAAAGCTGCAGTATTGCTGCACAACAACCACATCGAGTAACAGTTGTGTTCTGATGGCCATTGACTAGATGGCCTAGCATAAGTGCCTGTGTGTCCCAGGAATAAAGTAGCTTCCCCTTGGTTTGGGAACAAATGTATCTCCTCCACTCTTCTCTGATGCCCCCTGACCCATATGCCTGACGCAATACCTCGAAGCACAGGCAAGTCTACGGAACTTTAAAAGAGCTGACTGTTGGATGAGTTGGTGTTTTGACAGAGAAACTATCGTGAGAGCGCAACTAAACAGGACGCATGAGAAGGAACAGACGAGGACAGGTGCACACTACGAAGGTGTAGATCTTTCTTCAATAAAATCAGTCTGTAGTATGCACAATCGCGAGAGTGCAACTGTCTTCGCCCGTTCCTTTTCAAGCGTCCTGTTAAGTTGCGCTCTCACGATGGTTTCTATGTCCACGGAAAGTTTGCACAAAATACGCATACTGCAGATTTTGGTACCAAATGCGGTTTACCGACATTCCTGACACAGGGAATGTGCAGTTTAGCTGCAACTCATTTAAACAAAGCGGAAGTTGAGATAGCAGAGATTACTCGCCATGACTTTGTAGCGATTACGATGCTTGACTGCGAATACGAAGGTTGTGGGATCAAATCTCGGCCATGGCGGCTGCCTTTTTGATGAGGGCAGACATGCTTGAGGGCCGAGTAGTTGCGTTTAGGTGCGCATCAAAGAACCCCAGGTGGTATAAATTCCCAGAACCCTGCGCTTCGGTGTTCCCCACATTCATATCATGGTTTCGGGACATATAACTTCAAATAATATTATTAGACAGCAGCGATTAAACATATGATCAAAGTGGTTTCATTTTTAGTGGAGAATTCTTAGAGCGTTGCAATTTACCAGCGTGCAAGCGTTTCCTCGTGCAAGAAATCGCGCTTCAGGTACTTTGAAGTTGTCACCTGCCAGCTCATCATAGGATCACATGCTACGTGTCACCAACAGGCAGAATAGTGTTCCACACTTGCCTTCATGGTTACTAGTGGCACTGACTACTAGGTTTTAAGAAGTAGGGGCAAAACTCGTGCCCCTCTGTTTTCTGTTCTTTATCAGAGGCTACCGACTGAATAATAAAGGCAACAAAACTCATTCACGCAGCAGAATACTAGTGTTTAATTACATCCTCACATGTTACGACAAGAAGCAGTTTTGAATACGAAGAGCACTGGAGGCTCCGTCACGTAGTCTGCCTACTCATCAACAAATACTATCACATGACTGTGAGAGCTAGTGACGTCAGTGGCCAGCTTCTGCAATGTTGTCAGGACTGCTGTTTTGTCTGCTGTGTTGAGTGTGGCGTATGCCTACTTCCTCGATCGTCAAACCGTTACTTATCTGCTTAAAAAATGCTTAGAAGTAATGTTTTAAAATTAATGTCTAATTATAACATGCACCTTCACCACTCCCGGAGTCATATGAGAAGTTGTGATTATTCAAACTTCATAATACAAACAAAATCTAGCGGTCCCAGCGAATTCGAAATAATTAACGAGAGTGAACTGTGTTTCTGATGCATTTTTATAGACTTCAAAACTCAAAATACTTTTTAGGATGTATGTTACTGATATAATACAGATTGCACCTATATGTTGCCATCAGTTCGACGTAACTGTGAAATTCTGTTTGAATTTTTGTGTCACCACTTCGTTACATCCATATATATGAGCATCGTGTGAACATTCGAGCGCTTCGTATATTCAAATGAACAGTACAGTATTCCAACTCTCATAGAAGATTTTGATCAAAATGAACAAATAGGTGTATATTAATCCGCATAAAACAGCCTTTAAAGGTAGTTTTCGCTGCAGTAGAGATCCGCCATATCGTGAATACACCTCTCCAAGGGAAAGTCACACTGCAGCGAAGTCCCACTTCACTGCAGCGAAGTCCCACTTCAAGGTTAAATGAACATACCACCCTCACATCAATTTCCCATTTAAAGGTTGTTACGCCGGCTTATATGCACAAAACATAGTACACTTAAAAATCTAAAACGAATTTTACAGGTTATCACCTGCATTCTACCTGAAATCCAATCCTGCTGCTATTCAAGGTTGCTTCCGTTTTCTTTAAACCGAAAAGAATGACATCTGCACAAGCCTCGTTTTAATCGGGCATTATTGTGCAGGTTAACTGGGTAATAACAGTAATGATATTTTTGTTTACGATATGCAATATTATAACCTGAAATTTACTATTCACACAAGCTTGACATATATACACCAAGAAGTGGGCATCAAAGTGGGGGTAGGGTGGACGGAATGATCCCTGCTGTAACTTCGTAGAGCATTGGTCTAGTTATTTGAAGATTGTATGCCTGCTAATGGCAAAGTATCTTTTCGCTCACTTTTCCTTCTCCTCATCTACCTTACAATTAGTACTACTAAAACACATCCCCTATACTTGGCATCATTGGATCAGTTCTCAGTAATAGTAGGCACTGTGACAATTTACCAGAACAAACGAAATAATTTTGTTTCATTGCCCCTTTCACCCTTCGTCTTCTCTACACTGCATCAAAGTTATGCTGAACTAAAGAGGGGAATAGAACATCTTGTTTTTCCTTGTTAGACACAACTTCCATGAAAACAGCGCAGCCAAGAAAGGTATAGGGAACATTGTAAACTAAATATTGCATTAACAATACAAATATGAAGAAATTGAAGTGAACGAAAGGGCACTTGCTGCTGGCAGTGATCGAATCGCTGCCTTTAGATATTGTGTTCGATGCTGTACAAATTTAACTACGGTGAAGGTCGTACTTCCGTACTGACGAAATGGCACATGCTGCTGGCAGTGATCAAATAGCTGCCTTTAGATATTGTGTCCGATGCTCTACTAATTTAACTACGATGAAGGTCGTCCTCCTGTCCAATTCATTGGCCATATATGTGCATGCAAACATGAAAGTGTTACAGCTGCTTATAGCCTTGGCAGCGAGTGTGGAACACTTCTCGCCAGCTGGCATTAATTGATCTTTTAACGACTAGGCAGCTGTCCAATAAGCCTTTTCATGTTACCTGAAGGCATAAAGTCTGCCAGAACAAGACCCTCGCTATGAATGAAGAAAAAGAAAATTTTAAGGGTACATTTTTCGCTGTTAAGCCCAACATTAATAGAGTTACCTTTTTGTCCATTTTACTTTGCTAACATGCAAACATACTTGAGTGCCATGTAATTTAAGGGCTTTTAAAACACCCACTCATTGCACAATTCCCATGTTTTGACTTCTGACGTAATTCTACACTTTTGCCATGCGATATTACGCGTGCAAAAGAAACGCCTTTCACTGTGCAACATTCGTATTGTGTTTTTTTCCCAAATCTGTTTCGAGGTATACTGGCTCTGTAGTAGAGCACTTGTTATGTATACTGCCCGAGTTCAACTGTCACACTAATTTTTTTGTGTTTTATTTGTATCTTTCTAGATTTTGGTCACGGATTTTTTGCACACCACAACCAACGATGCTGACACAAAATTTCTGCGAAAGGAGTTCTTTGATAATCTCGCATTAAATTAGAAATTAAGCGAACAAAAGAACGGTGTCGCACATTGCCTGGTAGTTTGTTCCCTGCTGGTGGCAAGATTTTTTTCTTTTTATTCTCGTTTACAGCACAATTATCATAATACATTGGAAAGACAATTTTCCAGATGCCTTCCTAGGATTTGCTGTCTGTTTTCACAATGGTTGTGTCTAGCAAATTTATGCCAAGACACTCACCCGTCGTCATGAATTCATCCTGAAAGATGGCCTCTACATCTGGTCGCCTCTTTGGATCTGATTGCAGCATCTTTCTGATGAGCTTTCTGGCAGCAGAGCTCACCGACGGGGGCACATGGTACTCATTTTTCTTTATGCGGTTATAAGTCTCTTCCACGGACGATGCCTCAAACGGTGGACGACCGACAAGAAGGGTGAACCTGCAGGTAACAGCATCAATGCAAGTCTTGCATGAAGGGCTTCGCTTTTCTCCACTGTATTTGCCGCTTACCCCGCCTTTTACATTCAGGAGCCCTTCCATAATCTGAAAAATGGGGGTAAGCAAAGCTTGCGATGCGAGTGCCTAACATACTTCTTTAACAACCAAGTTGCTCTAGCTCGGCATAAAATGTGTGATCGTGCCCTAAAACTCCTATTAAGATGGTATGTGCCACAGAATTTAGGGAAATGCCACAGCTCATGGCGTGGCCTATAATAACCCTGATAATTAAGAGAATCGCAGAGAGAGAGAGAGAGAGAAACAGAGAGAGACATAAAGAGAAAAAAATCTTCGCAATGCAGAATTCGAACCCACGTACTTTCGATCCAGAGACAAGTACGTGTATCGATCATTCTGCTTTTCAAGCACGCTAGTAGAACATAGCATAGCCTAGGATAGTATAGAGTAGCAAGGTGGTAGGAAAGGGAAGTGAGGTATAGGAGGCAGGAAGAGAGAAAAGTCCAGCACAGAAAGAATGAAAAAAAGAAATAGACAAATGCAGAGAAAAGAGAGAGATAACAATAAAAAAGTGAGAAAAGTAGAGAAAATATAGGAGGAAGCAAGCAATGGCAACTAATGCACCACCTGGTCAAGCCACACATGTGCAGTATAGCTAAGCCATGCACACCCACCGAGACATCTCGCCCAACCTCCGCTTCCTAGCGATCGTGTCCAGAGAGTCATGGCACGTCCTACGAAAGTGCACATTCCCAAAGAGGAAGCCACACATCTCGAAGCTAGACTCGCTGATCGAAAGGGATTAGAAATGGCCACGAACACACAGCCACTGGCACAGTCTGCATGGCTGTGCCAGTGTTCGTGCAATTTAGTGCAAACTGACCACATTTTTTTTCTTTTTAATGCTTCAATTTCTTAAATGCTTCCTCCTCCCTTCATGCGAGAAATCTGACCTTCACCTCCATGCTTGGCAGAACACTTCTTCAGCTACAGGCAACAATGATTTGTGCTCGAAACAACAAAACGCAACAATAAAATGGCAAGAACTTGACGAAAGATCGCATTTTCCAACTAAAATTACCATCACCGACAAGCTCACAATCAAGAGAGCAGTTATTAGAAAACAGTGCACACATATACGCGTGGAACTGGCACATCTTGGAGAGGCTGTACACACACATCACTGCACACTAGCCAGCAGGTGTTTATTTTTGCTAATTAAGTCGTCACCCCCCAAATATGTAGCTCATAGAAGCTTCACTTAATTGGTTACTCTGGTTTACTGCCTACAATATAGTATGTCATAAATACTATTTCATGACAAGTAAGGCCATATTACAACCATGATTCTCCTTTCATTCACTGGTGACTTGTTTCCTTAAGCCTCACAAGTGCCCCAAGCAGAAACCGTGAATTTGACAGTGGCTAATAAAGAAAGCACCTCCTATATAAGAAAAAATATCTGCACTATGTATGCAGTCTGTAGCACAATAGTTATCTGGCTGGCTAAGTTTCCCCTTTTGAAAGCTGTGCGTGCAATACTCTCTAAAGAACACACCCTGCTCCACGATGAAATTCTGCGACCCCCATGCGTTGCACCAACTGCAGTAATGTCTCCCTCCACTGGTGCCGATGCTACCATGTTAGGCGGTTATAAACACGAACACTCACAGGATGCATCCTATAGACCAGATGTCAACCTCAAAGCTGTGCCCCTTCTTGGCGAGTATTTCCGGCGCTACGTAGTTTGGCGTGCCACACAGGGTCTTCTTCCTCTCGCCATCGTACCGCAAACGGGTGGCAAGCCCGAAGTCCCCCACTTTGAGTTCCATGTTGTCATTGAGCAGCAGATTCCCCAGCTTGAGGTCTCTGTGAATCACCTTCTGCTGCACAAGGTAGCGGCACGCAAGAAGAAGCTGGTGAAAGAAGTAACGTGCCTCCCCTTCTGTGAGAGTCCTGCGACGCCTGTGCATTTCCATGAGGCTCTAGAAGAAAAAAATCATTAATGAATTTTTTAATTGAGCAGCTAAATATAAATACATGGAGTTTCAGCATTCAGTCGCCTTGGAAATGAAATCACTGTGGCTGGTATGCATGCCACAATGTTCAGGCCAGAAATCGAGCACCACAACCGCAAGACCACCGTGGTGGCTACCATTGGCCGACTTGTGGCTCATTCGACTAGAAGAAAAATGGAGCTGAATTCATGTGCCACACTGAATCGACAGCTCTGCCTATTTGCATTCTATACATAATCCAACACCAATGCATTTAAGTGCAAAAACAGCATCAGTGTTTTGAAAAGCTGGAGTACACCGCTTGCTTGGAGTTACACTCGAACGCTACACTCGAACGTCATTATTACAAACTTGCATCTTACATGAAAGGAGTTCGTTATATACGAAAATTTGTTATAAATGTTTATTCTTCACACTAAATCTATTGCGGAACTATTTTATTTAATTCGTTATAACCAATATTTATATATATCCGGATTGGTTATATTGAGGTTTGAAAGTACTATGTGGCACAAGACTACGTTGGGAATGAGCATCTCATGATATGGTGTTTATGGTGTTGACAATCTTACGTATGAACGGATACATACCCGTCGACTGCAAAGTTCCAGGATGATGTAAACATTTTTGTCGTCCTCGAAGTAACTGTGGAAGCCAAGAATGTGCTTGTGTTTAAGGCTGCAGTGAATCTGGATCTCCTGTAACATCTGCGAAAAACGGACAACGGTGTGGAAATTAATGCATGCCTGCCAAACAGGACCTTTATACATTACACTGTAGAACAGGCTACCACTAACGTTTATTAAAATTTGGTAAGCATTTTTCAGACGCGTTTGTGGGTTTGTGCAATGACGTTAAAATGCACTGCGCGGTGGAGCTCAAATTTGCATGTCCTGCAAGACAATTGGTACAGTTGGCAGGCAAGCTTGCTTTGCACGTCAACAAGAAAACAAAACGCTTACGGATAAAAAGCTACAGTACGAGAAGAAAACTCTTAAAACTACAAGCATTACGTAATTGAAAAAGCAGTGTGCAAATAGCGAAGTTTCATCTCAAACTGAATTCAAAACGAATAGTGCTCAGCAGCAGCCAGAAATATTGAATATCGAATCGCATACTGAGGACTATAAATTTTGTTTAATATTGAAAGACATCCCCCCCCCCCTCAAGGAAAAAAAAGGAAATCCAGTATGGTCATCCCTGGAGCACACAACGTAGCGAGTGACTGCTTTTGAAACGCTACAAGCTTTCACGCAGAAACAAGCTATCCATATAATCGGGGTTCAGACTCTCACTGTGATGTTACAGTGTTTTCTGCAGTTGAAAACGCCCGATGAGTGGGCAATTCAGTAGGAGATGAAGATCCATTGCAATAAAACTTTGGCAATACTTAAAGTACAGCTCCCAACTTTTTCCAGTATTTCAACAGATTATCCTTTCTTGAGATCAGGAGCTTTAAGCATATTTTTGAAAACCTTGACTATAAGGCCTGAGCTAAGTGTACAGGTAATATTTTTTTTAAGCTAGCACTTCAACAATCTCCCACACTGTACCCTGGCATTTTTTTTTTTTTTTGCTGGACAGCTTGTCGACGACATCAAACATAGTTTCAAGTTTTCAAACTGTCTTGAAATGTAAGGCTCACTGTCACAACGTTAATGCTTCTTTCAGCCACCCCGTCCACAGGCATCATTGGCCTTTGTCATGGTTTAAGCATTCGTCCTGTGGAATTATTCAAAACTACAAATACGCTCAAACCTAGATATAACGAGCCCAGATATAACGAAGTATCAGTTATAACAAGGTAAATTAATAGTCTTGCAATAGATATAGCGTTATAAATATACTTTCATGCCAAATTTTGGGTATAACAAACTCATTTTCGTGTACTGCAGATTTGAAAGTCTGATGAAATTACTTAATTAGGTATTATTCGATTTGAATTTGAATCATCACACACCCGTAGTTTCTATTCCTGGGTCAACCCTTTCAGTCCAAGTGATTTCAAATGGAATCGTCAAATTTCTAGGTTAGCAAGCAAGAACGTGGTAAAAATAAAATGTTGTTCTTCCTCAAGAGCTCGTATTTAGCATCTGCTCAGTATATGGAGCCAACATGGAGTATACACCACAAATCAAGGTCGGAAGTCAACGAAGAAGTCACAGAAGTAGTGACTTTCTTCACGCATTTCACCGACGCAGTTTCTTTAACCATGCAGGCGTAATGCTGTTATTTTAGTTTCGGGCCCGAAGTTTAAACTTTGGCTATTGAATATTATGCTAGCTCATCTAAACAAATTTACAAGTAATAAATAAACATTATAAAGTAATAAGTAACTAAGTGGGAAATCAATTACTCTTCATTGAAAAGATTGAGCAAATACTTTTTCAGTTTTTTGAGCTACCATGATCATGCAACTCTCAAAATGTAAACACCAGTTGCTTATTTACATTGAAAATGTGGAACTGAAAAGATTAACTTTCCGACTTGAAAGGACCGACCACAGAATTTTTCTCGGCCTAGTTTTTTACGGCCCAATAGGAAGCTCACCCTCTGTAATGTTTGTAGCTGCAGCAGTTAATCCCAAAGGTGTGCGGTTATTTGAGTCGCAGTATTTTTGTATCTAGAGTTTCTAAACCGCACATACACATCCTTCACCAACGTTGTGAAGCTATAGCCCTCATCACATTACGCTCAAGGTTTTGCTTTTACAGAAGCAGGTGAAACCGGTTAACCACCTTCATATTGACATTGTCAACCATTTTAGAATATAAAATGCAGGGAGAATTAAGTTTTACAAATACTTGTATGACACGAGATCTCTTCACAACCCCATGAGCCAGCAACTCGTGGCCTCTGATTAGTTCCCACGAATGCGTCAGCAAAGGCATTCTCCGAGGCCGCGATGCGCTCTTCAGACTTTTTTCCTAACACATTCACAGGTGCCGCTAGGCCCTCAGCTAACAACTTTCACTGAAGGTGGCGCCACCATCCTGCTCAGAGCAAAGGAATGCATATCTGCATGCTTTACATTAGAAAAAATAGTGTGCTGCATTTAAGCACTAGTATAGAGACAATATCATACATCAGTAAAATGTCATGCGATAGGTACATGTAGACACTCATTTTCTGTCACCAAAGGTGCCATAAGTAATTTTTATGAACAAAAATGAATTCGCATTTAATTAGACTCGCTCTCCAGATCGTCAACAATATTTGAAACTTCGGGGCAACAGATCAAACAGTGTCTATTTGCAAATTTTTGTAAGTTCGAGTACTCTGAATACTAAGCTGCAAACTATGTGCTATTTCATTGAAGTGACCACAGTACACTTGTGTAGTGGAGTGCGCTGTATGACAGTCACACCAAACTTAGCTACATTAGCTCATTGCAGACTGTAAATTGTGCAAATAAATCAATTTTATTTCAATGTAGGAGAAACCTAACACACTGGGGTGCGGAAATCAACAATAATTAAATCAGTTCGTTATCCTAAAACCACACAATACAATCATCACAATTACCATTGGCATATCAGCACTATTAAGGCAAAAATATGTGCCACAATAAAATTTAATTAGCCTGATCCAATAAAAGCTGGTGCTCCCCAACAGTCACCTTTTCTTTCTTGGGGGGCTTTAGAAGTGCCTTGGGTACCACTTTGCCAGCATAGACTGTGTTGGTAGCTTTGTCAGTCAACTCGTAGCATTTTGCGAATTCACCCTGCAGAAGAGCAAAGGGCAACATGTCTCAACATTTTACCACCCGTAAAGTACTACAGTGACATCACTGGAGTTGAAAGCTCAAGGCAGTGACTTAAATCACAAGACGGGGGGGGGGGGGGAGGCACTTTTGCCACTCCTCCAAGATATCTCTTCAAAAAGTTTCGATTTGTCAGTAAGAGATAGCAAACTCGACATAAAACTAACTTTTGAATGAGCAGAAACCAAGTGCATAAGTGAAATATGCTTGTGCTTTCAAAAGCACTGCAGAGGAGCTATTTGAAACGCTCGGGGCTACTTCTGACGCACTGAAAATGTCGATTATGCTGGACTTTGAAATGAAAAATAAATAGTTAGAGTGTAAAATAGCCAAATTTCACCTAGAATCGAACATAACAAATACTCTGCAAAATTGAAAGCAAGAACGAATGATATCTCTCTTCGAGCACAAAATTCAGCAAGCGATTACTACTGAAAGACTAGAAATCGTCAAGCAGAAATTGTCAAGCTGTTTCCCATGACCTCGCTTCCCGCTCTCACCACGATATTCGACGGTTATCAGTGAAGGTGAATGCATGTGTTCGTTGCGTACCTCAACAACAGCCGTAATGGGAAGGTATCTCAAAGTAATTTTTGCGATACCTGGATAATGTGCAGCTCTATCCATGATCTTTTAAGTATTTCTAAAATCACCCATTTTTGGGATCAGCGGCTCACTGCGGTATTTTTGAACCTACTCAAGACAGTGTTCAAGGAAGCTGTGGGCTTTTTTTTTCAGTACAACAGTCTCCCAGTTTATTTCCTGACCTTTGTCGGAGCCATGATACTACGCAGAAATGACAATCACCTTTAAATAATTAAGCACTCTCTTCTGAACAAGGATTGAGTCGCCGTCTTGTGGGCAGCCAGTAATAATGCAGTATAAGTTCAATGCTCTACTATGGTTGTATTATTATATAACACCAATGAGCATAAAAATGCATTACAAGAATGTTTCGAGGTGTTAATCAAGGGAGGCCATTTTAACAGGCAAATATGCTGTTTTTACATTTTTGACATTCTCTTGGTTGGCGTCCTATCTTTTTTATGTTTACAAATATGCTGTAGCCTAACTAAATGTTATCTGAAGTTAACTTCGCCATGTAACATAAGTTTACCATTCACCACTCAGCTCTATTTTCCTTGATGCTTGTTTCTTTTAAATTTCATCTGAAATCAAAACTACTTTTTATATAATTAAAAACTAATATTGTTAAGATTAAAGCGGCCACCAGTGAGAGATGTGTGCCCTCCCCTTGCGATTTCTCTACATTACGGCTGTTGCTCAGAGGTACATCAGGACAAACATTATAATGGCTCTCCACACTGCAATGTCCCCTGTTATACCAGTGCCAGATTAGGCAGCCACAATTACCATTCACAATGAAAATTTTTAAATGAGGCAAAAGTGAACGTGATTTGGAAGACAACATGCTATGTCTGTACGTGATGAACGTATGGGCTGATACAAGTCTGGAGGCCCCACCCAGGTGATCCACATGCAACAGGTTATTGTCTCTGCAATTATAGGAATAGTGCTGCCCATGCTATGGAAGGCAGTGGCCATTCAGTTCATGACATTATGGAGTGTGTGAGCACTGGTACAAGCTTGTGCGCATCTGCCTCGGAGTAGAAAATTCCATAGACTTATGTAGTAGAGTCTTCAATGCCTCCCTTCATTCACTCTCCTATCAGCCAATGTTAGCAAAACTGCAACTGATAAAAGCTATAAACACCATCTGACCAATACATCAAGCCTACGCCTGCATGCACGCACTCCAATAATAGTTATAAATGAAAATTGGCGGACTCTTAAACTGCACTATTAGTGTTGAACGCAATGGTGATATTCTGTTTCTAGTGTATACTGCTTCAAAGACTTAATGTGTGAAATCTTTTCTAACTTGCTATGCGCCCACTACACGGCCTTGATGGCGCAGTAGCGTGTGTGTTTTTTCGTAGTGGGTGACTGGCTTCAATCTATGAAGTCGTTATGATAATCCCATGTTCCGCACCCCATGGCAATGTACGCTTTTACCACGCATTATTACGGCAATATTTCAAGTTGTATTGTCAAGCATGTATACAGGACACATGTGTTCGTAAAGCATGTCGTCATCGCGTTAGTAAGCCTGTAGGCACAAATTTTGACACGTGGCACGGCCAAATGTTTTGCTAGGCCAACAGCAGTCGACCTGCTTTCCACAAACGCACTATTTCTGTTAACATATCACCGCAACGGCAGATAACCTTTCATGCAGTGAAACAGTTCGAAACGGTCCCGGAGAACAACTGGCAAAGTTAAGGCAGGACGAAGCAATGTTAAGGTGTAAAAGCAAGCAGCCACCCAAGGCTAAGTCCGGGGATTACGGTTCAGTACGACGCAAATGGGTTGAGTAGCACGCCAACTTGTCACCGATTATCGCGGTTTCCCGTAGCAGTGGAATATATGAAAAGCATGTCGCCGAAATGGCTTGGCGCAGATTCGGAAGCACGAGACGGTAACACGAAATCGCATACATGTGGTACCAAAGCTGTCTCAACTGTTACTAAAATTCATAGCGGCGGCAGCAGTAGGGGCATTGGGAATCCCTCACAGACTCAGAACTGACGCACCCGGCAGAAAATTAGCGCTTAATGAGAAAGCATGTCACAAAGACATGCTGACAGGGGCATTGCCAAGGCAGTGCAGCCCATTCAGGCTACGGCATAAAATGCCTACCTTGCCGAGAAAATTGCCGCGCACGTATTCTTTCCCGGTTTTCTTGTCGACGATCAGTTCTGGCAGATCTTTCCGAATGGTTGCACCAGCTCGGGCTGGAATTGCGGAGGCCATCGCGACGCAGCTGAGGAAGTCGTTCGAAACTACGAGGCCTTGCTGCCTTTGCACGCGGTCGCGAGATTCAAGCGCGCGCTTAAAAACGTTGACACCAATAAAATGCCAACGCAGCATCGCAAATACGTCGACCACCCCTAGCGGTACCACTTTTGAAAACATCTGAACGTTGACGTAAAGCATATGTAAAGTATATCGTGTGCCAAAGCCCAGATTGGGAAAACAGTGAAAAAAAAAATGATGAGCACTTGACCTCGAGTTGGGCGATCTGGGGCTTTTTAAAGACGATATTCTTTCTTGGGGACCTTCGACGCAAAAAATTTGGTCTGTATGTGAGTACATTTGTTTGTTTGTCCACTTTTAACGGCAACGGGTACTTGAAACAGATGACCCCATACGCAGCGCCCACAAAACATCAAGGTTTGGCGTTCATACTTGTGCGATTGTCAATTAATAAGCAATTATTGCACATGTCTGGGGCACCATAACAACACATATATTCTGCATATGCATCTTTTACTAGAAAATGCATACATAAGTAATTTTAAGGACCGCAGCGCTTATGTTGCGCTGACCATGCAACGCTTGCTCGAAAAGGCGAGTGTTTCCAACGCTTTGCTAAGATGAGACAGTGGTGGCACCTACCCGTCGCATTGCGTTCCACACCTTATCACCTCTGAGACTGGCGCGCACACCCTTCTCAGAGGTACGCGCTTCGTTTTTCAAGAAAACTCCCAGATGGCGGTCATGTCTCACGTGTGACGTGTCTTGATGCGTTCGTTCGCCTCCGCTGCACGCTCAAGGCACTCTTAATAACGCAGCGCCTTCAGAATACCATTCACCGATTTTCTTGCGCGGAACATCAAACAAACTGCTTACGCTCTCCACACGCAAGACTATCGTCTTTCGGCGACATTTGCTGATTACATGCAGATACGGGACCAATTTCCCCCCTTGGTTTTGTAAGGTTCTGCGTTTCCGGAGTGGGGGTGGGGGGTTTGGATTAATCTTTGGACTAATCTGGCTCTTCTCTGTATAGGGTAATACAAGGGAGTTTTAGTTTACCGTTAGCGTGATAGCGGAGGTTAAGGGAATGACGTACCGTGCAGCAAACGTTCGTTGAAAACAGCATCTTATAGTTTAGCGGGATAGCGTTGACGTGATCTATGTGCCCCAGCTGTGACGTTGGCGCCACCTATCGAATAGTTAATAAACTAGAGAACAGTGAAAAGGAAAAAAAAACAAGAACGTTTGCCGATGCGACTACACGAAGCATTGTTAAATACAAGTTTATTTTAGTAATACCAAGAGTAAATAAATATCAGCCATGCATTAAAGGCGAAAACATTTATGTTGCCGATTTGTTTGCATCGATCTTCTAGTTAGGCCTAGAGACGTTCGAAATTGTAAGCTATTTGAAAAATTACGCCAGATTATCCCTAATACTCGGTCATCAAAGCTAACTGAAGGCAAGCGAAGCCATTTCAAACAGTGTTTTGCTGCGAACAATGTGAATATTTACATAACTACGTCAAAATCTGTTCGAAGCGGGCGTCCGAGAGCGCCACCCGTACACTACGTACACCTACGCTACCATGGTAGCGTTAAATCCGAAAAATAGCGCGCGTACGGTAAGTGGTGCGGGTAACGTACGTATCTGCGCATGCGCACTTCGGTTCCGCTATCACGGTACGCCCGGTATCGCGGGGAGCCCGGTATACTATAACTGTCTACAGGCAGGTTTTATTTATTTATTTTTATTTATTTATTGATACTGTAAGCCTTAACAGGCTCATACAGGAGTGGGAAGAAATTATACAGATTGTCATCTTCACATTAGACCACAGAACAAAAAATAGTAAACAAAAAAAGAAAAAAATGAACACGGGAAAAAATAAGAATGAACAGTACAGACTACTCTAAGCAATTACAAATTACAACTGTACATCTAGTCGAAGAACCAAGAAATAAAACAGAATAAAAACACCACAGGCTAACAGGGAAAAGTGCATATTAGACACAGATCTGAGAATTGAAACATCGAGTGGCATACAAATCAAGACGTACATTCAATGAAAAGTTGCGCCATTATTCTACAACGCTGCAACTTACTGATCCAAAAACTTTTCAAGATTGGGAGTGAATGATTCAAGAGATTCGGAGGACACTATATCAAGTGGCAGGTTATTCCATATTTCTATTACTGACGGAAAGTAGGAATACTTAAATGAATTGCAACGGGAGATGAAAGGCCTGATACTCTTGTCGTGGTTTGTTCTGGCGGAGCGCTGATATGGTGGTTTCAAGTACTCGTGTTTGTTGATGTTAATGTTGTCATGATAAAGCAGATAAAAAAATTTTATTGCAGCTACGCGTCGCCGGATCGCCAGTGTTTGAATGCTTGCCCTATTGCGGAGCGCGGTTATGTTGACATCTCGAGAATACTGATAATACACAAATCGGCGTTTTGGCGCATAAAAAGGCTTGTTGAAGTGTAAATAAACTTACTTGAAAGTCAGCGCTCGTCTGTGTTCTGTGTCTCTCTTTTCTTCGTCTAACTCACGCTAAAACTATCCGAGCCCACATAGAGGTTCGAATAAAAACCGCGAACTCGTCGTGGCAGCAATTCTTAAACCTTATACCATTGTACGCATAACGGTTAATGAGCACTTAGTGATGATAATTAAAGTATAAATAAGTGAATAGGTCGACATGGTCGGCTTGCCTTGCATCCTTGCTTGAGTGGGCATTCTTATATTATCAAAACAAAGCGGGCGAGTGAGCCCAGCAACCTGTGCTCTTATGTGACTTTGACTCGTGTAGCAAGTGACCACCGTATTGTTGCGACAATAATTGCGCAGTCTCTATTTCAGTCTCACGAGGAGAGGAAAAAAAAAGTAGACATTCCACTTTCTTTCTTTCCACTTGCTTTTTAGTAACACTGATCTTTGCCTCACCACATTCGCGAAACTATAGGAGCAGACTGCTCCATTGAATCCAGTTGTTTCCGACCCAGGTCATCTTGACTACGTTTGCTCTCTAACTTTATTCTACCTTTTCATTTCACTGTAAGTTGCCCCCCCCCCCCCCCCTAAAAAATCGCTGAATGAATTTGCGTTCTCTTTCGTTCTGTTATGCTTGCAATTTCTTTAGCGTCACCCCTGAGGTCTAGCAAAGGGACGTTAACATTCATTTCTTTACGGCATGCCGCGAACCTATTATGGTGTTAGTAAGATGTGCTTGGGTGTTCTCGACCCCACGGACGAGCGAAGGGACAAGAGGCATGAGCGAAGGGAGAGCCTCACGATAAGGCTTCTCTCGTATGTTGACATTGCCGAGCCGACCGGTGGCACCTGCCGTATCGTGAAAATAGTTGCGGTGTATAAACATGGATTCACCTCGGAGTTGGGTGGTCGCCGCGGCCTGTAGCTGGATCAACGTGTTCACTTTTGCCCTGATCCGCTCGTCCGCCGTAGTGTACGTGGCACTTCTACGTACTTTTCCAGTGAGCAGGGAGAGGGCGTCGTGGCCAGTCAACCTTGCTCTTGTCAGCTACTTCCTTACAGGTGTGTATGTATAGCCGCATTTTAGCGGCCGCGCTTTTGGGTGCCGGGATTCTTAATTTGTTAAAGAGCTGAAGTCAGTTGTAAAAGGGCAGAAATTAAATCATAGCGCTTTCTCGTCTTTATTGGCAAGTGCAACGAATGACACGATTGGTTCTCTCCCAAGCGTTCCCGGTTTTTCAAATATTCAGAAATTTTTTTAAAATATTATTACAGGGAAAAAACAGGTGGTGCTGCTCCAAGTTATTACATATTGTACTAGAGCTTGTGTTAAATTAAAGGAGCCCTGCAACACTTTTTAGCTTGGTGAGAAACTGTCCGATCGTTAGTCGAGGCTCCTGAGAACATGCGAGTGAATTATTATAGCGCAGCGCGTGGCCTAGAATTTACGAATAAATCTCAAATTCAAATAGACATCGCTCTCTAGTCTTTTGACAAATGATGCCATATACCCAAATGACTACGCCATATACTCAATTTTATGGCCATTTGTTGATTAAAACATCGTGAGCTGCATAATTACCGTGGTCGCCGTGGGAGGCCACCACGTGACCTCGTTCATGTTCGCGATCACGTTGAAAGAAAGCCATGCGTTGAAAAGAAAAAAAAAAACCTTCGTGTCATGAAGGGCACGCGACGGAACCATTTCCCCCATGCCATCTGTACCTACTTAGCTTCCAGTGCGCTCATAGTAACGAGAGATGAGAATGCAATTACAGTGTGCGACTGATTTCTGTAAGCCTGCTCGTATTTATGGATTCTGAAAAGCTTTTCGGTGGTCTATTCTTAAGGTCAAAAACTTGTTTAGTAAAGTTATCCAATGGTTAAAAGTGTTGCAGGATTCCTTTAACATGAGGAGCAGTTACAGTGAGGATAATTGATGCAAATCACTTGCATTAATTCGTCGAAATAGCAGGTGTTTTCCTGGTGAGCAACAGGTATCATCGTGGCGCCTGGCGGAGCAGACCTCAACTACGCGCATCTTTCCATGTGGCCTCCGAGATTCACTTCGGTAGTGAGCGAAACACAGACTTCCTAAGAAACACACCAGGACTCACGAATGCCGACGTGCGAGTGCCACTGCTAGACCCCAAGCCAAGTATTAGGGCGAGCTGATATTTTAAACAGTGGAACTCTTTGAGATTCAGTTCCAGCCATGAATGGCGACCACTCAAAAGTCAGCGCAGATAATCCACGTATAGACCTATTCTATATTGGTAAACAGCGCGGTAGGCACCGTCGACATACTGCGGCAATTTAACGACGTCGTAGCGCTTAGGCTCCACTCAAATTAAAGCTCGCCACTGCTTATAACCACCCTCTATGATCACGTGACAGCTGGCACAGCCGCACAAGCTGCCTCCGAGAACAGCCTCCCGACGTGCTGCACAAATTTGAAGAAACAATTTATTGTCTTCTCCGGGCCTTATACCAGGCGCAGGCCTGGCGCAGGCCTGGTACAAGTCTGGCGTATCATCCCAAAGAGTGTTTAGAAAAGGCCTCAAAATGCCGCTCTTCCAGCTTTCGCTGTGGCTCTGCTGCGAATTTCTTTTTCTTTTTCATATGAACTCTCCCATGCCCCTCCCCGCTTTGACGATCTTCAGTGGGATTTTCGTGACTGCATCCCGCTACCTGAGGTGATTTTGAGGGTCATGCTACAGAGCGAGCACACGTTGAATGGAATCATGGTATTCTAACTTAACTGCATGATATCTTGGATTTATACTTTAAAGGGGCCCTGCAACACTTTTTGAGCATGGTAAGAAAACGCTGCTCATCGGTAGTAAAAGATCCCGAGAACACGCGAGCCAAATGTTATAGCGCAGCACGCGGCCTGGAATTCACAATAAATTATCAAGCTTAGCTAAAAATTGTTTTCTCTTCCCTCGACAAATAACGGAATACTTTCAGAAATCACACGTAGATTACCCATCTATCAGCCATTGGCTGATTCGAACACGGCGTGCTCGGTTCTTACAGAGATCGCCGCGAGAGGCCGTCACTTGTCCACGCGTGCGCGCACGATCGCACTGAGAAAGCCGCATATTCTAAGAAAAAAAAGAAAAAAAAGGACTCAAGATCACGAGGTGCGCGTGACGTTTTTGTTTGCTCCTCCCATCCCTCCCTGCTTAGCTCCCAGCACTTTCGTCGAGAAGAAAGAAGAGAGAATGCGATTGCAGCGTGTGACAAATCTTTGTAACTACGCTCGTACCGAACGGATTCTTAAAACTTTTGCGGCGTTGAATTTGTGGGCTAATACACTTTTCCAGCGAATTAATTCTATAGTTACTCGAAAAAGTCTTTCAGGGCCCCTTCAAGTTGTTACGTTCACGTTGCATAGTGCAAGTATTTCAAGAGTATATACAAGACTGCGTAAATAAATAAATAATAGCTTGTGGAGGGCTAAGGAAGTATATTGTTTTGTGAATACTAGTATATCGTAATCAAGAAACCATGGTTTTTCGATGAAAACATTTTCTCTAATAAAACCCATAGTTGCTTCATTCAAATATATATACTTGGGCGAAAGTACACCGGCTTTGTGGGAATGCAATGCTCGCCGGAAAAGGCCACCAGAACACGTGGATCACACTCACGCTTGAATATACATACAAGAGATGCATGTCTACAAAAGAACACGGGTGCATGCACACCCCGTGTTCCGCGCAGGGCTGCTCCGCTGCGTTGTTTTGCTTCGCGCTTGCACCGGACATCAAGTATACCATATAACAGTGCGGTATTTCTTGACCTGTACATTTTTTTATTTTCTCAGGACCTATACAGCTCCTTCGGCCAATGAACCCCGCTTATGACCATTCGCTTTGTATAACTCAGATCGGATTATCACTGACGGTTATGGCCGACGTCCGACGCCTCGATTGACGCAGCAGTAAAATACGTTGCTCGGAAACAAGATTACCGGCAGCCGCACGTGCGTGAACTATATAGGGCAGCCTGCGGTAGCCGACAGCGCGCTAATGGACCATTTTCGACGAAATGGGGTCAGCAGGGCATGACGTTTCCCAGCCGGAACGATGACGTATAGGGAGCCGCCGTAGTAACTTGGGCATTCTGGGCATGTCACTGCTATATAAGCTAGCGGGGTGACGGGATCTAATCCCGGGCCTGGCGGCTGCCGATTGGGAGGCTAGACACAAAGATAGGAACAGCATACTCTATCGAATGACGTACCTTGCTGGTTGTGCACGTGTAAGCTCATTGCATAAAAATAAAAAGGCTAACTGAGCAATGAAATCAAACACATACAAACGAACTGACCCTGGTGTTCACGGAGTCGTTCCGTATCTCAATTCAAAGCGCGTACTATGCTTCATGTCCAATAAAAAAAAAAGGCTGGTTCAAGGAGCAAAGTGACTCTTCCCTTTTTTTTGAAACAAAATATTGGCTATTTTTGTCGCATTTTTGGATTGTTGAAAAATTTGACTTTCGCATTTATACATTAACAGTTAGCACATGACTGCACTAGTCGTAATTTAGACCATTAATTAAGCATGTAATTCAAATGACATTTTCTACTCAATGATGGATTTACGCGGACTGTGACTACAGTGTAACTCTCGATAAATCTTGACGTTCCGTGCCATGCCCACAGAATTTGTGCTGCAGGTCCCATCGCTGGAGTATTGGCAAGGTATATACCGATATGGAAGCTGTCCATGGTCGGTTGCCTGGGGGCATCACTCGCCGTAGGCGCCTGCTTTTTCGCTCCGTCGATGCTATTCTTGGACATCTTCATAGGTTTCATCCACGGTATGTGTTCTTTTCTCCGCGGCTGTATAATATTCATATGGATATACAACAGATAAATAGTAGCCGAATACAAGGAATGCGCAGAATAGGTAGAATACAAGTGATAACTTGCACCATACGTTATGCTGTAAAACTGAGTATATTTAGAGTATATAAGTCCCTATAACAAGCTTAAAACTAAAAAAAAATCAGATCTGTCGACGTGTGGGTAATATGTTCATTTGATATTGAAGTGTGGCTTCACGGTAGTGCGAATTTTCTATGAATAATTGGGCGACATAACACTAATTTATTTAATTTACTGCAGTGAAACCATCCTTGAGTAAAAAGGCAAAAACGCCGACCACAACAGAACAACAGATGTAATAACGTTTAGGCACCCAGAATAAAAGCCTTGTTCATAAATCTTGATCTGTAAACAAGGCTTCTGTTCTGCGTGCCGGAACATCAAGGTCCCCGTTCTGGGTGCCGAAACGTCATTACATTTTAGGGGCAAAGCTCCTTAGGGTATAGTCTTGTCCCACGTCGGCGTGGTAGCCACTTCTAGTACTCGGAATGCTCTCTAATAGTGCTCTCTACAGTGCTCACCCCGTTGCAAAGGGGCAGGCCACAATTACATCATCACTCCGATGAGTAGGAGTCACGGTTGAGCTTACACAGACAGACAGACAGACAGACAGACAGACAGACAGACAGACAGACAGACAGACAGACAGACAGACAGACAGACAGACAGACAGACAGACAGACAGACAGACAGACAGACAGACAGACAGACAGACAGACAGACAGAGCACGCTCCATATTCATTTCGTGGATATGACGTAATTCGCCATGTTGAGTGGGAAATATAGGGAACCGGAGCTCAAGTTTGTGGAGCGACGACAACGCCGCTCCTGACCCTGGCGGCGAGCTCTGGAATACTTGAGGAGAGACGCGGGAGAGGTCGCAGGCGAGTGAGTGTGTTTCGCCGAAACGGGAGCGCGTGCGACACGCGCGCAACGCGTTCTGCAGTCGGTGCGGGGAACTTAGGCACCGTGCCGTCAGCTTGTCGCACTAAAACGAGACGCTCGCTGTTCGAAGTTGCTTTTACACGATGTAAGAAGCGGCCCCAAGGAAGTGTCGGCGAGGTCCGAAGTATTGTGTTGAGGGCTACTACAACAATGCAGAAAACACCGAGGGACGCTCTCCACGTGTAAAGCTGTATCAGTTTTCCATCTAGTCACAGCCGGCGAACACAGCCACGT
Organism: Rhipicephalus annulatus; assembly: GCA_013436015.1. NCBI lineage: Eukaryota > Metazoa > Arthropoda > Arachnida > Ixodida > Ixodidae > Rhipicephalus > Rhipicephalus annulatus. The sequence continues at coordinate 388,832 of WOVY01001901.1, forward strand.
TCGCGAAAGATGGAGCAAGCATGACACGAGAGCCGAAAAAAAAATCAGACGAGCACTTTAACTTGACTCGCTGTGTTTAAATTTAGCTTGCTGCTTCGCGGCGACGTCAGCGGGTCGTGCGCGGCACGGATGACATGACTCCAATACTTCTCTACACGGGCACGTAAGCGAGCGGCAGCGCATTGGATGGATGATTGAATGAATGAATGAATGAATGAATGAATGAATGAATGAATGAATGCATGGATGGATGGATGGATGAATGGATGGACGGACGGACGGACGGACGGAAGGAAGGATGGACGGACGGACGGACGGACGGACGGACGGACGGACGGACGGACGGACGGACGGATGGATGGATGGATGGATGGATGGATGGATGGATGGATGGATGGATGGATGGATGGATGGATGGATGGAAGGAAGGAAGGAAGGAAGGATGGATGGATGGATGGATGGATGGATGGATGGATGGATGGATGGATGGATGGATGGATGGATGGATGGATGGATGGATGGATGGATGGATGGATGTGGCTGTACCCTTTAGATCGGGCGACGGCCTACGTCACCTAGCCGTAATACTTAGTGAACTGACCATTTTATATATATTTATCTTTTTTTCTCTTTAAATAGTGAGGTTGAGGATTCGTACTTTGCAGTGAAGGGTTTAATTTTTACTCGTGCCTTGACTTTAGCCACCAATCAGATAACCTCCTTCTAGTTAAGGCTACCCACTTGAAGTCTCTCTTGCCCTCTTTGTTCCTAAACCCCAGTGCTTTGAAAAACTCTGCGCCATCATCTTGAACTATAGGGTGAAGCCCTTTACAGAACATTATCAAGTGTTCGGCAGTTTCTTCTTCCCCTCCACACGCACTGCATACTGTGTCTACCCCTGCGCATTTGGCCCGAGATGTCTTGGTTCGCAGTACTCCCGTCCTGGCCTCAAACAGTACAGAACTACCCCGAGTATTATCATAGATCCTTTCCTTGGCAATTTCCTGCTTAAAAGTTCGATAGATCTATAGTGCGGACTTCTTAATCATGGCAATTCTCCACATATCGGTCTCACCTTCCTTCACCTTCTTCTTAACCGATAATTCTTTTTGGTTTGGCCCGTGCTGTTTTCTAAGTATTTACCAGTCAATTTTCTGGTTCGCTTCCTCCACTTTGTATCGATATTCTTCATGTACAAGTAACTGAGTACTTTTCTAGCCCAACGCTCCTCCCCCATTTCTCTCAATCACTTCTCAAATTTTATCTTGCTGCTAGCTTCCCTGCCCTCAAATGATGTCCATCCCATATCACCTTGTACTTCTTGATTTGGTGTATTCCCGTGAGCTCCTAAGGCAAGCCCACCTATTCCACGTTGCTTAATTTCTCATCTTGCTTGAACTTCTGATCTCATGCACAAGATCGCATTGCTGAACGTCAGACCAGGAACCATGACCCCTTTCCGTATTCCTCTCACAACATCATACCTATTGTAATTCCACAGTGCCCTGTTTTTCACCACTGCTGCATTCTTGTTACCTTTAGTCGTCACGTATATTTCGTGTTCCCTTAGGTACTCGGTCCCATTGCTTATCCAAATGCCTAGATATTTGTGTTTATCTGTTATCTCTAGCGTAACCTCCTGTATTCTAAGCTCACTACCTTCATTATCATTAAAAATCATGACTGCTTATTTTTCCTTACTGAATCTGAAATCTAACCTATCTACCTCATTACCGCAGATGTCCATCAATTTCTGCAAATTTTCGTTGTGTTCGGTTATTAGCACTATATCATCTGCGTACATCAATGCTGGTAGTGCCTGTTCAATGAGTTTTTATTGTTTGACGAAAGAGAGGTTGAAGTTAAGTCCACTTCCCTCTAATTTGGCCTCTAATCCTTGTTTGTACATCATGAATAACAAGGGTGACGGGGGACACCCCTGTCTAAGACCCCGTTTTACCTCTGCGGGCTTGGATACCTGTTTTCCCACTTCACGACTACCTTGTTACCTTTATAGATTACCTTTAAAAGATTAGTGACTCCATCTTCCACACCTAGTGTGTCCAGTATGCTCCGCAAGTCCTCTTGAACCACGCTATTGTACGCTCCCTTGATATCCAAAAATGCTAGCCACAGGGGACTGTGTACCTTTTCTGCTATTTCGATGCACTGCGTCAGTGAGAACAGATTGTCTTCCACCCTCCTGTGTTTCCGAAACTCATTCTGTAGTTGCCACAGCACCACCTCATCCTCTATTCATGCCTGCAGTCTTTCCTCTATAACCTGCATCGCCAGCCTGTAGACCACTGATGTCAGTGTTATAGGACGGTAGTTGTTTATGTCAGCTTTGTCCCCCTTTCATTCGTAGATCACGCTCATCCTGCTAAGTTTCCATCCATCGGTGATTTTCACCATCGATTATTATTTTGCTCACTGCCTCTCTCAAAGTCTGCTTAGACTTCGGACCCTATGTCTTTATCAGCTTAATTCGAATGCCATTTGGGCCTGTTTATGTAATACTAGGAACCCTCTTCTCGACCCTTTCCCACTCTCGTTGTAAAAATGGAGCCTTTGCGCCACTTGATTCATCCTTGTCTATTGTGGTGCATAAGGCACTTCTTTGTTGAAAATTTTCTGTCACCCTTGTTCTTATATATTCAATAGCCTCGTCCCCTTCTAGCCTAGCACCTTGAGCTGTAGTTATAAACTTCTGCTCTAGGCTCGTCTCATTTCTTAGGGAGTTTAGATGGTTCCGAAATTTCGCAGCTGCCTTTCTATCCTTTTTATGTACTTCTGCCAGCCACTGAGCCCCTTTTCTTCTAATCTTTTCATTGATCAGAAGGGATGCTTCCCTTCTAGAGCTTAGAAAGGTTTCCCATTTTCTTTCAACATCATCTGTCGGTTCACCCCGCTGCCTAGCATGTCTGTGTTCCCTAAAGGGTTCCTGGCGTTTTGCTATGGCTTTCTGAACTTCCTCATTCCACCAACTCTTGGGTTTGTGTCTTCTTTCTCGAGGTGACTTGTCACGTGCCTTAGCAAGCAAAGGGAAAACGTGCCATCTACATCCCCAATTTCTACTTTTCTACCAAAGATGACAGTTAAATTCCTCAATCCTCGACTAGCTTCATCACTAGCTAAGGAGAGAATATGTTTGAGGTTCGGAATGGGTCCCCTCGATGACTCGAGTGCACGGTGGCAGCGCGAAGGAAGAGCCGTAGTCTGGTGAAGAGACGCTTTATTGCAGCCTCAGGCGACTGCCCGAGTCCAAACCCGAACCTCCGCTCTTATTTCAAATTCAAACATCCTCTTTTCAACCCTCGGTTGAACAAAAAGTCTTCACAAACACCAATCACATGTTGGGACTCGCATCATGACAACAAATCACAGAAACACTTTCATAACAGGCACTACATTGGTAAAAACCACGTTACCAAATATGTTGTTAGTGGTTCATGAGGAAAAGGAAGAAGGCACCTAATTTCTGTCTGCCTACAGGCAACACGGCGCAGTGCCTTTGGGGTGGGGTGGAGGGAGATGAAAGAGGATAGGAGAAATAGTGTGTGGTGTGTTAGGAGGGGTGTCCGGTCCGCTTCAGCGCGAGCAGCAGGCCGTCGGCAAGGGCAAGGGCAGCATGGCTCCTGGGATCAGCGGTAGGCAGCGATTCCTGACTCCTCCACGAACTCCGCCAGGCTTCGTAGTGCTGCTGGATGTGGACGAGACGGGAACAGCAGGTGTTCCAGGGTGGAGACGGGCAGACCCTGTCTCCTGTAGGCCGCGTAGGCCCTCAAGCATTCCTGTGCTAAGCCAGGGCAGGCACAGAGGAGGTGTTCGAGGGTCTCTGGGTCTCCGCAACGGCTGCAGGCCGGGGAGGGACAGAGGCCCTTGGCGTGGCGGCGGGCCGCTGCCCACACGCAGCCGGTCCGCAGTCGCAACAGGGAGGCCCGTTCTCTCCTGGTGAGGCCCGTCTCTGGGAGAGGCTTGGGTCCTCGCCCGCTGGCCACTGTTGGGTCTTACCAAATATAACACGCAAAGGGATAGGTTCTCCCTGTGTCACACTCTCTCCCATTGCAGGCCGTGCTGTCTCCGTCAGGCAACTTCCATCAGCAGCCGTTCTCACGCTCGAGCCCCGTCAGTTCTCTCATTGACTGTTGCTTCGTAGAAGCCTCCCCAAGAGCAGTGGGTACACCGTTGGGCTCCGTGCACTTACCAGGTGTCCATGCGACAGCGAGGCGCCTCGGCATCCTAACAAAAGCGGGGGATAATATGCTCGTCTCCCTGCCGCCACTATATCTGGGTCAGCCAAGTGGTCGCGTCCCCGCGTCATTCTCAATGACACGCGTGCAAGCCAAGAATGGCTTAAACTCAGACGGTGGCGCCTGACCTGCCTCTTGCTAGACGCTTTTCCGAGTAAGCCTTCTCCTTCTAGTCGCGAACGGCGATTACTTTGACGGCTCCGCTTGTGAACCGTGCGAACAATGGAGGCTCCTTTCTTTCCCATGATCGCGGTCATCCGCGTTCACCTTCGCGGAACCGATCGGCTTCGCTAGTTGACGGGTCGGGAACTGGCTACGCGCTCTACATCAGCCGCATTGATTGCGCTACACCCAACATGCTCGTAATTGGTGCCTCATACTAACTATGACGCTGCCTGTCCGGAGTCGCAGCGCCACCATGCGTTGCTTTGGCTTTCTATACGAGGGATCATGATCCCCCGGTGCTTCGCCCACTCTCTATCAGTTTCTTTGTGGATATGCTGCGATTTTTTTTATTTTGTTGGAGTTGGCGTCTTCGCCTTTTTATTCAATGATTCTTACTAAACGAACGGGCATCCGTAGAAGTGTTTACTTCATGAAACCATCTTTAAAAAGTCAAATTATTCAAAATTGCCGATAATTTAAATTTAAATCGAAATGAATTGGAATACCTTAATATTCGTTCGATTATTCGAAGTGCTCAAATATTCTCACAAGCCTAGTCATTATACAAAGTACGGTTCTTCATTTGATTTGTACCCTTTTTGTTTTAATTGGAGCAGGTTAAAGGCTCTTAATTGGGGTGAATATTAAGCCGCAGACACCCCTTTCGTCCTTCTTTTTGGGGAGTGCTTCATAATTATGTGGTTATAGCCCCTTGGAACGCCAAAATTTATTTATTTTCTAATGTTCCCATTCTCATACAGGCACCAGTGTCGGCTTGCTGAGTCTCTTCAGCATCGTGGTAAACCAGCACTTTGTCAAGTACCGCGCAGTCGCCTCCGGCATCGCCAACGCGGGATTTACAGTTGGAGGATTTGTCTTCCCTCCCGTTGTGCAGGCAGTGGAGGAGAAATACGGAATTCACGGCACGTTCTTAATCGTTGGAGCCATCATCCTCAACTCGGTGGTCGGTGCTCTGCTGCAACGCACTCCACCGCAGGCTCAAGAGAACGAAGATGAAAGAGAAGCCTTAACCCATGATGCAGATAAAAGAAAAGCGATCACTGAACGGGAAGATGGATCTCTCAGAACTCATGAAAGTTCTGATTCTCCACAAACACTCCATGACACATGTCCTTGTGGATGCAATGGCACTGTCGACCAGTGCAGCCAGATGATGCATAATTTGGCCAGTGACGTTCACGACATCGAATGCCATAACAAGGAAGAAGCCATGAACGCCAGTAGCACGGGTGATTCCGAATGCGCGAAAGACGACGTTTACATTTCTGAAGAGAAATGCGTTTTATCGGATTCTGTCAGAGTAAATGAAGTTCAGCGTAGGCCACGGAACGGTGGACTTATGAGACCCAACGGAGAACACTTCCTTACTTTTCTCTTCTTACCTGAGTACTACGTTATAACCTTTTCTTTCACAATGATACACTTTAACATGGCCACCTATACCACTGTCGCTGTCGACTTCGCAGTGGATCGGGGGATATCTGCGTGGAGCGGGGTATACCTGGTATCAGTTTACGCGGTGAGCGATCTGCTGGCTCGGCTAGGCTCTGGTTGGATTACAGACAGGAAGTACCTGCGAAAGAGCACCATGATGTGCTCGCACTTAGCGCTGTGGGGTGCATCGCTTTGCCTGATGCCGCTGTGCAGCTCGTACCCGAGCCTCATGGTTTTGTCAGTGTTGCTCGGCTGGTGCAACGGTTCAACCATAATACTTGTGGTGGTGCTCGTCATGGAGCTGGTAGGCCTCGACAAGGTCGGCGTCTGTTTCGGATGTGCCAACGCAGTCGCTGGACTTGCGGGACTCACGAGGCCTTTATTAATAGGTAAGTGAAAGCAGTCTCTGTGGCAATTTGAATGTTACTGGTGGAGTTTAAAAAATAGATTATGCTCCATGTTCTGGAAGAATACCGGGAAACATGAACGAAGTGCCGCACACGAATGTCAAACTCTTAACATATGCGCTGTCAGTATGTTCGTGCTCTCTGTGTGATCATTTGCAAGTTGTTGTGTTCAGGGTGTTGATTCTTAATCGTAACAACCCTGTTGCCGTCCTGTCACGGTACGGTATACCTGTAATTCCTGAAAAATGGAAAGAAACTGCCACAGTGGTGTAGTGGTTGGTGTGTATAAGCTACACAAGTGCTTTGTATATTACCTATAGTTTACGTTTACTGGTACCGCGTATATTGATGAGAGGCGCGAAATCATCGAGAAAATTCGTATTAGGCACTTAGAGTGAACCTGAACGTGCGTATATGATCATTATTTCTAGTTTGGTTTTGCCATCGCACAACTTTTCATTACAAGAAAAACAACTCAATTACTAAATTATTATTAAAATGGAACTATGTCGATGTGATAACCGCGAATAGCCTACATTACCGCTAAATTAGCGAGTATTAGTCATTATTTAGCCAACGTAAGCAAGCGCTAACGACAGTCAGCAGTGTGCAGGCTAATACTGTTGTCATGGTCATGTATGTGTCTCAGCGAGATGCTCTGATAGACTGTACTACCTTCGGGATCACCTGGTATTTTCTGTCTGAAATCGGCATACCGCGTACAATAATGATATCACCCCACGCTTTTTATATATCTCTGTCCAGTTGTACTTTCGCACTTTCCACCTGGCTTACGAGTGCAATGTCTCGCTTCCTCTCTATATCCGCAGGATTCTTCAGAGATAATCACGGGGACTACGCCGGCTTGTTCAGAGTCACCGGCGGAGCGACGATGTGTGTATCTCTGCTGTGGTTGTGCTATCGATTAAGAGAAGGATGCACGTCGATGACGAAATACACCAAATCACCGAGAACCAGCTCAAAACTAAATGACTGCGCTCGCACATTGTGAGAAGGGGTGCTGGTAGAAAAAGTTAGCAAAGAATATTGTGAGCCTACGTAATTAATTTTGTTGACAACGGCATGCCATTTAACCAGAAACAAGTTCGATTTCTGGGCTGTGCCTGATCGTCAATTTTCAGAAGAAGCAACCACGAGGCAATGATATGTGCCTCGTGCTTCCGTTGTGTTCGCTTCCACCTGTTACGAAAGCCTTAACCGAGAAAGCAGCATTACTGAAGCCAATCAGCTTTTGGGGAGATAGTAGTCGGAGATTCCGCCGGTGTCGAACAATTTAGATGGTGGCTGTAGAAAAAGAAAGAAAAAAATTTGTGTACTGAAAGACTGTGTGCAGGTAGTTTTGTAACAGATGGACCCCCCCTCCCCTCTCTAAAAAAATCGCTCGCATTCCGTTCTGGTGGTATAACTTAAAATGGTCACTAACTTCTTTCAAAACAGCCTTTCATCGGCAATAAAGACAGCATGCAGCGTCAGTTGGTTGAAACGACGAGTGACTCTTAAGCGAAGTGTTATTATAACTTTCACGACAGTCAAGTAGACAGCGCAGTTGTGTTAGAAGACCGGAAAGTTGTAAACATGAATAGAAGTGTAAGTATCCGAACGCCAAGGAAGCTGCTGAGCTACTTTCAAAGAAAGAACATTAGAAACGATAGCTCATCAGTGCACTGGAGTCGCGAATATTTGTAAAAACTGGCTATGAATGGCATAAAAAGGTGCAGCACGAGTGAATAATAAAGGTATAGCCATACGCCACTATTAGATGCCGAGTATGATCTGCCAACACATGGTTTCCTCACCACGAAAGATTTCTCAAATGTAACTTTGGAGGTACTATAAGTTTCGATTGCCTGCAGCAGCGCAGCTTCAGCGACGTGGTGTTGGTATGGACCACGCTTTCTTTCTTTCTTTTTGTCAAGGTGATTTAAACGAATGGTGGTGGTGGTAATGGTTAGAATGAAGAGGAAAAAGGCACCTAATTTCTGTCTGCCTTCAGGCGACATGGCGCAGTGCCTTATAGGGGCGGGGAGAAGGAGGGATAAAAATAATAGAAGGAAAATAGACGGAGAAGAAGACAGCCAAGCGAGAGAAAAAGAAGGAGATAGGAAAGTGGGGATCCGGTCGAAGCAGTCCAAGGGCGGGGCGCCACAATGCGAGAGCTGCACGGCTTCAGGAGACCGCGGAGGGCGAACCAGTCGGCGGGAGCTACGCTGAAGTCGGAGATCGCGAGGGCACAACCGTCCAGCTTGAAATCCTGCGAAGCGAATCCTTAAACGAATGACGGTGTTATACATGACCTATAGGGGTACAGTGTACTAGAAAAGGGCAGTGGGCTGACTCTCTGGCGATGGGGTGGTTCCCCAAAAGTCGCCAATTTGTGCTTCTCTGTTCGCCCGGGTGGCAACGCTGGCATTGTCAGTCATCAAAAAAAAAAAAAACTTGGGAGGAGCATCGCGGCTTAAATAGCCAGCCAGCTCTTCCAGAACAGCAGTTTTCAAGGCATGTTTCATCGCGGTAGATGTTGTAGCACCAAGTTTATATTGCGATAGCAATTATATGGACAATCTCCACTGGATTTTGCCACTGGCGTCGGAGTCGACGTTACCGTCACTCACCGTATATGTATACGTATCTATATATATGTAAAAGCAATAAAAATAATCGAGAAAAAGACTCCGTCGCACGGAAACGAACGTGGGACCTCTGAGTCACGAATGCAAGGCGTTAACCACTGAGCCGTTGAGGGGCACCACCTTCAACAATTAAACAGCAAGCTAATAATATCTACCACTCACCGCTGTTGACGGGCATATGGGGGGGGGGCTATTGTGTTTTCAGCATTATCAGCAAGATGGCGCAATGAGCACGCGTCGTCACATCGTTATGAAGAGGCGGCGCGCGCTTTTATCTCCAACGCGTACTTTGACCCGCGAAGAGGAGGGGAGTGGACGCTCTCTCGCGCGCCCTTATGATCTCGCGGTGGGGAGGATCGTACGCCTTGGCTGGCATTGGGCTTTCACTGGAATGATTCTGTTGCAATTACCGGGCGCACAAAGGTCACTGCAATCGTTTCTCAGTCTCCGTTTGCGAAAAAGGGCGCGCTTTTCAGACTGTTTCAAACACAACGAAGTAACAACTGAGATGCTTATTCGCGTTTATCTGTACAGGTACAGAGTACGTTTCGTGCGTCATTTGTCCATGAGAAACGCGGGGCACGTTTCGATTTGCTTGCCATTCTGCGCGTGACCTTCCAACTTGTTGCTATCACGTTCATTGCTTCGCCTTTGCGGCAAAGCTGTGGCTTTTTTTAAAAACTAATTTTCGTTGCGATGTTCAAGGTTGCTTCCGACTTAAGTGCCACTACACATGTAAATGTCGTATAGTGATGTATGTACGGGGGGGGGGGGGGTTCAAACGTTTCCAGGCCACTATCCCACGTACTCCGATGCGAGCGTGGCCTGGGAACTAGCCCCCCCCCCCATTCTTTCTTACCTTATTGTTACATTGAGCTGTTTTTGGGAGTAGGGAAAAATTTAGGGGCACTGCAAATCGTGTACGGTAATCTTAACCGTGACCTAGGGTATTTAAAAAATTTCTTGGCAACACTCGTGCATTCACAATTGTGAAACCATCAAGGGCTTTGTGATTCTTATCATGCGGGACGGATGTATGCTCGAACACACCAGGGGACATGAATGCATTCCAGCTCAGTAATTTCACCCGTTCGTTAAAGCCCGCGCAAGGCTTAAGATACCTAGACATAAAAAGCCAGACTCTTCTTATCTCTTCAGTGCACATCGTCACATTGCTTTTCTGTCGAAGACAGTCTGCTCCTTGTACGAGAAAAACGTAGTCTCCCCGAGGCCTTTGCGGGTAGCATAATATCCTTCCGTCGTTGTCTCACACGCACGAACGTTGCGAAGCTCATTGCGGCCGCAAAGACAGTGCGTGTTTCTTTCCAACCCGATAAGGAATGAAGCGACATAAAACTCGTGAGGGCGCACCGCAGCTCGATGATCGGACGACGACTGCAGTAATTGTTCCATGGACTCCACCAGGAGCTGGCTCGTGGCAGCCGGCTGCTGCTGGGTCAATGTCTTTTTCGTCGTTGTTACTCGGTCGGCAGCCATCGTGTACGTCGGCATCATGGATACCTTCCATGTGACACGGGAAGAAGCAATCTGGCCGGGCACCTTGTCTGTCACGTGCTACTTCACTGCAGGTGATTGCTCTTTGCTTCCTTGTGTTACTGTGACCCGTTCAACATGGTAAATTTGCGACTTGTGTTGCGCTGCCGAGTACAAAGAGGGCGCCGGCACGAATACGTGCCACGGTGACCGCATCATTATAAGGGAGTGGTGGAATATCACCCATGTACCCAGATTTGGGAGTAGGTTGAAGAACCCCAGCTGGAGGAAATGTACGTATGTTTTCGGCGTAAACGTATAGACGAATTCGTTTGTGTTATCTTCACTGTTGAGACACTCTCAGTAGACATAGAGCTCTTCCAGCGCAGTTCGGAATATTTTCTTATATGAGTAAGTTCTTATCGAGTCGAGTAAAGCCGAGGATGTAAATTAATGTTTGAATAGCATGGTCTATTGTTAGTGCACCTTGGTCCTAAAATACATATTTTCATAAAATTGCCCCTTTAATTCGCGCATTCATTTTATTTTTCATTTTTATTTTAATAGATATTTCAACTTTTGCCCCATAGTTGCTCCAACTGTGAATACATATTATTGTCCGAATGAATACAAAAAAAAACAACAACCTAGAAACGGATGAACGATGAAATTGACGAACAAACTCAAGACCGCAACAATTGAACAGCCATCTTTTTGAGTGTTTTTATGACAGCTTCTATAATTATAGATATGCAAATCAGTATAAGACAAAAAGCAGATACGAATATGCGAATTAAGGTGAGGTGGCATGTGCTGGAAAACTAGCCCGCTTTATTCCGATGTTCCGACGACGAAACAATCATGACACGAATAACCATTTTGCTGCAACACGCTGAAGAAATATTAAGGACGCTATTGACACAGACAAAAAAATGACGCCCTATCCTGTCGCCTTTATTTTTCTGTCTACGTGGGTTGCGTCCTTAACATTTCTTCAGTATGAACCAATTAGCCCAACAACACGTTCTGGTTTCCTGGAACACTGGGGATTTAGAAAATTAGCACTAGCGTTATTTGTAGCGTCTACGTAAAACTGCGCCCTTTCAACAAAGACGAATCCGCAGTGTCATTAACATTACTCAGTGTCGTGTAAGCGAGGAGTTTTTTTAAAGCCAAATTATTTTTTTTCCTTTACAGCCTTGGTGGCGGGAATCCTTGCGAGGTACGTGGCAGTGTGGAAAATTACCTTCACTGCCTGCCTGGTCGCAGCCATCTCTGTATCGTTATGCTTTTTCGCCACCGGAGTCACCTACCTTGCCCTACTGTACGGAGTTGTTCATGGTGAGGACCTTGTTGTAGGAATGTGTCAAAATGTTTGCCGACAAACAGATGCTGTGCCAACTTCTCTTAAGTTTACGCAAAACGTGACAACGTCGAAATATACTTCAGCACCCTTGACAATGTCAGATTGGATGTCGTTATACCAAATTCCGACTCAACGCTACTTTATCGTCATTATGAGCACTTTATGCTTACTGCAAGGCAAATGCTAGATTGTGCCAGATAATTCAATTTTATGCTTGCGAGGTTCTCAGTTTCGTATCTCCATTTATTTCTCAGCCACCTTCGACTGCGTCTCCCCCCCCCCCCTTGATATCCTCACCATTGTTCCGACCATGGGTATGTCCAACTCAGTATGTACCGGAGCAGATCCATTTCTATTGCTCTATGTCAACTGGGATAGAATCTATCTCTGTGGCCAGACACATTATGCTGTCTAATTAATAATTTATAAAATCCTGCTGTCGTGCGGTTTCTTAATGTTACGCCTATTATGGTCTAGACGTGTCCGCCGCCGTCCCTCGATGACGATGATGATGCTGCTGACGATGAAGAACAAGTGCGTTGCAGACCACACATGCTCAGACCACATATTTTCGGCCATAGCACATGCAAGCTATGGCCGCTATGCGCCATGACGATGACGCTTATGACGATGAAGATGCTGACGATCATGAACAACGATTGGCTTGTGTAGTATATGACGTCTCGATATGCTCTACTGTGCATTTCGTATGACTGGAGTCAGCCAAAAAATCACCAGGAGAATGTGACCAGACCTCGTATTTGCCAACTTCAGGCTAGAAGGCGGGAAACAAGGCAGCAATAATGAAAGCAAAGGGAAATTCGCAACTCAACACAACATACCGCTTATGACCAATAAACATTGTAGATTACTGTACGCCGTTATGTCACTCATTTACATGATTGAATGGTCGATGTCACGGGTGGGTTGAGTTACGGTTACACCGAACGATCTCACTGCTTCGCCCACTCATCATCACTCACTTCGTGCATATGCCGTGATTTTTTATTTATTTTCTGTTCAATTCTACGCCATCTGGTTCATGGCCTTTTCTAGAATGTATTTGTCATCCCCTAAGCTACGTATGTTATTACTTTTTTTCTGTGAATAATCACCCTCTACCGGAATCGCTTTTGCATATATTGAAATGCGCTGTCCATAGCTTCAGTTTTGGCCTGCATTGATTTGTTGTTGCGAACCCAAATAAAGCGAATGATAATCACTTCCTCAATCCTCGAGTATCTTGGAAAGAATACATGTGTAACGAAACTAAACAGTGTCAATAAAGATGACTAAAAGATTGCTAAACTCAAGCACATTTCTTGATGTAAGGAAGAAAGCATTCTGCAGGTCCTATTTATTATTCGTACAGCCCACGATGAGTTGCCTACCTTGATGACGTAGGATAAACGTAACGTTTTAAAGTCGTATGCCTTTTAAGCGTGTTTCTGTGGCTCACGCAACATATTGTGTCCATAGTCCTGTGCCAAAAGCGCCTGACAATGCACAACAATCGCTACATTATTGTTTTTGCTCGACATTCTCTACCATGCAGGGTGGAGTGTCGGCCACGTGACATTGTCCAACACGGTGATCAACCAGCACTTTAACAAGTACCGTGCAGTCGCTTCCGGGCTTAACCTGGCTGGCTTATCGTTGGGCGGTCTCATCTTTCCACCAGTACTGCAGTACGCCATAGATGAATTTGGCTTCCGGGGCTCACTCTTAATTGCTGGAGGAATAATACTTAATGGGACAATCGGCACACTACTACAGCGCATACCAGCTCCAAAACAACCTGACCAAATTGAGGACAAACCCGCTGAATCTTCCGAGGTAAGTGGTCGAAATATACGTGAGTCAGGTACCGCCTGTGTGAACTGGGCATCGGATTGTGACGTGGACAAGAAAGTTCAAGTTGAAAGCACTCGCTCTGTCAGCGTGCTGGACGCCACTGACTGCATAGAAAACGTGAATGGTGAATCATGCGGGAGAGGCAGTCTGAAATTTGGCGTGGAAAATGGCTGCTTCGAGCCTTGTGAAACAACGTATGGGTACGTCACGGTGGAAGTCAAGCTTTCGGTTTTATGCAGGGTGCGTTTCTCGAGCACGAATGAACGATCTGGTAGATTACGGGAAGTTGTGGAGACGAGGAGACGAGCAGCGTCGGCGATGACATCGACAACAGGTGCCACCCAGGCCCTATGCCTAAGAGAACACATAGACTGTGAATACACGCAAGATCGTGGAACACTCTCTCAGTTTAGCGCTAACAATGCGAAGCAAACGTGTAGCAGGAAACACTTGCGTAACGAACTCTCGACGAGTCGTGCTGAAGTGACAGCTGAGAGCGAGGAGCGGACATCTCCAGAAGGCCTGAAGTCTAAATTGTTGGTGGTCAAAGAACTGTTGAGTTTTCTCGCGCTCACCGAGTTCTATGCAGTGGTTCTGGCCAAGATTGTGATAATAACAAATGCCAGCGTGTTTTCGACCATAATCATAGACTTCGCCTTAGATTGCGGCATAGACAGATGGAAAGCGCTCACTATGATCTCGGCGTTCACTGTCACGGACCTGACCGCCAGGCTTTCGTCTGGTTGGATCACGGACCGAAAGATCTTCTCGAGAAGCACGTTTATGGCACTTTGCCTGGCGTCATGGACGTGCGTGAACATTTGTTTCGCGTATGTCGACTCTTACGTCACGCTTTTGATATTGTCCGGTGTCGCCGGCTGGTGCAACGGGTCGACGCAACCGCTGATCCCCGTGCTATTCTCCGAAGTGGTGGACATCGACCGCTTCAGCGTGGCCTATGGGTTCAGCTCCTTTATAGTGGGACTCAGTGCATTGCTGAGGCCATCAATAACAGGCAAGTACAGGTAAACAAAGAAAGTAAGCATTTGATGTATGAACTCACTAAATAATGGTAACCATCACATAACGCTACTTATACTTGTTGCTAACATGCCCAGTACGCGATGAAGAAACAATCGAAACTACAGCTAACCAAACTACTCAAGCTATCCAACGTTGGATTATACGCATAATCTAGGCTATATCAATCGCGTAACGTGTTTTCGGACTCTGAGCAGCGTTGCGAAATCTACGAAAGATGCGATACGAACGTGTCTAATCTCAATGCACAGAAGAGAGACTATCGCCTTTGTTCTGTACACAAAGCTTATTCATGTATCACCTTGCACATTTCGGCAGCCAACTGTTGTAAGTGTCAGCAAAATTGTATACGCTTGGCTTTGCTTCTGATTTAAATACTTAGGGCTTTTACTGAAATTCAGAAAGTGCTAGTCAACGTTCCAAACTTCTATTTTAGGTGCTATGCATGTTCCTTCTGTCGTCATCTCCAGTCACCATGATCTGGTTTCGTTACCTCATATAACCTGTAGAATACTTGGTCATAGCGAAGAATATTGTATAGGCCAACCTCTCTGCACTTCTTAACGCTGAACATCCCGTTCTTTCTCTTTTCTTCCGCGGTTCAGGGAGTGTCCCTGAACATATCAAAGCTAAGTTTCCTTAAGGGCGTATTCGTCAATGCTGTATCAAAAAACCCTCATGCTGTGATGAACGTGTTTCCTGTCGAAACGATGAGGCCCAGTTAACCGCCAGTAGTATAAAGAAAAAAACGTATGTGTCGAAAAAGTAAGTAACGAGGAAAAAGTAAGGCAATGACGAACACTGAACTGATTTTAAAGAAGCGAAAAAATCAAGTGGCGCATGCAACCGCTTGTTTTTCTCATGAATACTGGTTTTGATCACTCGACACGGTGCGTGTGGCGCTGAGCCAAGTTTCCTTTTAGGTGGCAGAAGAAGTACCATTGTTGTTTTACAATCTCTGGAACGCGGCGACAAATTTATATTGGTACATTGTCAAATCAGGTTCACCCTAGAGATGGTGGCTCGCCGTGGCTAAATTATAGCTTCTCTCTCCCTTTTTTTTGCACTTACGAAATTCCCGTTTTTGTCCACAGGTTACTTCCGAGACAAGCTGGGAAACTATTCTGGCCTTTTTTTCGTAACTTCGGCGCTCACAGCACTCTGTACGATTCGTTGGGCATACGTTGCCATGAGACAAAGGTGGTGTCAGAACACACGAACGAAATAAACTACATGGAATTCGCTGGGCTTTGTTTCTAAAGCCCTCCGATTTGTCAGTATTGCATTTGGACTCGCTGGTGCAGCTATAACACAATAGCCGCTGCAAAGGCATTGCAAGTCAACAGGTCATCATATCGTTTCTTAGTCAACAGCGCATCATATCAAGCAGCGCGTGCTGAAGAGCTTCTCAACACAGAACAGAGCTATAAAAGCACGCAGTAACCAGGAAAGCAAAATAAAAAAAAATTAAAACTTCTCGTAAACATGAACTCGCATGCCTATTGGAATGGTCTTGAACTAAATTTTACGGATATTATAGAGTGCAATAGATGTAGCTAGAGTGCATGCCCCAAGTCACTGCTAGAAATTCGTCAGGCCGAAAATAGTCACGGAACCAATCCTGGTCTACCACAGCACGACCACAAAGCAATTACTACTGCCATTACTCTTAAGTAACAAAAAAACTTAATCTCAGAGGACACTATATAAACCTCCCTCAGCTCTTGAATATAGGCCTTTCTGTATTGTGTTGTAGAGCAAATTCAGTGATATGTATGATACTTATTGCAAGTGTAGAGAGGAAGAAGACTTGTGCCAATAAACCCCGTTTCACAAGTTATAGTAACTGATCTGACCTACTTCATGCTCTTTATTCTTTCATAACCTTATTCATTGCTACTCACGAAACCTTTAAGTCTTTTTCAAGTATATCTTGACACACATAGCTGATAAAAAAATGATGTATGACGCACTTGCAATCCGTTCAGAGACGTGGTTGAGAAAGAGAACAGTCATTGCAAAATGACTGCACAGAGCGAGGAATCCAAAAGGGCTCATAAAGAAAACACTTGTGTCAGACAGATAAAGGAGAAATGCGTAGACCATCTTGATTTTAAGCTCAAGGGTGCGAGTTTCATTCCCTTCCACTAGAGCCCCTCGGTGGAATGGCATATCATAAGTGAACCAATGGCAGAAAACTCCGAAGAACAAAAAAATAATTAAAAATTTGAACACAGGCTTCGAAAGACGCCGAAACCATCGGTGCCCCATCAAACACGGTAATTAAGCATCGGCGTCTCGCGAGTGCGGCGTCCACACGAGTGGGGCAAAAATATATTCGCGTGATGACGTCACCAGACGACGTGACAGATAAAAATAGCACCCGATGACGTCAGTATGACGCGTCCCCACATGATGACATCACCACGTGACATCGTCAATTGCCGAAAGGAGCGCGAATCACGGAGGCAGTGCAAATACAGATGAGGCACAAAAAGGTTGCAATACCACCGATCTTGAAGGCCGGGCAAAAGCACATTAGATGCACGAAGCTTTCAGAACGGGAGCGGGGATAATCAATAGATCCACTGAGAAGGTAAAGAAAAAGAAGGCGTTCGCTTTCGGATTGCCTTTGCAAATACATAAGGTACCATGGGAGTTTCTTTAAGGTGGGTGAATATTCAACAAATTCAAATTTATTTACTTTTTTTATTTATTTGTTTGAGCATAAGGTGTTCTTGAAGGTCTATCACAGAAAAAAAAGAGAGGGGTTTAACACAAATCGTGAAATAGAGCCCGAAATGCACTGAACTAAAATAGCGTTCAATTCAACCTGGCGCCCGGATGAATAACAAATCTTTGAATACTTTTGGAATAATTAGCGCAGACGGGAAAACACCAAAGAAACAAAACGTTGGGACGTTAAGGGACCATTTTTTTGTTCTGGTTATTGAATTACCAAGATGCATACGGTTCAAGCTCGTACGAGACTGTCGAAACTATATGTATTGATCGCAGGATAATGGTGTCATTACTTTGAACTCCAGCACCACCGAAGCGAAAGTGTAAACGCTGTCATCATCACGAGAGTCAGGATGATGGTGACTCATTAACATTCAATTTTGATGCCACAGTTTTATTCCTATAGGTGAAGACTAAATATCATGTTGAATACTGAAGTTTCTACCGCACTTCAAACTAAATTTACAAAAACTATATAGTCACTGTGGTATACGAGCTTACCTCCGTTGGCAGTATTCTTCGTCAGTTCAAAGTCTTGGTAAAGTTACTTTGCTACTGCATGTAACTATTTGCTTCAACTAATGTCTAGTTTTACTCTAGGTCAGTTTTTAAAAAATTCAACAACTATTCGATTAGTGTTCGATTCTTATTCGACTCTATTATGAAATTCACAATTTTTAGACATCTAAAGTTTTTACTTTTTCAATCTGTCGAAGTTCCCGTGTTTTTCTGTTGACGTAAGCAGTGAGCTTTAGCCTGGTTTTACATGGAGTTCACACGTAGTTTTGAAGAGACACCAAATAGAAACACAGACAGAGAGACAAAGATCTCTATTAATGTCCTGAAGAGCCAGTCAGTGGAGTCCTACAGAAGGCGCCTGGATTGATCTCGGCTGATCTCATAAAATGAATATGTGTGAGGTAAGTACATGACTTTCTCACAATTCAGAAAACTTCAACCCTTCCAGCGAGATGCTTTGAAGAGAGAACGGCCCCGCCACGGTGGTCTAGTGTCTAAGGTACTCGGCTGCTGACCCGCAGGTCGCGGGATCAAATCCCGGCTGCGGCGGCTGCATTTTCGATGGAGGCGGGAATGTTGTAGGCCCGTGTGCTCAGATTTGGGCGCACGTTAAAGAACCCCAAATGGTCTAAATTTCCGGAGCCCTCCACTACGGCGTCTCTCATAATCATATAGTGGTTTTCGGACGTTAAACCGCACATATCAATCAATCAAATCAATCGAAGAGAGAACGCTTACAAAAGGGGCTAAACGAGGGGCTAAACACCCTTCGTATTGGCTAAAAGGTGCTGCCGCTTTCACAGTGCTGAACGAAACATCTGAGATGAAGTATTGTTGATTGATTTCTGGGGTTTAACGTCCCGAAACTACGATATGATTATGAGAGACGCCGTAGTGGAGGGCTCCAGAAATTTTGACCACCTGGGGTTCTTTAACGTGCACCCAAATCTGAGCACACGGGCCTACAACATTTCCGCCGCCATCGGAAACGCAGCCGCCGCAGCCGGGATTCGAACCCGCGCCATGCGGATCAGAGATGAAGTATTGTCAAATAAACGCTGATTTCGTGTATTCATTGTTGATTATAACTTATAGGAAGCCATGATAGACAGCTCCAACAAACTGGCTCTAGCCTGCAAGCATGCAAGGGTAAAAAAAAAGAAAACAAACACGTGGGACACAACTGACAATGTACAGTGAAACGGTTGATAAGGAAAAGTAAAGAGTATTTTTTATGTACTTGCTGAACAAACACCACAAAGGATTATGGGAGCATGGCTTTGAACTTAAGTACTTGAGGTTTACGTGGTTAACTCTTGAAAACGAACTTACTCTTGGCAACACGTACAGTTGTTTTTCCCATGAGCTTGCCTTGTCATATGTACCTTTCTTATTTCTTTTTCTTGCTGTCCAGTTTATTTTCTTCGGATAATAATGAAAACGCACCTAAGCTTTGTTTATTTATCTTGGCGACACTCACGATACCGCAGGCATGAGACCGCTAGCTTGCGAATGGAGAGAAAAAGAACAGTTGCGATGTCCGGATAACGTACTGATTACTTCGATAGCTCAAATGGCGGGTCGATGTCTCTATTCAAAGCGGTAAGTCTCTTGATAACGGCATCATGTATAGTCTCTGGGTGCATCGCGCTAACTCGATAAGGAGGGGCCTCAGAGCGAGTCGCTCTGAGGCCCCTAGGAAAGGGGGGGGGGGGGTGTAATCAATTGAATTTATTATCAAAGCTTACAATAGATTTCAAGGTTTTACATGATTCGAAGTTTTACATGATCGTCGCGTCATACAGAAGCGTCATATAGGGCATTTTTTTTTTGGAATCAGAGCATCCATTTTGTAGTTGCTCTCAGTTGACAGTAATCTTTATGTATCCTCACCAAGACTTTCCAAAGGTTTACAAAACCCTTTTTCATGTTCCTGGATTTCTTCCATCACTCAGATTTCCAGCAACATAAGGCGAACACAGCCGGATCCTCGATGCGGTTACATGTGCGAAATATTTGTTTCAAAAACAATGTTTTTTCACAACACCACACGACCATTCGACAACAGTGAGACTGCCAGAAACATCTTACTAACCTTTGCATTGCGTGTTTGCAAACACGTTAGGCACAAGACCGTCACTAACCTTTCGTAAGACACGAAGGTTTCCCGGTCCGTACTTCTCGTGCCCTTTCCTAATGAAAAAAAAAAGGTATCTTTGCACTGCTTCCTTCGCTGTTATACCGGGTGCAGTCGTCTTTCACCTTTTTTTTTTTGCAGCTAGTGTCTTTCGGGTACACTCACGCACGTGACCTAACAGACAACGTAGCAACCATTCGGCCTTTGTGTTACTGTCAAGGATGGAGATAAGAGGTACACGGCCGTAAAGCAAACGGGACCGCAGTGTGGCAGCGGTCGACGCCAAGCGCGTAACAATCGCGCCATGGACTCGCCGAGGAGCTGGCTCGTGGCCGTGGGCTGCTGCTGGGTGAACGTCTTCTCATTCACCATGATTCGATCCACAGCCGTGGTGTACGTGAGCATCATCGAGACCTTCAAGACGACGCGGGAAGAGGCCGCCTGGCCGGTGACCCTGGCAGTTACCTGCTACTTCACTGCAGGTGACATTGACATCCCCTCCGGCACCCTACGTGTAGAAGGCTTATGATGTACCACATTTGTTTCTCTACAGTGCCCCGTACGATCTACAGCCACCCTAATCTTTGATTTGATTGATATGTAGGATGTAACGTCCCAAAACCACCATATGATTATGAGAGACGCCCCTAATCTTTGATAATTGTTCGTGAGCGGCAATTTATTCTTGTGTATCTTCGTCGTATGACTGAATGAAGTTCCGGAAAGGATGCGGGCCAGTGCATTGCCACATACCACATGCCCTCACATCTTCGGGAACTTCGTTTCCATCATGTGGTGCTCAAAAAGTCCGCCGCTGCAGACAATAGATAGTTTTGGGCGGCTGTACCTGTAATGAATCTCACTTTCTAAACACTTCCAAATTATGTGACACCCGCAGTTGAAGCGTACATACTACACTGAGTGTTGAGAATGTTGTGGCGCGGCACGCAGTTTTGTCATTAATATAATCGTAGGTAGCGCAACGAAACAGCCCTTCCAACTTACGAGAATAATGTTCGAACACCAGCCTGTTCAAAATTAAACTTTTTTTTTAACGTTTGGTCGTTGTGTCTGTAACGGATGATGAGGAAGTCGTGATATAACGTTCTAATCACATTAAAATGATTGAGCACCGCCCTATGCCTGCATAGCGTAATCAAAGCGTTTATTCCGGGCACTTGCATGTTCATTTTGTGCGGGCTGCAGCTTAATAGTACTTGAACCTACTTGAACTTGAATAGTACTTGAACGTACTTGAATACTTGAACGTACTTGAATAGTACCTGAATAGTACTTGGACGAATAGTACTCGAGCGCTGACAAGCAGATATATGGGCAGTCAGAGAGCAGCAGCCGGGCTATATACTGATACTATAACAACATTGTAAGGCTCCCTTGCACGGCTTAAAACTACCACGCTGACTTATGACAACACAAATCGGAACACATCAGCAATGTTGCTTGTTGGGCGATTCGTAACACTGTCAGTCGTGATGGTATTAAGCGCAAAAACTAGATAACAGACAAACAAGAGGACGTAGACGCAGCAAATTCTTCCGAATAAAATTTATTCGTTTGGCACACACACACACACAACACACATGTATATATATATATATATATATATATATATATATATATATATATATATATATATATATATATATATATATATATATATATGTGTGTGTGTGTGTGTGTGTGTGTGTGTGTGTGTGTGTGCAGAAATTCAAACAAATACGAGAAGACAAATAAGCAAAGGATGAGGAGGTAAAAGAAAAAAAGGTAGATAAAACAAAAAATATACACACTTGAACACGTCAGCGTTGTGCCGGTACCGCCCCCGTCCCTACGTCGCATCGTAGACAAAAGCTCTTTGTCGCAAAGGTGCAGCGACGGCATGCTTACGAATGCGTCTGCGCACCATACGAATCCCTCAGCCACAATAATCTCCCGTTTGTCTTCTCTTTGTATTCTTATTTGGTCCTTTAGTAGGCTTACCTGTGTGTTCCTTTCAGAAAAAAAATAGTTGGAAGAATGCTCTTCGTCTAGGTTTTATTGTTTGTCTCTTGTCTGAGTGTTTGCGCTAAATACCATTATGACGGAATACATATGTCCTTATAGTGTATGCAGCGTGTTGCTGGGAAACTTTGTGCTTGCCGACTGACGTATATTGTAACGCTGAAGCAAACTCACACAAGAAGAAACACAAAGAATATGCGACCGGTGTACATGACAATAAGCCGACATTTTTTTAGCATGAAGCGAAAGCCACGAATATTTCCGTTATGTCAGTGCGTCAGTGTTATAAAATGACATGTATAATGAAGCGATTGCAGTGCGAGGTAAAACGAACGCATGGATGTTTGCTTGCTGGAAAAGTTGGCTCATTTCAGCACAAGTAACAGCGCACAACACTGAAGAGGACGCGAGACAAGCGTTTATAAAGAGCGCTGACGTGGGAATAAACATTTGAAAGTCAGTGCTCTTCCCACTCTGTCTCTGTCGTCCTTTTTCAGCTTTGCGCACTGTTACATGTGTTGAAAGCAGCACAAGTGAGGTAGTAAGTATCTGACTGTATCTGCTGCAACTCCTTTATTAACTGTTAACCGGCTAGCCCAATAATAACCTTTTCCCAATACCATGCGTACAGTGTTTAAAACGAAATGACAGATAATTTGACATTAAATCACCGAACGTTGTGCCTATGGACGTTTGGCTCGGACAGAATGCATACTTTGTCATTCACACTTCAAACCGCTAGCACTAATGATCACGGCCCTCACTTTGCACAAGACGTCCGCAGAAAAGCAAGGGGCTTCTGTTAACATATGATCATGTGTGGCCAAAGCTATAGCGATGTAGTTAGAAAGCAAAGGTACCGAACTGATGTGAAACTACTCCTGTTAATCTCGAAGCCCATGGGGTGCACGTTAAAGAACCCCAGGTGGTCAAAATTTCTGGAGCCCTCCACTACGGCGTCTCTCATAATCATATGGTGGTTTTGGGACGTTAAACCCCACAAATCAATCAATCAAATCTCGAAACCCATGACGCCGTGTAGAAGCTATATACTGATGATACGCAGACTGAGCTCACCGTTTAGTAGATACACCAATTAATGCAGTTTCATGGTCACACGTGTTATCACAAATGAGATGATGCAATTCATGCATAGTGCTCGATATTTCGACACACTATCATAGAAGGCCTTCAGATGCTCTCGCGGAAATAGAAAGATAGTGGCTACCCCGCACGAAGCACTCACAGCCTCAACTCTGTCGTCTCTTTGCAGCCCTGATAGCCGGCATACTCGCGAGGCATGTGGTCGTTTGGAAGATCACCTGCACCGCGTGCCTTGTCGCTGCTATCGCGGTGTCCTTGTGCTTCTTTGCCACCGGCGTCACCTACCTTGCCCTTCTGTACGGAGTCGTTTACGGTAAATGGTTTATCTAACCAGTGTTGGTGATAAAACATATTTCCGCAGTGTTATCTTATCAAAAGCATAATGTGACTGCTGCTGGGTTGGGAAATATGAGTGAGGTTACTTGGTGTTGTATCGTTGATTTTTGTAACTTAAATAACCAGGCAAAATGAGCTGCATGCTTCCGTTGAAGCAGCACTCGCTTGAGAATGGCTTTTGTGTGCACGAAGAACTTACGAAACGGAAGTGTCTGTCATATCTGAAGCTAAGAACAGAACCGAGTCGAGTGCTTCCGTGACAACTTGCGTTTGACACATGTTTACGTATCTCAGCATTTGTTGTGCTGTCAGGATGGAAAAGTGGTCTAAGGCGCTGCGTTGAGGTCGCAGTCCAGCATTCAAGGCGTGGGTTCGAATGCCACGACTGACATTTTTTCAGTAAAATCCATTGTAATTTTTTTCTCTTTCTGCCTTTTTGTAACTTTAACCATCAGCAAAGCCTCTTATGAAAGCCAAGCGAAGTAAAAGCTGACGTTGCATGGCGTGGCATGGCAAGGTCTGGTCTGCTTATTTTACTGCGACCACATACGCGTGCGATCACGAGCGGTTGCAGTAGAAGGACGCTATGAGTATTAAGATGACACACTGCAGAAACATGGTACTGATATAACTCTTAAAAAGTCACTCGTAAAAATTGCACAGCGCATAGTTTCAACTTTCACCTACTTTTGAAGCGTATTTTAAAACGCACTCATTTGCTAACTTCGGCCGCCATTGATGGCTAGACGACCTCGCACGAAAAACCAAGATAGTCGCACGTTCCCGTGCAGAGACCAATTTTTTCTGCTATACTGTCCCTCACAAGTTGTTTGCAGCTGGGTGTAAGCTATGAGGTTAAAGCAAACCACATGCTTGCGCAGCAAAACGTAGTTCTGTTTGACAATGCGTGATAATTGGAAAGGGTTAAGACTTTCACACTTGTTAATCGCGTACATATGCGTTTAATTATTGCATCGATAAATGGCTATAATTGTGATGACGAAACAACATGGCTACGCCCATGCAGACATGATCGCCCACTTACATCATACATTGATAACGCTTGCTTCTTGCACACTGTCCTGACAGCAATGCATATCTGCGTCGATCGCAGCTACTTAATTGGTAATTGCTATGAAGTTGCCCACAGTGTAATAGGAATACTGGGGGTCGCTACATAACTTCAACGGGTGTATACTCGATATAGACCCCGAGATGTAGTTTGTAACTAAAGTTTGCGCACAAAGTTTAGTTACACAACCCATATGAGTATCATTCGGCGTTGTGAAGGACAGCAATATTGTCGCTTATTGTTGTGTCTGCTGGTGCACCCGCCAAATTTTACATGCACATGGCCTGAGGATATGAAGTGGTGAACCCGAAAAAGCTGTCATTGTCTTTTACAGCTTCTTCGAACGTTTTCTGCTATATTTATTTGATGTTGAAGCGACGACCCAGCAGCAGCACAATAGTTCACTGATTAATATAAGCATGGTTCTACTGTACAAGCCAATGCAAACATTCAGGCTGAACTGAGTTATACCTACAAGGTTCCGGTGCCATTTTTATGTCGTTACTTCATTCAGGACTCAGCGTAGGCCAGCTGTCTTTGTCAAGTACAGTGATCAATCAGCACTTCACCAAGTATCGAGCTGTGGCCTCTGGTCTCAACATGGCCGGTTTCTCCATAGGCGGTCTCGTCTTTCCGCCCACGGTTCAGTTTTTCTTCGAGGAGTTCGGTTTCCGAGGTGCATTCCTGCTCGCCGGCGGAACCATACTGAACGCAACAGCCGGCACACTGCTACAGCGTATACCAGCGCCAAAACAGCCTGTTCAGTCGACGCAAAAAACGGTGGATGGAACTAAACACAACCTCCAGAATTCGAACGCTGTGGAGGCGGTGAACAAGTCACCAGCAACCAGCGGATCGCTGCAGAGTAAAAATGAGGTGTCATTCATACCGGAGCACAACTGGAAGGGAGGCTTGGAAAATGCAGCTTTTGAGTCGAGTGATTCCGCCGACGGAAGCATATCGACGGAATATGTGCACGCGATTACACGCAGCGCACGATGTCTGAGCGTGAACGAAAACTTCACTTGCGGACGGTATTCCCCAGCAACAAAGACGAGAGCTAGCTCGTCGGGGGATGCAATGGTTACCGTACGAAATGTTTTTCGCGAAGGTCATGCTGCCGCCAGAGAAGACTTTTGCCACGGACCTCCGACGCGTACACTTCCTGTGCATAAGCCAGAACAAACTCTTATTGCAGAACAGTGTTCCAGCAAGCTCTCAGTAGGTTCTGTGGAACTGCCTACTACGGAAGCGGCCCATAGTATTCCTGGAGGTGCCAAGTCGGCCCTTCTGGCGGCTAAGGAACTCTTCAGTTTCCTCGCACTCGCCAAATACTACGTCGTGGTTCTGTCTAAAATTGTTATCGTCATGAACTCAATGACGTTTTCCACAGTTATCATCGACTTCGCCATGGACCACGGCATAAACAGATGGAGGGCGCTCACTCTGATCTCGGCGTACACCGGGATGGACCTTACGGCAAGGCTGACTTCGGGATGGATCACAGACAGGAAATTTTTATCCAGGAAGGCGTTGATGGCGTTTTGCATGACGGTCTGGGCGGCCGCTAACTTTTCCTTCGCGTTTGGCGATTCCTACGTGCTGCTCGTGATCGTGTCCGGAGTGGCGGGCTGGTGCAACGGATCGACGCTGCCACTGATCCCGGTATTGTACATGGAGGTGGTGGACATTGGTCGCTTCAGTGTTGCCTACGGACTGAGCTCCTTCTTGGTGGGCTTGACGGGACTGCCGAGGCCAGCTTTAACAGGCAAGTGCAGGTAAAGGAAGTATAATAAATGCTATTCATGGATTCATAAGCTTAATATTTCTCTCAAGTTTAGGCAGCTTAATGAATATCACGTAATTTGCATAGTGCACTTTTCTTTTAAGTTATCGATGCGTTCGGATACTTGCGTGTTGAAGGATACTATACTTGTGGTCTGCCCGTCACAATATTATGTTTTGGGAGAAATTGTTCATGGCTTAGTTGGTTTTTACTTTAGGAAATAATTGCCGCTGAAATGCATGAAAAACAAACAAAAAGAAACTTTGTATTTATGTTAATACTTTTTTCTTGGTTGTGTCATTTAAGTGACAATTACGTCACAATAAATAGCATGCGTTTTGTTGGGTTCTGTGCATCTGACTGCCACTTCGCAAGAGTTTACGTAGTTCAGTGCTCTTTCATCGGCTCAAAAGTTTATTAGTTGTTAGTGTAAACCGCATAATCCGTAGCTGTGACAGTTTTGAATTATCGGGCATGCGCTGCCATTGAAAGAAGAGATGTAAATTCCCGGGATTTCACATTGCTTCATCTAAATTCAGTCGAATTTGCTATACCGCGCAAGTTGAAGCGAATGTACCTTGCCCGACAACCGTGTGTTTGGTGCTATCAGTTTCCCCAAATTTGTGCGCTTAATGGCCGCTATACCACAGTGTGCTCAGTACGGCGAAGCACCATGTTCTCATTAACGCTCATGTCTTTATCGCCCGTTTCTCTTTCCTTTTTTCTTCCATTCACTCACCCCCGATGTGTATTTTGGTTTTGTTGCAATGCGCAGGCTACTTCAGAGACAACCTGGGAAACTATTCGGGCCTTTTTTTTCTGACCGGAACGTGCAGCGCGCTGTCGGCGTTGCGATGGACTTACGTGGCCGTGCAAGAAAAGTGCTGCGGAAGCCGACGACAGAGCGAATAAAACGCGTACAGAACCTGAGTGTGCTCCCACTAGAAGTCGTATTTATGTGCACGCGGTCGCCATCGTTCACTTTCAAACATGACGAACAAATCGCATGTGACAACTCGAAAAATGAAATACTGTTTCGCACATGATACAGTGTTTTTGGGGCGACTGTATACGGTCGCGCAATGTCCGACCGTTGTTGTCGAGGCTCGCTTCACCGTGGCCCATAGTAGAAGCGCAGGCGCAAAAAAAATCCGTGCGCAATACCATCTACAGAGCGTACACAGCGCGCACATGTTTTTTTTTTAATAACGCCATCTCTCGGTAAAGAGAACCATGTGTGGATGCAACGCAGCGGGCGCTAACGCTTACATACGGTGTTGACGCTGGCGCTCGTTGCGGCGTTGCGCAGGAGAGAAACCTGCGGACACGCGAAGTACGCAGTTATAGACCGGTGTTTCCCACTGGAACATACCACTCGCTGCTAACGAGAAATGAGAGACAGACGACTCCCATTGTGCAAAGGGACCCGCAGTCCGCTTTTAGTTAACGCGTACACTGCGAATGTCTATTGTTCAACAACGCACAGGAGAAATCTTCCACCGGCACTTCCTTGGAGGTCAAGATCCGTGGAATGGCTAATGAATGGTTGTGCAGCGTGAGCAGTCGGCTTTTTCAATCAAGAAATTCGCTTGCAGACGCTGCCTGCGTCAGGTTGCGAGGCGAGAGAGGGGAGAACATAGGGGAGGAGAGAGATGGGGAGCGGTGCGCATGCGCCGTAAGCGCGGTTACGTGCACATCGGATTGAGCTCGACCCTAACCTGCTTTGCATCTAATAAAAGGCCCCAACGCCGTAAAGAACACCGAGATTTAGCCACCCATTAACCAAAGCATATGACAGAGCAAAAAGTGAACAAGAACAGAAGAATAAAGGCTCTTAACCTGAACAAACTAGAAAGCCACAGCACCATAAAAGCGGCAAAGCGGCAACATCAACAACATGTTGACAAATCAAAACATCTGTGAACAACAAAAAAGTTATTAAAATGTTGTTAATTAGAACAAACAAAATAAAAGGCCACAACATCGTAAAAGCATCTACATTCAACTACCCATCAAGCAAAGCACGTGACAAAACAAAAGGTTAACACGAACAAAATAAGAAGTTAACCAGAACAAATAAGAAGGCCATGATTAGTCAATTGACGCACACTGCATCGGCCCACCATCAGCTTTTATGTCATGAATCTAAAGCATTTTTTTTTCGTGTTGTCGTATTGTTCACGTGAACTTTGTGGTACGGGTAAATGAGAGCCTCTCTCAGAACACAAGAAGACAGTGGTCATGTTTGGGCTAACCGTGTTGATGAATTCAATTGTTTTTACACCAACGATATCGCCAGCCGGATCAAATAGGCCACGAGTGACGCGCTAAAACAACCTTGCACAATATTCCAATACACTCAATCAACACAAGGACAAACACAAGGTAACAAGAAGGCAGCATTGGCTTTAGCGTCACCGACTCACCTCGAGAGGCCCACGGTGGTGTCGCCCCCATGGAACCATGAACCCACCGCTGTACACGACCGTTCGCGCCAAAAATACTTCCGAATCTTTCTTGTGCGGCCACCTAGAGTCGCCGCAGGGCGGCACTGTTAGCGCTACCGCACCAACCATGATGATGATGAATGATGGTGAACACGAGCGAGAGCTGCGCCACCTACCACTTTGCGACTGTTCACCCTAAATGCGACCTTTTCGCGAGACACGTGCGTGCCACGAGGTGCAAATGACTTTACAGGGAATAATAGCACGCCCACAACTTCAATGTGTGCATATTGATCGCTTCTCCCGATATTTTAGATGCGGAAGCATCCTATACTCGCACCTTGTAGTGCGCCGTCCGCGCCGTCCGCACCGCTTCTCGAACATTCGACAGCTGACGCGCGCGCATGCGCCGTCGCGCCGTCGCCCACCATCTGTGCCGCGCGCGCTTCTCCTTCGAGAACATTCGACAGCTGACAGTGCATGCGCCGTCGCGCTGTATATATACTCAAGGTCGGCGCTCGCTCGCTCAGTTGCCGCTCGTCGGTTGGTTTGTACGGCGCGTCGACGTCCAAGGTCGCGGTGAAATGAATTCCAACGAATCCACAAACACAATGATCGACGTCCCTTCGACCAGCGCCGCCCTTTCGCATACGTGTGTACGTGTTCACTCATTTAACACCCCCTCCTACAACCACGTTAACCAATTTAGCCATCGACCCAAGTAAGTCGCAATTTAACACCCCATTTCACAACCACGTTAACCAATTTAGCCATCGACCCAAGTAAGTCGCACTTTAACACCCCGTTAACCAATTATATGCTCCGCATCCTCCTCAGTGTTCCCCCGAGGGAAGCTGCGGGCAATCTTTTTTGTTTCGCTTTAGACGCAGTGTGTCAATGTACCTGTGAGTTTATGAAAATTCGCACTCGAAACAATTCAACTATGGGTATGGCTGGCTCTAATATAGCCTGTACCTTTCCGTATGCATGCAACTATGAAACAACAAGAATAAATGTCTTTCCTTGCCTATACAGTTGTATGTAAAAACGACTAAAACCCAATCGCATTACTGTTGATGACGAAGTTAATTAGAAAGTCATCACTACATGTAAAACACAGCAATGTGCTTTTAGGGGCGAAGCTCCTCATGGCGTGGCTTGGGCGTCTCTCGTATGTAACCACCAGTGGCACATACCCGAAATAGGTATAACACTTGACCTCCAAGGTGGTGCCAGTGAGAGATTTCTTCTGTGCGTTGTTTAACAATAAAAAATAGTGCTCAATGTACATGCCAATGGCTGCTAATGAGGAATGAGAGACATGAGCATTCAGCTTTTAGTCAATGCGCACGCTGCGATCCCTATTAGCAGCCATTGGCATGTACATTGAGCACTATCGGACAAGAAAGGGATGCTACATTATACTCGCTGGGTGTAACCTCCTTAGCTTTAGAAAGGTTTAGCGAGCGTTGAGCCGCAGTGCCATGAATACAATGAACTTGTATATACCATGAATGAACTCAAGGTGGTTAAAAATGAGAAGTAGATACGAAACGCAAGCCGTAAAAAGTAAAAGCCGAATTCTCCTGTCTCTCTTCTCATTAGCAGCCATTGGCATGTAAATTGAGCCCTATCTGACAGGGAAAGGTTGCTACGTTATACTCGCTGGGCGTAACCTCCTTGGTTTTCGAAAGCTTTAGCGAGCGTTTGGTCGCAGTGCCATGAATACAGTGAACTAGAATATACCATGAACTCGCGGTGGTTAAAGGTGGGAAGTGGACCCAAAGCGCAGGCCGTAAGAAAGTGTGCGTGTGCCACCTCTCGTTTAGTTCTTGGAATGTCCGCTGGATGGCGGTGCTTCTATATGGGGAATATATGATAAAAAGATGCGAGATGGTGGGACTTGGAGTGTTGAATAGATGAACGAACGGACACACAGACAGATGCATGGATGCACGCATGAACGGACGCAGGGGCGGATGCATGAAAGAACGCAGGGAAGGGCGCACAAACAGACGCATGGACGGTCACACAGACGGACGCATGGACGGACGAATGCTTCGCTCCACTCTCCATCATTCACTCCGTGGATATGCTGCCATTTTTTATTATATGATTCTTGCATCAAATATCCAATCTGCACGTCAAGAATTCTATACATCACATCAAATTATTCTAAAGCGATGCGCATATGAATGCGCACGTCTTTTAAGCGGGCTATAACTACTGCACGAGTATTTCCGTAACTGCTACATACATACATACATACATACATACATACATACATACATACATACATACATACATTACATACATACATACATACATACATACATACATACATACATACATACATACATACATACATACATACATACATACATACATACATACATACATACATACATATTAATATATTCAAGAAGTAACATTTACACTTTTCCAGGAGCAACACAGTAGGAAGAAAGATAATACAATAATATCTGACATTTCACGTGCCGAAACCACGATATAATGTTGACAGACGCCGTGGTCGAGGGCTCGGAAAATTTTGACCATCTGGTGCTTTTTAACGTGAACCGACATTGCACTAGTGCACGGGCCTCTGCCATTTAACCTCCAGAGAAATGCGACCCTCACGGTTGGGAAGGAAAAGATACAGCTGTACTTCTTTATTGTAAGAAGCTCTTGATAGAAAGAGCACTAAAGCCTCCGAGAACATTTCGTAAGCCAAGGTGTTATAAAGAGCGCCCTGATATGCAAACTGGAGCAGGGGCTGTTTCCAGGACGGGCGGTTGAGATTACGCGTGGCAAGTAGTGTAACTTGTTCTTTTTTTTTGTCGTTTAATATACGACATTATCTTGCAAAGGACAGTCGGCATGTGGTCATGGATTCAACACAAGCCTTTGTTGCTTTACAGTTAAGATGGCGGAATCGCGAAATGCCTACAATAGCCACTTATCTAGAATTGTGCCTCTACATCCTGTACCGCAAGGTTATACGAGCGGCGTCACACTTGGATGTGAATTGCTTAATGCGCGATCTTTTCGTACAGCAGTGCATCCTCTTTCCGGTGCACTGCGTGAAACTCATTGTGATTTGTTGGGCTACGAAAGCCGCGTTTTCATTATTTTATCTGTGTACTACTATCTGTACACTAAGAGGTTTTGTTTTGATTCTATCAATGAAGAACCAATCAAACGATAAACTGCTACTTGTACGTGAAGAGCTGAATAGTTGGACATTGTGAGCCTTCTCGGGTCCGTGCTTATTAACAATGCCTACTTTCTTTCGGAATGCTACAAAGAGTGCAAGTTGTCGTAAGGAACGGTGGTTCGATGGAAGAACCTTATTTGTAGTCTTGAGAAACACGACTAGCGTGCAGTGGGCTTCTCCCACGTTGCGACGGGCAGGCTAAGCCTCGCCGTCGCATCGTGCGCTCCTACCAGAAAAAAAAAAATGCGGGTAATTCCAATTTTTCAATCAAACCGAAGCGGATAATTTCAGTCTTCTCATCAAGCTTCCGGTCAAACTGAAGTGATTTTCAAAAGCATAAACATGCGTACTAGTAAGATTGTAGAGGCGGCCCACATTGCTCGTTCGGGGGGAAACGTACGTCCACCACTGTGGAGCAGTGGCCATGGGGCTTGGCTGCGGAACGAAAGGTGCGGGTTCGATACCAGCCGTCATAGTCGCATTGCGATGGAAATGGAATGTTTGAGACCCGTGTCCCCTCCATTTTTTTATTTCGGGGGAAATAATTATATCACCACCACCACCACCGACAATTTCGACCACCCGTAGGTTCTTTAACGTTCACCCAAATCTGAGCACATGGGCCGACAGAGTTTTCGCCTCCATCGGAAATGCAGCCGCCGCAGCCGGGATTCCATTCCGCGATCATACGATATGGTTCAGTGAATACGGCATGTATGCAAAGTCTTAAATCTGAATCACGGAGATCCTTTCGAAGAGACACCCAAGCAAATCGAAGTGGTGTTCCTAAGGCTGGTCGCTCACATTACATATCAGGGTGCACTTTCTGTTTGTGATGCCTTTTCCCTGCACATAACGCGGGATTGTCGGAAAAGGCCAATCGAAATTAACTCGCCGCAAATAGCCGGCAAAATTTCCGCAAGGGAGCAGTGGGATACTTTGCTCGCCAGTGAGGATCTGGAGTGCAACTAGCGCTCCTCGACCAGGCACAGCGGGCCGGTAAAGCCAGTGGAGCCCTTGAATAGCCCCCCCCCCCCCCCAATATGCTCCCCGTATCTATTTTTTCCTTGTTTTTTTTTCAAATAAACGTTTTGATATATATATATTTTCCCTGCAAGTCATTACTTTGACTTTTCACAGTCGTTGCACCGGAAAACGTCAGGAGTCATAAAACCAGACAAACGTGCCGCGTGATTTCAAGCGTGAGAGATTATAGAGATATAACAGAACTACCACAAGCGCATTTGACAGCCTGTCTTCTACATTTCACCCAAGATTTTTTTAGGCAACACCCAGAGGCGTACAGAGCGACGGAAAAGTCGGTATACGGATCGTGGTAGCGAAGAACATGCACGCTCTTCAAAACCGCATTGGCACACAAGCGCACGACCTTTTCAAAGTATGAATCATTCTATGTTTGTCTATTTTTTTGGACATCTGGCCGAAGGGTGTCAATAACCAATGCGAAATACATATAATACAAACAGATCCGAAGGACACGCGCCATTAGACACTAAGGAAGCAACAAGCAACAGCATAAGACGTCTCGCCTATCTCGCTCAAGGACTTGCGAGGAAACAACAAGAAGGATTCTCTACACGCCCATAACAAGGGGAAGCGTTCGCGGCGGCCCTCGCCCGCTATCAGAAGGGAGTGCGACTGAGGGGGATACAAAAAATAGTCTCTCAGGGCCTCCTCTGGTGAACGCTACCGAGTCTCGTCCGCGAAACACCGCGATAACGATGGACTCGAAGAGAAGCTGGGTCGTGGCTGGCGCATGCTTCTGGACCAACGTGTTCGCCTACCCGCTTCTCGGTGCTGCCGGCGTGGTGTACGTCAACATTCTAAACACATTCCACGTGACCCGGGAGGAAGCCTCATGGCCTGTCAGCCTCACTTCCACGTTCTACCTACTCGCAGGTGAGAACATGAACTGTACCCGAGAAGTAAGAGCAAACTATCGATTCGTGTGCTCCGCCGATATTGCGCGCGGGTGGGCGCTTCGTCGACTCGTTAATGACGGACGATTTGGGAGAGTGAAATGTGTGTCAACCTAGGAAATTCTTGTTTCAATTCAACGTTTGCGTGAGATGCGTCAGAGCAAGAGAAGTTTGCATAGAAGTCATCTCACCCCACTGCTGAAGCAAACCACCTAGATACACAGTTAGCTTTGACTGTCACTCTTCGATCGGAATCAGGATCACTACTTTGCAAACAAAGCAAGGAGGAGTATGCCAAGCAACCTATGCCAACCTGATGCAAAAGAAACAGAGAAAGAATATAAATTGAGAAGGGCTATTCACAAAAGCATCAACTACCCTCCAAGAGTGGCCCGAAAGCGACTGTGGCAGAGTGCGGAAAGCTGGGCATGCTGATTGTACAGCGATGTTCGTAGGGTGAAGCACGATGGGGTAAACACGGCTCAGCCTGGCCGCGCTCTGCAGAGTGCCAGTGCACCCAGCCCGGCTACGCATCGAAAGTAAACAGCACAGAAACGCGCTGCTTTTGCTTTACCGCAGCAAAGCAAGAGCATCACGATTTAGCGCGTCATATAGGCTGTCGATACAGCCAACGGTCCAGCAGACAACGCGATGTAGTAGTTTCGGTGGGTTTCTGTGCGCCTGCGTCACTTCGATGTGCGGCCGCGCTGGATGCACTTCTGCTCCTCAGAGAGCGGCCACGCTGAGCCGCGTTCAAACCAAGAGTGGACGGTACGGTACTTGTTTCAAAGAACAGCATGAAAAACCGTGGCACACGCAGGAAGAGAACGCACATGGAGTTCACACAAAGTAACTTTTCTCATGGTACCGAGTCATAGTAGATAACACCTATAGCGCAACAAGAAAGACCATTTATGAAAACCATTTACTTAAGTAATCCACTTCCTTAGACGATTATGCAACTGACGGGGGGCTGCCACAGTTGTCACCCAAGTGCGCGATCTGATGAGCTTACTCGCTACCACATATTTCCCAAATGCAGGTGAGCGCATGGATGACCTAAAGATAATGGTGAACCAACCACCGCGTGCACGTTTGACGCTGTTGTCCCACTCCCTTGTCCTATCGTTAGCGCAATGACCCGTCTGATCCACACAAAATTTCCCGCATGTGAGTGAAATCTGGCACTACACGCTTTCGAAGCAATTCATAAACCTAATTCTATTCTTTTGGCAGACTTGCTCTTGGTTGATGGATTGGATCGCCATGTCAACCAGCAAATGTTTTATTCCGAGGGACAGAAAGCGCCACTTAAATGCTCGCTTTTTACTCGCTTCTCATCAAGTGATGTGATACTTTGGTCATATAGGGAAGGACCCTCCCCTCTTTTTTTGTCGTTTTCAGGTACATGGTTTTCTTTCTTACTTATACTGTAATTATCGAGAGTCGGCACTATATACGTGCACTTTTTTTTTCGATTCTTCTGCTTTATAAGCTATTCTCTCTTACTGTGTGACAAAAAAAGGAAACGCTGGGTTATTAATCAGTTGCTTCCTGATTTGTTTCTCTACATAGCTGAGTTCAGTTCTCTTTAGCCTGTACAGGGTTGCCAAGTATATTTAGATTGGTTAACCTTCGTGTCCTCTTCTCAAAGCTGTTTTTTTTTCAAAGCTTAAGTATGAAAGTTCAATAAATAAAACAAAAGAACAAAAAGAAACGCAAGAATGTGGACTCAAACGCATGCAGCCGCGTACACTGCGTCTTCCTTCCTTCCTTCCTTCCTTCCTTCCTTCCTTCCTTCCTTCCTTCCTTCCTTCCTTCCTTCCTTCCTTCCTTCCTTCTTCCTTTCTTCCTTCCTTCCTTCCTTCCTTCCTTCCTTTCTTCCTTTCTTCCTTTCTTCCTTCCTTCCTTCCTTCCTTCCTTCCTTTCTTCCTTTCTTCCTTCTTCCTTCCTTCCTTCCTTCCTTCCTTTCCTTCTTTCTTTCTTTCTTTCTTTATATTATATTGAGTAGACGAGCTGAAAGGACACCATTTAATTCCTCTAATCAACTTCGAACTTGTGATTATTGATTCACTTCCCTAACTATGAGAATTTTTTAAAATTATCTCACTCCAACAGAGTAAAAATGCGCAGGCCTTCTGGGAGGAATCCTGAACAAGTACATCTCCATCCAGACCATCCTTGTGGTTTCCTGTACACTCAGCGCTCTGCTCGTTTCAGCCTGCTACTTCACCACGGGCCTCTGGTATCTAATCTTTGTACTGGGTGTCTTGCACGGTAAGCATAGTGTCCGATGTTAAACTTAGTATTGTTATAAGAGTGCTGCTGAATATAAATTGTGCTGCACGAATTTCATGACCTTAATTAAATGTGCGCCGATGCGCAAACCACCCCACCAAAAGCGACAAAACGTCATGACGGGGTAGTGAATCACAGGCGATAGCTGCCCGCTATACATACAATTTTCACCAGCTTTATCCTTCTATGATTCATAGTGATATGTCATTGCACTACCGTTAATAAGCTGGTACACCGATTCCGACCAGATTATATCACCATGTTATGCCAACCGTTTCATGCTCATGTTTCAAGTAATGCTGCGTGAGCACTCTACTATAGTTCTTTATATTTATTGTGCCTTTCGCCTGAAATTGCGACAAGCATGACAGGTCGTCAGCCGGGTAAACATCTCCAGCTATCGTTGAACATAACGCCTCTTTCTCTTCATGGTTTAATGAGTAGTTTCTCTTTGAACAGGAATATTTGTAGGTGGCATCCGGCTGAACGTGGTGGCTATCAACAAGCACTTCGTTAAACACTTAGCCAGTGCGTCTGGGCTTAACATGGCCGGTCTGTCCGTGGGAGGATTCGTCCTGCCTCCGCTGCTTCAGCTTCTGTTCGACCAGTACGGCTTCAGGGGAGCGCTACTCATATGCGGAGGTATATCTCTTAACGCAGTCCCAGCGGCTATGCTTTGCGGTGACCCGGACAAACCGAAGCCATCGTCACTGTTTACAGCCGAACACAAGCGAGTGAATAAAGAAGATGGTTTTGGAAAGGAGAAAGTTCCGGAAGAGCAGGTCATCACCACTGACTCGAGCGCTACTGTTTACCAGTGTGATAAAGTGGGCGTGCTGCCTGACAAACCATTGAAGGAGGTTTCAGGGTACGAGTTACTTTCACCGGTACTGCACAAAAAAAGCACTTCTAAATATGTTTCAAACCTAAAAGAGTTTCCAACGAGAGACTCGGAAAAGAAGACACCACTTAAGGCCATCGCTTCGACCAGACGTCGGACTCTTGGCCATATTAGGGCAGCAGCGACAGATCATAACTACGGATTCATTTTGAGCCCCCACTTTTACCTCGTGACGCTTACTCATCTCGTTATCTTCACCAACATGGTAACGTGCCTCACTGTGATAATCGACTTTGCCGTTGACTGCGGTGTCCCCAAGTGGAATTCCGTGCTCCTGGTGCCAGCGTATTCTATTGCAGACGTTGTGGCGCGCCTTGGCTCGGGCTGGGTGACGGACAAAGGATACCTGTCCAGGAGTGCTTGGACCGCGTTGTGCTTGTTCTGCTGGGCTGCGGCGCTGGCGTTCATGCCGCTAGCGCGTTCCTTCGCTTCGTTGTTTGTGTGCGTTGTCGTGTCCGGTTGGTGCAACGGTTCAACTTTGGCCTTAGTTCCAGTTCTCTACGCAGAAGTTACCGATGCACGTCGCTACCCTCTGTGCTTCGGAGCAGGGTCGAGCTTGGTCGGCCTCGCCAACCTTCTGCGACCGCTGTTGATAGGTAAGAGCCTTGGTACACTTGTTAGAGGCAGTGGTTTAAATTAACTTATTAATAACTGTCACCATGAGAATTAGTAGATTCCTTCAAGCTACTTATGAGCGCTTGCGTCGTAATGACTATAGGCTCTTACATCGAGAAAATTGCAACATGGCCCTTGTTATGCACGACTACCATATGGCTTATTTCAAAAACTCGAGCACTGAAAGAAGCGGAACTCGCTTGACGAGTGAAGATGCCAGTTCAGCATGTTTGTACGAAACTTCTAAGAATTCCAGCTCGCTAAACAAACAAGAAAGAAACGAGTGGGCCGAGGATGCAGATAGAACCCGAAAACACACTGACTTCTTGAGGTAGTTGCTTGGTGTGAGAACCGAAAGAAAGGTCCCGAGTATGGCATAGTCTGGCAGCGATGTGTTCTTCTAAGGTTTAAAATCCATGCGAGGATGCGTTAGCTCTCGGTTAAATAAGTTTATGCTAGACATGCTTTGGCAGCATGGGCTACCTTTGATATGAAAGGCAGCAGCGGCGAGAGGCTGACCGCCTATGACAATGCTAGTTCCTAAGCTTGCAATACCATTAATTTGAAAAATTTCTCAGAAAATGCACCTGTCAGCATATAAACAGTCCACTCATCCTGGCTAATTACGCTGACCGCTGTGGTTTGGCGAATATGCTACCTGTTCCGTATATTAGCATCACCATGCGTTAAAGTCTTTAGAAAGAGCCAGATTGGCATAGCAAAAGCTTTGTGAAGTCAAGTGCTTATGAAATGTTTAGTACGGCTTAGTTGCTCGCAAATTATACGCCTGACGATCTTGATCACAAATATAACCGCATTATGATCAAATAACTAGTAAACTAGGTGTAAACATTAAAGAAGCTGTGCAATAATACTCGGAAGTGTGTGTGACCTCAAGGCAACTTTTTTCCTCCTGCTATATTTGTGTGTTTTATTGCAGGTCACTTCCGTGATCACATCGGGGGCTATGGAGGCCTGTTTTACTTGTATGCCAGCTGCACATGCGTGATGCTAATCTTTTGGTTATTGCACACAGCCCGGAATCGTTACCAAACGCAAAAAAGTGTATTTGTAGATCATCACTAAAGTATTGCACTCTGACCTATATAAAGAGATGCAACGATGCAAACAGGCACAGGGAAGGCTAAAAACGAATTTAAGCCCATGCCTGTGACCAGGATAATAAATTATTTGTTGTGTTATGCGGCCTGTTCATAAATGTGACATCTAAAAGCGATCACATAAATATAACAACAAAAGCTTTTAATTTTGCCGATAAAAAGTTGTCCACAGGCCCATAGGACTTTAATCTGCACTCTTAAGCATTGAATTTGTAAAACAGCTTGTACTTACGTCGTATAGTTGTGGTTTAATCGCACGAAGAAAGACACAAATAGACACGGGACTAGCGCGTATCTCTCCAGTAGAATATTTATTGAAAAGTGGAGAGCGTGAATGCACCAAATAAAGATCAACGCATGTGTGAAAGCAGAAGGACAACCATGGCAACACGAGAACAGTCAGTTAACAAAAGCAGAAAGATTATCTGGAAACATAATCCAGAAAGGCAAACTTTTTCGCATTCTTCATTTTTCCATAAAGTTTTAGTTGCGTGTAAACGCTTGTCATGTGTTCTTTTGTGTCTTTCTTCGTGCGCTTAGACCCCAGCTATACCATGCATGTTAACCAACAATCCCAAGTGTCGATTCTTTTGGCTTGTAGCAAAAGAAAAAAAAATCGCCTCCATATCCCCAAAAAGAATGATGTCCGTTGAGCTTGCCCGAAGGTGCACGGTACGTTTCTTGGCAAAACTATTTCTGTAGAAAGCGCATCATGTGTACGTCAAAGGCAGTGTTGTCGGGCACATTCCACGGCCCGCTCTGCACACCGTTGGCCACGCCGATCGGCACACTTTAACCACCTGCCCCTTTTATACCATTCTGGCCGCTGCCGTGAGTCAAATGCCTGACGCTCATAAATGGCAGACGTGAAGCTATTAGGCGTTCTTGAACGGGGTTGAGAACTGGAGAGCAGGCAGATGAGGGTGCTTGGCGGGATTTAAGTAACCGTGCGTAACGTTCATCGTAGGCAGCTTATTACGTGCAGCCGCGCCTACGAAACGACGAGAACGTAGTGAAAGTAGTCGCGAGGAGGCGAGCGCGTGGGCCACCAAAAACCGACGCCTTGAGTGGCGGCGCGCCATCCAGTGAGCATTGTTGGGATCACCAGAGAGGACTCCGTGAGCAGCGACCGGAGAAGTGTATAATGACAACGCTGGCGTACACGCCTGCCAGCAGCCGCCGGACAAGGCGCGAGCATAAAAAGCTTGCCGAGCAAGCTCCTAAAAGGTAGTAACGGCTGCTGTCACTATACGCCTAACATGCAGTTTTGAACTGCTTATTGGCTGTTTAGTGACGCTAGAGTGTTACAGGTGCCGCAGCATGAAGATGCCGCAGCATGAAGTGAACTGCAGTTTCTTTCGTTATTTTCTAATAACATTTTTGTACCACCTCATTGCACACACACGGGGTTTCACTAGCTTAAAAAAATTCACGGCCACAACTTTAGTTTATTCTTGTAGCACATTCACACACCTCTGCAAACTGTGGTCTCTGAGACCTTGGCTATATTTAGTTGTACGTATAAGAGAACAAACACTTGTCATGTTGTTAGTTGTTCGTTGTGTTGCGAGAAATGCTGCGCTCTTTTGTGTACATTTTTGTAAACAGCGTGAAAGTGGTTCCCACTCATTGATGTGCTTTGTGTGACCATTAAAAGTAATTTTAGATGCAAGAAAAAAAGTGTACTTATGAATTCAGTGCATTCCCTTTTTTTTTCTCGCTGTTTTTTTTTTCTATTCAAGTCGCTCAACTGTGGCTCAGAGGCTCATAACACCTTTATATTCGAAGTTTTATTATTCTCTCTTTCCCCCACCTCAAGTGTAGGGTAGCCAACCGAACCAAGCTTGGTTAACCTCCCTGCCTTTCTTCTCTATTTATCTCTCTCTCTCTCTCTCTCAAAATGATTCTGAGGATTCGTCACTTGTATAATGGTACTATTCCAATAACAATAACTGTTACAAACACTTACGTTACTAACCACAGCTCTAGAGAGGGTTGTAACATGTGGGAAGGCTTCTAATAGAAAGAGGGGGGAAGGGGATGGGGCAGGTAATTTGCACTACGATGCACGTGATGCCCACAATGATTACTAAGATCATTGTGTCTACTGAACGCCGCTCAAAGTAACTTCGACGACCGTCAATATTCATAGCAAGCAAGAATTTTTCTTTTTCCCTACAACATTGCCTTCCTGAACACGAGCTCTCTCGAAGCAGTTGCGTCCTTGATGCGACCTGCGAACGCACGGAGCAGGCATAGCTGGCAAAAGCGTAAACACGCTGCGGCAGTTTCCAGTCGTAAACGTATCACTCGAAGACATAAACGCGTGTTGCCGAATGCAAGAAAAGAATGCATGACAAGTCCAAACAGCACGAATGAAACAGACCTAGGTGAGTATGCCATGTTTACTTCAGTTAAGCTGTGTTGTGCGTGTTCAACATCACACTGTGTTCTCCGCCGGGAATGTAATTGATAGATAGGGAGGGGGATAACATACCAAAACTACGATATGATTATGAGAGACGCTTTAGTGGAGGGCTCCGGATATTTCAACCACCTGGGGTTTTTTAACGTGCACCCAAATCTGGGCACACGGGTTTCCGCCTCCATCGCACAGCATTTCCACCTCCATAGAAAATGCAGCCGCCGCAGCAGGAATTCGATCCCACGACGTGTGGGTCAGCGGCCGAGTACCTTAGCCAATAGACCACCGCGGCGGGGATACACCGGAAATGTAAGGGGCACAGAATAATCCGAATGCTTTTTCTGAGGTGGTTCCCCTTATCAAAACTGACATGTACACTTCTCTATTACAGTGGACAGAATGTGAGCACGCTTGAATGACAGACCTATATTCCAGTCACCG
Organism: Rhipicephalus annulatus; assembly: GCA_013436015.1. Lineage (NCBI taxonomy): Eukaryota > Metazoa > Arthropoda > Arachnida > Ixodida > Ixodidae > Rhipicephalus > Rhipicephalus annulatus. The sequence continues at coordinate 430,641 of WOVY01001901.1, forward strand.
AAGAAAAGAAAATTGCTGTGCAGCTCCACTTCAAACGCCTTAGTCGCTCCCGAAATGCCTTGCGCATAGTATATGGTGCTTTTAGTGGGCCGCCAGTCTGTCCTCTTATAGCTGCGTGTCATAAAGAACAAAAACGAAAAAGTGTACCCTGCCCCGCCGTGGTGGTCTAGTGGCTAATGTACTGGGCTGCTGACCCGTAGGTGGCGGGATCGAATCCCGGCTGCGGCCGGCGGCTGTATTTCCGAAGGAGGCGGAAATGTTGTAGGCCCGTGGGCTCAGATTTGGGTGCACGTTAAAGAACCCCAGGTGTTCGAAATTTCCGGAGCCCTCCACTACGGCGTCTCTCATAATCATATGATGATTTTGGGATGCTAAATCCTACATATGAAATCAAATTAAAAGTGTCCCCTCGCATAAGCGAAAGAACGCCCCACTATTTGGCTTAAAATTATGCCACTCACCTGACACAGTGTGCTGCCCAGCTCATAGGATACGTCCGCAGGCGAACACCACGAATTCTTACCGACTACCAGGATGGTTCGAACGCAGACGTTGCTTCTTTTGTGAGCGCGCATTGCAGAAGTGGTATAGCGCTTCGTGTCGGGTAACTCATTTAATGGGCCCCTTAACCACACCGATTTCAAAGGCGGGACAGCAGTTCTGTCGTTCACTGCTCTTCTCCACTAGCGCTATTTCCTCCTGACCCCTTACTTCTTCATAAAACACGTGGAATGTGAGCACGAAGCGCTGAACGAGTAGCGGGCTTCCGCTTTTCATCCACACATTATCTCTGCTCGCACAGTCGCAAACGCAGTGAAACGAAGTGAAATCAGTTTATCGCACACGATCGTGAAGCGATCCCAGGCAACACGGACACACGACTGCATCACAACTTATATCTCTCGTATATCGACCAATTGACAGCTTACTTCACACTGACGTCACGTCAACAAACTGCTGTTGTCACGAAATGGACCACGAAGAAAAGGAAACGCAGCAGAGACTAACCCACGCGTTCTTCGAATTTTCAGAGGTTGTTTTGGGGACCTTTAATGCTTTTCGTACAGCTCACACAATAACGTCATGTTTCTACAACACGAAGCTATTACATGGTCATTGATTGATTGATTTCTGGGGTTTAACGCCACAAAACCACCATATTATTATGAGAGATGCCGTAGTAAAGGGCTCCGGAAATTTTGACCACCTGGGGTTTTTCAACGTGCACCCAAGTCAGAGTACACGTGTTTACATTTCCGCCTCTATCGGAAATGGAGCCGCCATTGCATGGTCATGAAATTCAACAAAAGGTGAGCAAAGATGCGAATAAGCTAGCGCGAATACCAAGAGCGTAGCCAGAAATTTTCGGGGGCGAAGCGCCCTATGCCGTGAATCGTGCGTCCGCGATGTATGTAGTAGTCATCGTAGTAGTAGGTTGCCACCTCCACGGCTCGACTAGAAGAGCGGCCCTCGCACACTCTTTTCAGTCGAGGAGGAAACCTGTGCACGTTAATCATAAATAAAAAGAGATAGTTGTTTCTTATGAAACAACCTACAGAGACGAGTATCTGTGACTTACTCCAATAAAATTGCCTTGAATTTCATTCTTACTAAAAAAAAACTAGCATCAGAAGGACGCATTTTGAGCTCTATCTGACCAGAAAAGGTTGCCGCGTTAGATTCGCTGGACGTAACATTCTTGGTTTTAGCAAGGTCTAACGAGGGTTGGGCCACACTGCCATGAATATAGTGAACTAGTATACAGCCATGAACTAGAGGCGGTGAAGGGTGGGAAGTAGGCTCGAAGCGCAGGCCGCAAGAAAACGCGCGAGTGCCACCTCTCGTTGAGTCCTTGGAGTGTCCGCTGGATGGCGGTACTTCTATACGCTAATATATAATGAAAAGATGCGAGATGGTGGTTCTTGGAGTATTCACTAGATAGAAAGGCGAATGAACAGACAAACAGATGCAAGGATGGACGCACGTATGGACGGACAGACGGACGGGTGCATTGATGAATGCAGGGATGGACGCATGGATAAACGTACAGACGGACGGACGCATGGGCAGTCACACAGACGGACGCACGGATGGACGGAAGCTGAAACGAACAGACGGGTGGACGCTTCACCCTACTCATCATCAGGCACTCCGTGGATATGCTGCGATTTTTTTCTCGGTGGGAGGGGGGGCTCAATTATGTACGTTCGTGCGTGTGTGTGTGCGTGTATACATACGCAAGTAAAACTGAAAATTTTCAGGTAGGGGTTGACCCCCTTGGCTACGTTATGGAGAATGCCACTGCTTGGTGCCAGTGTCACCGTTGGGCAGACTTGAAAAGGAGCCAAAGCTTAAGCTAAAAGTGGCCAAGATGGCCACGCTATTAATATTAACCACCGAATTTGTAACCGAACGGTAAAATGTGTTAAAATGTACATAACTGTTGATATACGAGAGTAAACATATCATTTTGAAAATTGTGACGGAGTATACCAAGACCAACATTTTTCCCTCTCGCTAGGTCTCCAAGCCGCAGGTAAGTTGCTAATAAACTAATAAATTATCTTACTTTCGGTGCACCCGCCTACACTTTGTCCACAGTAGATAGAATAGTTGCAAAAGTAATTTTGGGTCAACAGCCCACCAGCAATTTTAAACGTTAAAGCTACTTTGTTTTCTTGAAACCCCGTACCGGCCTGGACAGGTCGCAGGGGGTAGATCTAAGAAGGCTGCAGACGGGCACGTTCACCAACCCCTACCATCTGCACCGCTCATGGCCCACGCTGCACCCGTCGCCTGGCTACCCGTGGTGCACGCATGAATGGGCCGATATGGCACATATACTTTGGCAATGCGCAAGAGACGAATATGGGCCACGAGAAAGGACTACGTCAACTGAGGGACCCCCCGAAATGTGGCGCCTTGCTGAGCGATGGCAAGCCACCCTTCTCAGCGAGGCCCTCGAAGACCAGGTGTGGGCCGTCCAGAGGGCTAGGGCCGTAACTGAGGACCTCGGAAGATGTTCCTCAAACGATGTGTTCCTCGAACGATGTGTCCCTGGCAGCCTAGCCCCGGGCACAGCAACAGCCGTTGGACAAATAAAGTTCATTCAACTCAACTCAAAGTAGAGAAATGTAATCGAAGACCAACACTCAAGCATCACCTTGTTGCTGATATTTCTCTGACGCCACTGTACTTCAACATATGAATATGGCGCCAGCACTGCGTTTCCTTAGATGCCTGCGTTCCTTTCTTCACCTTAGACTGAGAGACGCTCATTGGGTGCCTCGATGCGCTCTAAAATAGCCCGCTGCAGGGGCAAGGACATGTGTGCGCACATAGAACAACAGGGCAGAAAAGCTTGCAAATAATAGTGAATATTTGAACTTTCTTCCGGTTTTATTTCCAAATAATTCGAAGAAATCACCAGTAAGTGTTAACGGCGACCGTCTGAAATTTTCGTCGCCATACAGAATCGAAAAGTAGCCAGTTTCGCGCAAAGTAGCCACCAAGGACAACTCTGCTCGGTGCGACCAAAAGCAACAATCACCTCGCTGGCGCATGCGGATCAATAGGGGTGTTCTCGTCAGCAGAGTGTCAAGGAACCTTATATATGTTAAGGTTAACTTCCTGGTTAAACAAAATCTTACTTCTTTGTTATAGGAATGGCCGACAACGCTCTCTGCGATGCCTGTCATTGCGAAGAGACGCTACACCACATCCTGTGTGACTGTCCGTTGTATGAAATCCAGAGACAGTCACTGGCGTCCGCTTTTGCGCGCATCGACAACAGCCAAATGTCTCTGGACACTATTCTGTCAAGTGCCCGAGAAAAGACAATGCAACAGAAGGCGACGAAAGCTCTGTTGAAATTCCTACGCGACACGGACTTGAACAAGCGACTGTAATAGCAATGTCACACACCGCGAAAGACAAGACTGGACTATGACTGAGTGTGCGCGCGTGTGCTGCCGAATGTGCTGTGTTTCTCTCTTCCCTCTCTGCTCTCTATCTTTCATCTCCCCCATCTCACTCCCATGTGCAGGGTAGCGAACCGGCTGCCTATAGGCTGGTTAACCTCCCTGCCGTTCTTTTTCCCCTATTTTCATTTCTCCCTTCCTGGTTAAGCAGTGATTCGCTCTACGTATTTATCTTTATTACGTGTCCAAGAATTAGAAAGTAGAGTATTAAATGTCGGATTAAAGCAGCCGGTGCAACCATACGTACATAGTTATTAGAGCCGAAGCGTCTTCGGAAGACAGGTGAGACTGTAGAGTGTGTTGTAGGCAATTATTTGCACTATACGCAGACAATGTTTCTAAATTTTTCCGGATAGCAGTAAAAGGGAGATGCGTGAAGTTCGGATTGGCGTGATTTTATTATTTTTGGAAATATATGAATACTCTTGGCTGGATATTGCCGCACTCACCGTATATGTGTACGTATATATATATATATATATATATATATATATATATATATATATATATATATATATATATATATATATATATATATATATATATATATATATATATATACGAAAATGCAAGAAAAAAGAACAGAAAAACATTCTGGCACGCAGAATCGTACGTGGGACCTCAGCGTTGTGAAAGCGAGGCATGAACCACTGCGCCACCCCAAAGCACGGCCTTCACCGTTCAAACGGCAAGTTATTATACCTACCACTTACCGCAGCTCACGAGCATCTCGGGGGGAATTGTGTTTTCAGCATTACCCGCAAGGTGGCACAATGAGTGCGCATCGCTTAGGGAGCCTACATGAACGGCCGTTTTAGGGTGGAGACATCTTAATAAGTGCCTTCAAGAAACTCAGCCAAAACCAGCGGGCAACGGGGCACGCTGTTGCCAGCTTCCACCAAATTCAGCATAGTTTTCTGTGCGCCGCCATTTTGGAGCCAGCCGCCGCTCCCTCCAGCTACGCGAAGTACGGCGCAACAAAAAGGAGCCGACCGTGTAAGTGACCCAGTTCTCAAAGTGAGCGCACGAAGAAATTCGCAGCCCACACACAAACACTTGCGACATAATACTGAGGTTACGCTGACACGAACGCAAGCGTGGCAACAGCTCAGACTAGCGAGCGCGTCTCCGTACGAACGCGCGGACGCGTCCCGTTTGTGGGCTTCCTACTCGCAATGCGTGGACGCAGCAACGACAACTTCGGTTATCTACTCATTCGCGAACACCGCGAAACACATAAACGTGTGCCGCAGGAAAAAACAGTGAACGAAATACGCAGTACTCACAGAGCAAATACGAGACGCACTGGTGGGCTCCCAGCCGTCTCGCTTCATTTGAGCCAGCATAGTTGTCGTCGGCCAGGGCTCGCTGGGAAGCGGAACATTCGCACCCCCTTTCTGTTGTGGTTAGTGCAGAGTGGTACGCAGAATCCAGGCATTCTAAGACTTTACCGGCAGCGTTTAACACGCTACCGCAACGTTCGACACCGTATTATTGAGAACTAAACACAACCGGGCGTAGACGCAGTGCGGGCACCAAGATGGGGCGACAGTGCGGCGTTGCTGTCTGGCAACATTGTGGTTTGGCGGGCGGCGGCATGTAGTGGGTCAAAGGCTGACATCACCCTTAACACGGCCGTTCATGTAGGCTCCCTAGCATCGCTACATCGCACGGCGGCACCCACTCTCATCTCCAACGCGTACTTTGCCCGGATTGCGAGAAGGGGAGCGACGCTCCTTCGCGCGCCCTTATCTCGCGGTGGCGCGGAGGGGAGGATCGCAAGTGTTTGCTGGCCTCGAGCTTTACCTGGAACAATTCTGCTGTAGTTACTGGGCGCACAAAGGTCACTGCAATCATTGCAGTCTCCGTTTGCGAAAAGCACGTGCTTTTCAGACACAGCGAAGTAACAAATCAGACGCTTATTCGCGTGCATCCATACCTGTGAGTGCGTTCTGTGCGTCCTTTGTGCGTGAGAAACACGGGGCCCGTTTCGATGGGTTTTCCATTCTGCGCGTGACCTTTCAATTCGTTGCTATCGCGTTCATTGTTTCGTTTTTGCGGAAAAGCTGTGACTTTTTAAAATTACACTTTCATCACAGGGAATCTCCTAAGCGTTTGTATATCCACCTTCTACACTGACGGTGGTGGTGTTGTCAGCACAAGATTGCCCTTTCTCAAGTTCTCTACTTAATTACTAATTTACAATGAAAAGAACATCATGCAGTTTAGCAAACTATACAATTTGTGTAAGCTATCGCGCTCCTCAGCCAACCCAAATTTGTAGACAAGAAAGAATATTGGGCCAAGCTTTCTCGTATACAAAGACACAAATTTGCCCTGTATCTGCATGTTTGACTGCAAATGTCATCGAAGGACGATAATCTTCCGTCTGGAAAAAGTGAATAAACATTCATTTTTTTTTGTTTTGCGCGAGAAAATCGGTGAATGGGATTCTGGAGGCACTGCGCTAGACATGAGAGTCATTCGGTGGTAATTTAAGAAAACGGAAGGAAGACTTTTGTTACAGCGAGCGCGCAGCGTTCGCGCACAATCTTGGAGACCACATTTTCTTGATTTAAAGGTAAGTGGCAGCCCCGTGTCGTCTTAAAGCGTAGGAAACTCGCCTCTTCGCTCATAGCGTCGCATTGTCAGCACAGCATAATAAATGCTACAGTTATTAGAATTACTTATGTATGCATTTTCTAGTATAACGGAACACACAATAGAACATTGATGTGTTGATATTGTGCCTCGGATAATTGCTTTTTAGTCGACAATTGCACAAATATTAACGCAGAAACTAGAGCGATATTGGTGAGCGGAGCGCGTGTGAGCGCACTTGAGCCGTATCGCTTCACAAAGAGACAAACAAAAAGACAGACAAACCAAAACTTTGCGTTTATGTATCCCAAAAAAGACGATCACCTCTAAAGAGAAAGTTTAAGTACGTGTCATAAATACTGCTCCCGTTGCACTCTTCGTGAGACGGCAAGGTGCCTGCGCGGCAGCAATCACTTTACAAAAAATGAAGAAAACATTCGATAAATACTTATAATAATAAATACAATAATAAGATCAACGTCATTTAATGACCTCGTTTTGCTTGGTTGTTTCTCCTTTAAACACACAAAAATATATTGGAGCTACTGACTAGAGTGACACTCGGCGCGGAGATTCATCAACAAACACGAGCAAAAAAACGAGGTAAATGGCACAGTTACGCATAACATCTGTCGACACATGCGTACGCAGATCATTTTTCAGAAGTACGTGAGTCACTGAGTAATGCCAAAGCTCTAAACTGAGCCACATGTCAGGACACCTGCATAACAGTCACTGCGCAACAAACTAGACTCTGACTGACGGGGACTGGAATGACGCTAGCAGACCAACTTGTCGCCCAGCTGGTTTCTTTCGCTCGGTCGCATGATGCCTTGATCGATCATATTCCTCAAGGGCCGAAGAGGGTATAAGATACTGTAGCACGCAAGTATGTCCTGGACACTGGAATAAAGAAGACGAACGTAACAACATCAACAGAAATACAAGTCCCCAACATCTATATGCACCCGTTCGAGACCGAGTCCTCCATCCACGACGCAGCGCTTCCGCGTACCGAATTTATGGGTTTCGTTCAGAAAAAAAAAAAAACTGGAGTCGCATAAAACAGCATGCTCGCTTGACCATCGGCAGAGTGGCTCCATTTTACAGTGAAACTGTCAAGCAAGGCCAGGATAATTTGGAGCCAGTCACGTGGCTATGTGGGCTACGTGTCCCAGCTTCGACGGTGCCGGACATATTCGCACACTGAGTTCATCAGTTACGTGATTTCATGGTCACTCACAGCTCGATCTCCCCGCTACCAACGAAGCTCATGACCGTGTTGTACGCCGGTGGTGGCGTGATGCAGATTTCACTCACGTCATCCGACGCCCTCACGTCACCCAAGGCACCACCCGTAGGTGGCAACAGTGGAGAAGGTGCATCTCGGCGTTTTCCTTGCGGAAGCCGGAGTTGTAGCATCGGTCCCTTCCCGATATTCATGTATCTCTGGGTGACGTCTTCAGCGGAAGCGTCGCCGGCGCTGCCTCTTCTGGGTATTATTTTCATGTCGTCTCCCACAGTGGCGCTAACGTCGTCTACGTTGGCACTTGGCGCCATCTTGGCGTAGTGTGGCAGCGAACTCGGCTGCGTGGTAGCTTGGCTCGTGTTGATGTAGTTCTCTTCATCGGACTTCATGTCCAGGTAGTCAGGGTCTAGCTTGTTCCCCATCGTGAGGTAGTCGTCGTTGTTCTTCATCAATTGATTCACGTTGACGTAAGGGTCGTTCAGGGCCATGTAGTACTGCAGAAGAATGGGTGGCACAGCATTAGCTCCTGATTGCGCTGATGTTACGGTGACAAAACTAATTTGGCCGCGGCAAGTGCTTACTTCTACCAGCATATCGCAGCATAGAGAACTATATATGGGGCCACCGAGATCATATTGAAGTGTTCGTTTAGAATGTTCCAATCATTAGCACATAAATGCGGTTGAGTTCGAGACACAGTTTTTTCGGCGTGAACACCCCCCGTATTTTCAACTTTAAGTGCTATCTATAAATTAAGAATGGCAAGCGGACCTTTTCAACGAAACTTGGCATCTCTACATTGATTGGGTGGTAAAACAAATAGTAACTTACATTTCTCACTCCAGCATCAAGCAGGTCTCCAACGCGGGTAACCAGGGTCGAGAAATCTGGCCGCTCCTTAGGCTCCCCTTGCCAGCAGCTTTGCATGATTTCGTACCTGTGCAGAAAAAGAAAAGCATTTCGCGACACAGAGTTGTCCAGAGAAGCAAGCCATTGCAATACAGTTCTAAACAAAGTCAAATCGACATATTTATTGTAACCCTCCAAACCAAGCACGCTTTTGAGGGGAAGACCAGAGCAAATACTAAAACCATTTTGTTATAATGCTGCGTTTCTTTCGTAGCATGCACGTATTCAAACTTATAAGCGCTCTTTTCCAAGACGTGTATATGTTCTGTGTCATTTAAGTCAAACGTGATGGCTTACACGTCGTCTGGCGCATAGTCTGGTTTCTCCATGCGGTAGCCGTTCTTCAGTCTTTTGTAGAAGGACTCATCGATGGCAACTCCAGGATAGGGGTTGCCTCCGAGTGAGAATATCTCCCAGAGTAGCACCCCGTAAGACCATCTGTCAAGGAAAGATAAGTTGACAGACTGTGCCATCAAGAAAGCCCTCATAATGAAGGTCCCAATCAGCGAAGGCTTCTTGTGCTAGAAGCTTTGTAAGAAAAATATCCAGGTTAACCAGATGTTTGGCATGCTATTGACGAAAGCGGCAGGTCAGAAACAAAGCGCCCACACAAAATTAAAGAAAATTACACCATATTCCACTAAAGGAAACAATGTGTGGATGCGAAGCAGCGGGGAGATGGCGAACGGCAGCCACAGAAACTTGTTTACGTAGTCTTTAAGCAGGCGCACCATCAGAACCTCTACCTTACTAACGCTGTCGGTTATCGTCGTTGATGCCGGTGACCACTGCCGTGACCGCTGCTGTGACCGCTGCCGGTGACCATGAATATAGCACTTCTAAACAGCCGGTCCCTCAACGCACACGCTAGAGACATCGAACGTGATCCCGTGTTAACCAAAGCAAACGCACTCTGTCTCACGGACACAGTACCTTCGCCGCAGAGTCGGGAGTGAGATGGGGAAGGGTAGGAGAGGAGAGAGAAGAGAGGGGATGCGCATGTGCCGTGGGAGAGCGGACGTGTGAGGGAAGGACGGACACACCTCCGAGCAAAGGCTGTTTCGCATCTGAAAGCTTTGTAAATTCACTCGCAAGATCGAGGAGGTGCGGGGCTTGCTTAGACTGATTAAAGCCGTTTTTTGAGTGCGCGCATTCTTCTTTTACGAAAATGCCTCGGTGTTGGTCTGATGACCGACAGTGAGCTTTGAGACAAGCCACACGGGACGTAAGACTATAGTGACAAATTTGGAAACCGCATGCGACAAGCATGGTGTGATTGTTTCCTCTTTGGCGGAGTAAGGCACTGATGCTTGAATATAGCAAAAGAGTTGGACGACGTATCAAGGTTAAAAGTTAATACACGAAGTACGCAAACACAGCTAAGTTATCACACGACACTGCTTCTTTATTGCTAAACGTCAAAAAATGGAAGCAGTAAGCAGGAAAATTATTTACTGTCACAAAATAGTGAAGGTGGAAAGACACGGTTTTAAGTAAAACTGGCCGGTATAGCTCTATATACACAACTGCTCCTCGTAAAATATTGCGATCATTGTTAAATCAGTCGTCAGTGCCCCCGAAATTTTCTTTTCCTTTCGTTTACTTCACCATATTCCTTCGGCGTGCACGCCGAAGGAGACTTGGTGCTTAATGGAGTATATATTAATGTGGCCCTGATTATGTATTCACAACCCCAGTTTCAGTAAGTCCTCCGACTACTCTCCTCTTAGTACAAAATTCTCTGTCAGAATTAATAATAATTGTTGGTATCGCACAATGATATAATGGCATAAAAAAACTTAGAAACGTACACATCGCTTTTTGTTGTGAACACCCTGTCAGTGATTGACTCTATAGCGGTCCATTTCACAGGCAGGAGACCCTGAAAAAAAAAAAGGATGTAGAGAAGTGGCAAGTCATTCGTGCTACATTAAGTCTGCCCAGCTGCAAATATTCATCGGGGAAATATAAAAAAACGCTTCCTTAGATCACCCCTTAAAGCAAGTAAACAAATATATTAACTATTTTGTTAGCTGTTCCTATTATAAAGCTACTCACTCTAATGCAGGTTTCAACATCGTTTTCGTGGACTAACGTAAACAACAAAATCGCAGCTTTATTTTTGTTTCCAGCTTTCAATATTGGAAACATTATAAAACCTTGCTAAGTGTTTAGAATACTTGTCATTCTGCAGCTAAATTAATCACTTTACTTGTTATTTGCAATTACTAAAGCATCAGGGGAGAGTCAGATGATAGTTTCGCTCAATTAGACCGTCTCCGTCTTAACCACGGCACATCATTAAGTTGCCGTTGTTACTTTATGGTGACAGTCAGAACTAATTATAAAAGAGCAAAGGATGAAATGCTTAATCAGTGTAAAGTGCACCCCCCCCCAAAAAAAAAATTACATCGGTGATCTACGGTATTTGCAACTGCACGCTCTTCGAGTAAATCATGCTGTCAAATAATATTTCAAGACGAATGTTTCTTACGTCTCCTTTTTTGATGTAGTTGGAATACTTGTAGCAGTCCTTCGCGAGCCCAAAATCACAAATTTTCACTACGTTCCCTTCTCCTAGCAGAACGTTCCTTGCAGCCAAGTCCCTGTGAATCAACTGAAAAAAAAATTAAGGAAAAGTCTTAGAGAAACACTTTACGAACATACATTCAGTTACACAAGCAGTTAGAGAACACTTGATGGAGATTTACAATGTGTTCCATGATTTATGTGCACGTTAAAAAGCACCACTTGATCTAAACTTTCAAAACCCTCCACTATGGCGTCTCTCCTATATTGTGGTTTCGGTACGTTAAACCCCAACAGTTTACTATTATAATGCGCTACATTCATTCCTCATTTGTACATTTCGGACGTAGCTGAACTATCTCACACTCTTTCGAGAACGAAATAATCGTATTAATTAACACGCATTTGTACGTGAAGAATAATGCGATATTGCTCAAACTCTCTTCAGTAGTGTCGATGCTAAATGATATCCCATTAGACCAGGGACAAAGGGTACCAGGAATGGAATAATTACTTGCTTTTTAGGTAATCCCCAGCAGTGAGTTCACCCATTTTTCTTCATGTCGGCGGAGCGATTACAGTTAGTTATGGGTGCAAAATAAAACCAAAGGCTTTCCCAGAACGCTTCTCGATGAATCGAGGGTTTAACGGTATCCCGTCTTGCGGAGAAGCGCAAACAAAAGAAAATGTCGACCCCCTCCCCCCTCTTCCCCCTGAAACCTTCCCCGCCCGCCAAGCAAATAAGAAAAGAAGTGAATAAAAAAGTTTTTATAATTATTGGTAAGGGCTCCTCGAATTTATTCCCCGTAACATGTCCGTGTAAAATCCTCGTTTCCATTCAGGTCCATGCCTCAAGCGATACAGCCACAATGTCCGCAGAAGTACAGCCAAAACTTGTTCCTACAAAGCGTCGGTTCACCGGTTTTCTTGCAAGGCTCAAAGCTCGGTGAGTGTATAGCACATTGGCGCGTGCAAAGTGAGTGCGACATTACCTTTCTCGAGGCGAGGTACTCCATCCCGCGAGCGCACTGGAAGGCGAAGCAAAGCAGGTCACGGGTGGTGAGTGCTGCGTCGCGCATGTCTCCGTGGTCGCGCAGGGAGGAGCCGCTCATGAGCGTCGTGCCGTTGCCGCTCTCCGGCGAGAAGCCGTCCGTGGTGTCTGACACCGAGAAGTTGAACTCGTTGCCGCTGCTTGTCGGTGTCGCGCTCATCGCCAGATCGGCGTACTTCAGCGTCGGCGTGGTCTGCTGCTTCTGACTTTGTTGGCTGAAAGAGTGCGTTGAGGGCAGCACGATCAACGCACCTAGCAGCGTGACGTTATGTTGTAAAATAATGAGAGAGGGGCTGATATGCGTTATTGAAATTGTGAAGATGTGAGAACTCTCTCTCTCTTTCTCAAACACGCACAGAGAGACAGAGAGAGAGATTACACGGTTGCAAAGTTTCGTTACTGAGGCTCGAGCCCACAAGAACATCAATAGCACTTTCGTGCCACGTAACGCACGGGTGATGTCTTGCTATGGGCCGAGAACGCGTGGCAGTTCTGAGTTCGAGTCTCACCGAAGGTGTAATGCCACCACGTCGAATCAACTGTATATGTTTCGGGTGAGGACAAGGAACACATTCATTCCGATAGTTCCATCTCTATCTTGAGACATTGCTAATGTATAGAAGGAGACGAAGTGAAGGTGAAGGACAAAGACTTCAGAACTTTGGTGGTAGAAAAAAACACGCGAATAAAGCTCCATATCAAGTAATGACACTAACAATTCCGTCATCGTCGGCCGCCCTTTTTGTTGTAAGTGTGCTTTCCACCTTCCTCTAACAGAGCTTCCCTCTCTCTCCTTTTTATATGCTGATGATTATTTATTATCCTGACCAACAGTCGGTTACAGATAGGAAAAAGAATGAGTAGAAAACGGGGACGTACGGTAAAAGGAAAAGTGAAAGTCAAAGTACTTCTAAGGAAGGAAAGGAACATTAAAGTGCTGTGTGAGCGAACAGATATAGTACGCCATTTTGCTTTATAGGTAAAATACAATAACTCGGACGCAGTTTACAGGTCCAAAACACACACACACACACACAATGTTTACTGCCGCGTCACTATTTTCGACCTTTAACCCCCCCCCCCCCCTTGTCACAGTGTCGTCACGATGTACTTAGTATCCCATGCTGTGCAGCCTTCTGATCATGGTTCTGACCATTCTGCTTATGCGATAACACAAATGTCATATTGCCGCATTGTCTTTCTTTTTTATCACGGGAGTGTTTAAAGCCGGGTCCCACCACGGCTCCGCTGTCACATTTCCGTGACGTATGTGACATTGTAAGGTATACAATTGCACATTGCATAGAAAAATTGAGAAGGCTATAGATTCCGTCAGGGGGCGTCGAACAAGCGACGATCCGCTACGCGTGGCACTAAGCATAGGCCACGAAGCATATGTTATCAAAGTTGTGAACGACCAGCCATTTATATACATCACATACCATTTGGCGGTCCTCAGAGTTCCGCAACTTCAGTGCGTTTTTGACAACAGTAGCGAGATGGCGCGAACAGCTCGCGCTGGGCGCGCTCGAAAGGTCGTCACCTCATCGGCTCTCGCGTTCCGATGAGCGCCGCCTCCACGGAGCGTGGTCTCTCCTGCGCGCATGCTAATCTAAACTCGCCATTCTGGAGAGCACAAAGGTCACTTCGCTTGTTGCCGCGGCCGCGTTAACGAAGAGAGCACACTGCTCACACACGAAGAAGTAAGAATTGTGGCAGTTGTTTGCCCTTGTCCATTGTATACGTGAACGCTCGCTCCTTGCATCTTTCTGTTTGCACTGCGCGCTTCAAGTGTCGAGATGTGACACTTAAAGAGTTGTAAGTCCGCGCTCGTCTTGTGTATGCTCATTTCGTGCGTGCTTTCTGCCTGAGGTACGTGCGTGCTGCAGGTTTCCAGCCACTTGCCGTCCTTCACGTGACTTCGTAATTCGCTGCTGTAGCATTCACGCTTTCGCCCTTGTGGCGGAACAATGCACAACAAACGCTCAACTTCTTCTGTGATGACTTTTTCCACTTCCATTTTATGCCCCATCCTAGAAATAGGGTTCAGCCACGTTTATTTTCTGTTATCTGTGTATGTTAGGCCAGTTATATTTTTTTTTCATTCGCTCGTTCCTTACGCGGGCATTCAAGTCGCTCATTAATGCGGCAACTCTCTATGCCGCTTTCAACAAACAAGTATCATTGTATGTTATTTTGAAAATTAGTGGTTTCGGATCGTTAGATTACTAATACATGGTTGACTGTCCCATCTTAACAACTTCAACCTGACAGCTTTTTGGTTCTTTATCTTTCTCTTTATGAAGTAAGCCTAAAGAAACCTCACAATAGCTACAGGACAAAGTACGCCTGTTTTTTTCTTCCTTTTCGAGAATAGCACCATGACGAGAGCAATAATCATGACGCTATGCAAAGAGTGCAAAAAGAGATAAGCAAGAAAAATGAAGAAATTCAACATCAAGCAGTCCTGATTAAGATCGTTTTTCGCGTGTTGCCGAAGCCACGTGGATAGAAGCGCGTGGTTGAGATTTCATCCGTGAGAGATGTCACCATGAGCTCCATTAAAGCCCCCGACCTTCAAATGTAACCGGATTTTGCATTCGGTGAATTCTGAAATGCGATTCCTGTTTGTACTCATCTATACTAATCATGTGACTCAAATTTTAAATTTTGCTGCACCTTAACGCCCACTCTGTCATGCAGAACCTTATGAATAACTCATCCCGTCCTATTTTACACGTTTTTATTTTTATAGAGGTTTTTGGACAAGTCGCACCGGTACAAGACAGGGCTGCCTGAAAGGTAGAAAATATATATAGTGTCGCATGGCACTCGTGTCACTAACAAACATGAAAATGATCATGAGACTAGTCTTGTGCAATCGGACATTCTTCTTCGGCCGTATAGCACATATGCCACTTACCAGTAAACGGGATTTGAAAGGGCGAATCGGAAACCGGGCGACGTCGAAGATGGTGACTTCGGGCTGTAGCACATGTCCGGATCCAGCTTTCCCGTCAACGGGTTCAGCTGGTTCACGAAGCACGCCCGGTGTCTAAGAAGATAATGCCTCAGGTTGCCAAACTTGCAGTACTCCACGATCACCATCAATTCACCTGCGACGAAAGAATTCATGGAAACAACGAGACTGAAGTGCTTCGACACCTAGACGGCCATGTTCACGTTCTACTACTATTGCTCAAGTGTCTTACGGAAACGCTGATTAGCAGTGCCGATTTTCACACATAACTTTTCTATTCCCATTTGATCTGCACCTGAGTTCAGGTAGTTTAAATGCAGTACTTCATGGTGCTGGTTTGTTCATTTCTATTAAGGCGAAAAGGTTAGATACCTCATCCAAGCCGAAAATTGATTGTCGGCGTTTGCTCCGACAATCAATGTCGGTGCAAGTGTTGTGTCAGCGCGAGTGATGCAGAAAAATCGTCATTCCGAGATGACGTCCCCATATCATGTTACAGATCACCAGAATGCGTGACGTCATTGTGACGTCACATCACGCAGTCATCACATGACGCCATCACTTGGTCAATGGTCAAAGGACCAATCTCTTGGAGGCAGCGCAAAACCAGGTGAGCTGCAGAAAGCTTGCACTGTCTCCTGTCGTGGAGCAAGACCACAGCCACTATAGCTGCAGGAAGTTATCAGAAGGAGGGGTGAGGGGAGATGATAGATACATAGGGTGAGAAGGAAAAAAAATGCGGAAGATGTCTTTCGACTTCGAGTCATCTTATGCAAGTCCGAAAAGAATCCTACGAGTTTTCGTTCACTCACTGCGCAGAAACAGCCCGAATGTTACTTCTTGTAGTACGTGGTGGTGGTGTTTAAGTGGAAGAAATCACGGTGTAACTTCGTCAACTCTGCATTGTGGTTCTAAGAGTAGCAACCCATAAACGAACTTACATATAGATGCAGCTGTGAGGCTTACCTTTTGCTACGTTCTTCGTCACGGCTCCAATGATATTCACGATGTTCAGGTGCCGACCAAGATGAATCAGTATTTTGAGCTCGGCCATCAATGCCTTGCGTTGAGACATATCGGATCGTTCTGGATAGAAAAGAGAATGTAGTGAAAGGAGGTAAACCAGAGAAACCGATTCAGGGGCATTATTTAACGGAGCTTTTTTTGTCAAGGAAGACTATCTCTTTCTTTTTTGTATCTCCAAAGAATTGTGAAGGCTTACCTTTGAGCATCTTCACAGCAACCGTGAGTGGTTGTCCTTCATCGCCGAGACCAACTGCTTGAGCCTTGACGACCCGGCCAAATGCACCTTGTCCCAAGGTCCTTCCTGCAGATACCAGAATGCTACTACACATGAATTGAGCACACAAACGACCGCGAAAAACATTGCCTCAGGGCATTTTTTAATAATTCCGAAAAACTAATGTACGCAACAAGTCTATACATTTTATATAAGTAGCATGCAAAATTCAATTTTCTTTTATTCAAAGGTGCAGCCTATTTGGATTCCGTAGGTATAACTAAACGTCCCATTTTTCTCCTGCAATTAGCAGAAATATAAAAAAATGACAGAATATTCACGGGGTGAATGATGAAGAGTGGGGTGAAGCTAGGTCCGCACGCCGCTGCCGCGCCGCTTCGGCCTCCCGTTGCCGTACAGCAGTGTCCTCGCGGCGCGCTTCTGCCTCGCTCGCCCGCACGTCAGGGTCCCTCCTTCGAACGCGAGCCCCCACCGCCCTGCGCGCACGCCGCTCAGCAGCCTTGTCCATGCTCCGTCGCACGCCAAAACAGCGCTTTTATTGTACTATAGAGCGCCGCCTGGCGTACGGCACCGCCGAAGAACACGTGAGTGTAGTCGCATGATCATCTTTCTCTCCTTTCGTACGCGTGACGTCAATCATTCTTTTCTACAAGTAACGCCCTCTAGTGTCGTACCATTTGCAATATTGAGCCTATAGTACAAGTACCGCTCTCTATGGCCGGTTCAAGAATTACCGAGGGGTGGTTACTCACAACGGGGACACACAAGCCACCCCATAAGGAGCTTCGCCCCTAACAAAAAAAAAAATGACCCCATATCTGCATGTTTCTGCAAATGTCGTCGAAAGACGATAGTCTTGCGTGTGGAGAGAGTGAACAAGACATTTATTTGATGTTTTGTGCAAGAAAATTGGTGAGTGGTATTCTGGAGGCGCTGCTCTAGAGTGCCTCGAGCGTGCAGCGGAGACGAACGAGCACATCAAGCCACGTCACACGCAAGACATGAGAGCTATCTGGCCGTTATCTTAAAAAGCGAAGCGCGCACACCCTGCGCGCCCGTCTCGGAGGTGATAAAGTGTAGAACGCAAGGCGACGGGTAGGTGCCACCACCGTCTCGTCTTAGCGAAGCGTTGGAAACACTCCCCGTTACTTGCAAGCATGGTCAGCGCAGCGTGATAAGCGCTACGGTCCTAAAAATTACTTATGTGTGTCTTTTCTAGTAAAAGATGCACATGCACAACATATACGTGTTGTTATGGTGCCCCAGACATGCGCAATAGTTGCTTTTTAATTGACAATTGCACAAGCATGAACGCTAAACCTTGAGCATCATTGGTGGGCGCTGCGGATGGGGTCGGCCGTTTCGGGTACCCGATGTCGTTAAGAGCGGACAAACAGACAAATGTACATTTAGACAGACCAAATTTTTTGCGTCGAAGGTCCCCAAGAAAGACTATCGTCTTTAAAAACTGCATCTGACCTGACTCGTCAGTTTTCCATCAGCACCCACATAATAACGCAGCGTGAGAACGTAATTATTTTAACAGCTGATAGCGAAAGCAATTGAAAACATTGAAGAATATACTTATGTACCGAAGCTGAACTGCACTGCGTGATACGAGTCGACGGACACAGCTCCATACCAACATGGTGAGGATGTGTGGCTTTGACATGAAATATTTTAGTGCAATATTTGCTGCATCAGCAATAGAACCGTCAGGTCGAAAAGCTCCTACATTGAACCAGTCCAATGATGGCGGTTGTGAGCATGCAATCGCAAATGGTGGCTGGCAATTGCGACGTTCAGCGACGTTCAGCAACTTTCGTAATGGCTAAACGAAAAAGAAGCCCCCCCCCCGCCCCCTCCCACGTTTCAAGTTACCTGCGACAGGTGTATATACAGAGGCTAGTTGAGCGGAAGGCCCTTGCACCCTGCAATATGGCTGGTAGCAGAGTGACTTGTTGGGCAAGTTGGTTCATTTTTAACGTAGCTTATGGCGCGAAAAATAAACACGAGAAAAGGACAAGCGTAAACTGTAAAACTGTAAGCTAAGTTTATTCGAAAAAGCGTGCACACACACACACACACACACACACGCACACGCACACACACACACACACACACACACATTATTTATTTATTTATTTATTTATTTATTTATTTATTTATTTATTTATTTATTAATTTATTTATAGGTCAGCAAAGTCACTAGTAGTATTTGCAGAAAATAAATCTCTTTAGTGGGAAGCACTAAAGTAATCTATCTTGTAATTTATCTTGGTGGAATGTGTTGTGATTGAGGGCTTCGCCACTCATGTGTCGTCTAATCTATACTAAAATATGCTTCCTCTATTTCTCGTGCAATTTTTTCCTTTCATTCTTGCGAGAACCCTCGTATGTGATAGCAAGGGTGCGCAGCCACCCTCCCTGCAGTGTAAGGAAAGATTTGAAGAAGGTGTCCACCTCAAAGACGCCCTATCACCTAACAATCTATTCTTTACACTCTGTCCCGTCTGCCTGACATAGCCTTTCCCCCAAGATAGTGGTGTATCATAAACTACCTTTTTGGCACACTCGACCAATTTATCACGGTGCTTGATGTCGCACTCTGTCTGAATAACTTCTTACCTACAGCCGCCCAAATGCGGCCAAGCTTTTCTGCAGCAGAAAACAACCACACTACATCTGTACCTGTCCCCAACTTTCTTCAGCTTATGGGAAACCCCGTGAACTTACGGAATGCTTACAAAAGAAGCCCGTGAAATTCGTTTTATTCAGCTTATACCCCGCGCTTCCAACTTCAACCTTTGCAAGACCCTTTGCTCAGGACCACTAATTGGCGTTCTGGGAACCTAGACTGCAGAAGCCTCTTAACCTGCCGTGCAAAATTCTCTTGCAGGCGGTGTGGGCACGACTTCTTGTGTGACGCTCCCAGACAGGCCATCTCAACACCATTTCTTAATATTTTAGAAATACCCGAACGCAAGTCGATGATAGGTTTGACGCTATACGAAAGGCTTACATCCAACATACGTCGCTTCCGCCAAACGATATGCTCAAATCTAAGAACTGTATGCAACCTTGCCAGGAACCTCACTGGTAAACTCCAGCCCTAACCCCAACTCTGAAACCTTCAAAACATCGTTCCTAGTACATACACACCGACAGTCCTCAACAAAAAAAAACATGTAATCGTCCACGTATCTGAAGGTTTTCACCACCGCTGAGTCCAATGCAGTCTCCTGGCCGCGGTTAACAACACTAAAAAAGGTTTCTCTCAAAACTGGAGCAATTCTCGAGCAAATGCAGACCCCCGACCTCTGAGTGTAAAAGTGCGTGCTGCCTCTGCGAGCCTATAGCGTTGTAAGTTTCGGGGACACTTTGAAGGCGAGGAGAGGTAACACATGGAGGAGCCTTGACAGTATAGCTCACACTTTTTTGCACAACATTGTGAGAGGAGCCATTCTCCCGGTGATGGTATCAGATGTCCCCATGTTTATGTGTAAACGTGACGCCATGCTTGTTAATTTAATTAGTCAGCGAGTGTTTGCCATCAATGGCAGGACAAATAAAACTATAAGCCTCACTGGGTAGCTTTCTATAGACAGCCACACAAAGCGATAGCAAGCAACCGCAACGCGTTGTCGGTAATAGAAACGCATTGTCATCTCTCCTAATGCTTCGCCCTTCAGGCGCCACTGCGTTTACATTGGATGAATTCTTATAGCTTACGGTTTTCATGTGCGCGGATATCGGAGCACCCAAGGGTTGTGGCTATCGATCTTCAGAAATTGGCTGATCAAACACGAGGCCTCCTGCTCTGGTCGGCAAGGGGGTTATGTACATTATGTCACAGAAGCAGCTACGTACCGAGCTTGAGACGATGTTTTGGAAACTCCCAACGCTGGTCGTAGGGCAACAGCTCTACCTGCTCGCACAGGGGGAGGTCAGGGTTGAACATGTCCACCTGGCCTTTGTCAAAAATTGTCTTGTCAAACAGCTCCATCTCTTTTTCCTCTTTCTGATATGACGAAAAAGGAAATCAAAAGTACAGGTAAGCCCATTTATCTTTATAAAGAAACAATAAAGCAAGCTGAGCTTCCAGAACACCGAGTTCGTTAACAAAGAACTGGGCTAGCATATATGAACACAATATTATGCAATAGGTATTCGTAAGAGAATATGATCGCAGCCAATCATAATGTTGGCCGGTTAGCAAATATAGTCAGCTAGTAGCAGAAAATACTGAAAAACGAAAATATTTCTGAGGTCATCCCTCGGGGCCGAAGTTCGTGGGTGCTAATTTGCTAGCTGACTAATGTGTCCAGCATTAGAATTGGCAGGAAGTTTCTGTGAACAACAATTCTACGGCAAGAACTTTTCTTTGAATAAGGTATCACTGATTACTATAGTGATTAAAAGGAAGACAAGCGTCTTCTCAAGCTCCACGCCGAAAACTTATCGCCGGAACGTCAGCGTAACGTTACGTGCTTGAAACTTTTAAATGCGAAGTATTTCTTAACGAACTTCGGTGACTTCGATCTATCTATCTATCTATCTATCTATCTATCTATCTATCTATCTATCTATCTATCTATCTATCTATCTATCTATCTATCTATCTATCTATCTATCTATCTATCTATCTATCTATCTATCTATCTACGACTTTTAGCTCTCCTGCCCGTTTGGATGATGATATCGATATCAAACTTGGTATGGCATACCATGATTGTATGACGAGCATGTTTGACCAGTCATAACATGAAAATCATAATATGTATGTCATGAATGTCATGAATTACATTTCATGGTCTTGCTGTTCTTGCGGTGGTTTTGTTCACATGACATGTTGCAAAACTGGTATAGTATGACATGATTGCATGGCGAACACAAGCGACAGACTCTAACATGAAAATCATGACATGCGTCATGTAACAGCATGACTACCTGCTACACTCATGATGCTCTTGTGGGTATTTCGCCAGCGTCACATACACCGAATTTGGTATTACGGTACGTGAATGGATGAAGAAAGTATGATACTGGTGCAAACATGATAAACATGATATCTGTGTCATGTAAAAACATGACTACATGCCACACACATGATGCGCTCTCGGCCGTCTTGCTAGCTTCACATATGCCAAATTGGGTATTACGTGACGTCAATGGATTACAAAGGTATGAGTGGTGCAAACGTGATAATCATGAGATGAGTGTCGTGTGAGAACACTCAGTCAAGGCGCCAACACATTTCGACGTGACGCGGTGCGCATGCTCGCCGGCGTTCATTTCGTCGTGTCGCGCCACCGTTGCCACGCGAGGCGCCGGTCGTGCCATATACTCGCCGGCGCACGCCGCGCTGCATTGCTTTGATGCATGCGCGTTTCAGCGCGTCCAGCGTCCCTCTGTCCCGAAAAGGTGGAGACGCAGTGTTGTCTGGGTAACGCATCGGCGCAAAATGCAGCATGTCGCATTTTTCGCCAGTTGCCGTCGGGCCGCGCCGACGGATGCTGGTCGCGCCTGGCGTCAGACTATACAGTGCTCGCGTTTTGCTAACGTAGCGTCGCTGTGCGCTGCGTGTGCGCGCGTCAGCGTTACGTTGGAGTATATTGGGCCCTTAATGATGCACTCGCGGCTGTTTCGCTAGCTCCACATATACGAAATGTGGTGTTACGGGACGTCAATAGATGACGAAGGCATATGACTGGTGCAATCATGATATTCATGACACACACGTAATTTAAGAACATGACAACATACCACGTTGATAACGTGCTCGCGACTTTTTTGCTAGCCCCATATTTACTAAACTTGGCATCACGTGACGTGCATAGATGACGAAGGTAAACAACACATTCAAACATGATAATCATGACACGGAAGTCATGTACGGCATCATTTATCTCCACCTCTTAACGTTGTGGTGATTTCAAAGTGACATATCGACCTTCCTCATTTCTGCTTCGCATATCAGGGATTCCCACTGTACGTGGGATCTGCCAACTTTTTTTTTTTGAGGCATGACAGAATAATGTTTTCAACACTCCATAGGTTGAGTGTTAGTTTACTTTAGAACTCGACACAATCCTTACTGAAAAAAAAAAGAACAATGAACCATGACACAGTAGACACTACTGAATTGTGGCCAGTTGGCTAATTTCACGGGTAATGCCGGCATGTGTCTTTCGTTTTATATGTGCTTTTTTTCTTCCTTGCAGTTTAGTAACTTAAAGCAAAGAACTTGGAAGGGGAGGCTTGAGCTTCACCTTAGAGATTAAAATACTGTGGCGTAATCAGACCCAGTGCAGACTCAGTGCGCGTCGCCATCTCAATTGTCTTCGATTCTTGCTACATGCTTCAACCATGCCACAAGAGCATGAACGTCTGTGTGTGCAACAATGATCGTTTCAAAATATACTAGAATTCCTACGGTAAGTACAGTTGTTCAGTGCCCACTGCGCCATATTTGTTCCGTATCAATGAAGGGACCACTGCGCGTTCATGATATGACACACGAACCTTCGCAGTTTCTGACTGTGTTGCTGCTTTTGCTGCTGATAATGATGAAGTCTGAGCGCTTTGTGATGGGTGGGTATACTTAAATCCCCCACTCCTTGTTAAATTCTTATGTTTTCACTGATGGCGCGATTCGGCACTTCTGCCACGCAATATTACATGCTTTGTCAATATTTTGACAATAGTTAAACCCATGAGGCATTGTATTTGACGAACCACAGTCACTGACCCCAGACTGGTTCCTTGTTCACTGAGCTGGACTAGAAGTCGCTCGAGACGGTGTACTAGAAGCTACATAGAATTCAAAGGTTTTTTTTTTCTTTCAAGGCAGTTTCAAGCAATGATGTGGCTCTGTGGTAGAATTGCTGCTTGCTATAAAGAGGCCTGAGTTTGATTCTCATTTTAAACGAGCTTTTAGATGCGAAGCAGCTCTTTAACTAGCCTCTGTAATGCTGTCCCTCCGTACAATCCCATTAGGCATGCTCGCGTCTCGTGCCAGCCCAGTAAGACACCCGCAAAACTGTCGCTCCCCTCCCCCTCTCTGGCCTCGCAAGGCCAACGCTGGCGGCGTCTGCTAGTAAAAAACCGATTGCTCGCGCTGCACAACCGTTCACAAAAATCGCAGAGCAGACACAACATTGGCCAAATTGCGTAAGGTGGGGGACCAGGTGGGCCGGATGGTCCGCCGGGTTTCCAACAAGCGCGGGGGGTTACGATGCAAAGATGCCTTGCGGCTGGCGCATGCATTCGTAACCAGCCGAGTCCTGTACTCGGCTCCATACCTCCACCTACGCAAATCCGACGAGAATGCACTCGAAGTCATTCTCCGCAAAATCTACAAGCGCGCCCTCGACCTTCCTGTCAGCACCTCTAACCAGCGCCTTTTGGGCTTGGGAATGGTGAACACCTTCAAGGAGCTGAGAGAGGCGCACTTGACAAACCAATATACTAGACTCTCTAAAGACCGTCGGGTCGCCGCCTCCTTGCCCGGCTACACATCAATCACTCAATACACACGGAAGAGCGCGTACGGATTCCAGAAGTTTGGCGATACTCCTTGCACGTGCGCCCTCTTCAGGCTAACATGACCCGAGACGACTACACTGGCCGACGCCTCGCGCGGGCGGAAGCCTTGGCTCGACACTACGGCCACAAATTCGGGGTATTCTACGTGGACGCCTCCGGCCCGCACCACGGTGGTTGGTATACGGCTGCGGTCGTCCACGAAAACACCGTTGTAAACGGACTCACATTCCGTGCACATAACATTACGCACGCGGAGGAGATCGCCATCGCACTAGCCGCCGCAGATCAGGACTCGAGGGTCATCATCGCCGACTCAAGGGGTGCCTGTCGCAATATTGAACAGGGATACATTCCGTACCGTGCTTATAAAATACTGCAGAACAGCAGCTACCTAGGTGCCCCCGCGCACCGAACGATCATATGGGCTCCGGCTCACACGGGCCTCAATGGTAATGAGACGGCCGATGCCGCTGCCCGTGCGCTCACTCTCCGGGCACCATCCTCGTCCCCTACCGATCCGGAACTCGAACCCAATCCTGCCTACACCTTTAAGGAGATCACACAATTTTATCAATCCGGCCATAACGTCTATCCTAAACCCTGTAAGGGCCTCACGAAGGCGGAGGAGCGAATCCTCCTTCGCCTTTATACTAAAACTCTATTGTGCCCGGCAATCATAAAACACTTTGACCCCGCTTGCACGGGGAAGTGCCCGCATTGTGAGGAAAGTTCCTCTGACATTTTCCACATGGTGTGGGCATGCCAAAAAACCCCAAACCTTACCCCACTACCCAACCCTTCGCGGGAGGACTGGGAGGTAGCCCTGCTCGGCTG
Organism: Rhipicephalus annulatus; assembly: GCA_013436015.1. Taxonomy (NCBI): domain Eukaryota; kingdom Metazoa; phylum Arthropoda; class Arachnida; order Ixodida; family Ixodidae; genus Rhipicephalus; species Rhipicephalus annulatus. The sequence goes on from WOVY01001901.1 coordinate 455,583, forward strand.
CTCTGACCTGACGGCCCAACGGGCCCTGGTCAAGCGTGCCCGGGCCGCGGCCAACGCCAATGGGCTCCCGTAAGAGGGAGCCCACCTAGTGTTTGTACGGGGCGGCCCCTTAAGGACCGCTCCCACCCTCCCTGTAAATAACATCTGTAAATAAATGTTTTTCAGCAGCAGCAGCACAACCGTTCACTGGCCAGCCCATATATGTAGGCACGGGATCTCGCGTTCGGAATTCAGTCAAGGGCGTCTTTACTTGGCTTTCGCTTGATGAGCGCCAGTGTCAACGTCGCCACCAGTGTAAACGTTAGCCCCGCTGCTTCGCATCTAGACATGGTTCCCTTTAGTGAAAGATGGTTCAAGTTCTTATTAATTTTCTTTTTTCTCGATTTCGCGGTCATGGAGAACGTTGATTCTTCGCTCACAACCGAAGACGCCGACGCCAAAATATCTGCGAAACGAGACACTTCATAATATCACACAAAAAATAGAATTGAATTACGAATGGTTGCCTTCGGCAGATACCAGGTTACCGACATAAGCATTGCAGTTATTATTCAGTTAAGGCAAATTTATAAGGCATCAAGTGCCTTGTAAGGTTTAACACTCAGTGCGGTTCATGGCTTCGACTTTCTGCGGAAGGGGTGCGTAATTACCTGACAAAATGCATGCAAAAATATGCAAATTTGAGTGCCTGAACGGAAAGCCGGGTATAAGAAGGATAGCTGCACTCACCAAATGAGCACGATATTTCTTGCAGCAAACGAGCACGATCAGGAAGCAGATGATGACGATGACGAAGACGACGCTTAGCAAGACGACGTGCGTGGTATTCATGATGGGTGCTGGTATTCCTGAAAGAGTGAGAAATTGTGGCATGATTCTGCATATTCCAACGTGGTTGCCTTAAATCCGCATGTACATGAGAATCGAAGATATCAAGCTTGGATTGCAATCGACAAGACTTGCTCATTGTACAAGATTTACACACACACACACACACACACACACACACACACACACACGCACACACACACACACATATATATATATATATATATATATATATATATATATATATATATATATATATATATATATATATATATAATTCGTTGACGTTCTCCCACAATCTTCGGCCTTTTCTCGTGTCGTAAACGTATCCCCATAGTCCATAAGGGGCGTTGAAGAGGTCAACGGACTTTTTGAGTATCCTCTGAAACTGCTGTCGGGAGTCTCTAGGACTGCTGTAAGTATTCAGTATAAATACGCTGTTTCTTCGCTGGCTGTGGTATCTCGTGTTCAGCAGAACTTCCAACATGACGTATTTTACATCGCAACTCGCCAGCTTCGGGTCATGAGATAGGTGCGTATATTTCTTATCCGCTAATGTAAATACTCTCCGACCACGAGACCGGGCTGACCGGAAACGGCTCGATAACCTTGAAGAGATGCGGCAGAAACTAGGGTTTTCTTTAATGCTATTATCTGTGGTTTATGAACTAGTGATCTAAAACACTGATGTAACGGGGCCCTCATGTTGGTGTACCCCCTGCAGCTCCATTGCCAAACTGTGAACCTTTCTGTGGAACCATCCATGATTAGGCAAATTTTCTTTACTGCCCGGCGTAAGCGAAGTAGCACGTAAAACGTTCCCGCCAGCCTGAGTCACCCATGAGCTTGTAGCCCTCACTCGATTACCCGAAGCGTCCGGAAGAACCACCTGCACTGGAGTAGCGGACGTATTACTAAAATAACGAGACGCTATAGAGCGCCCATGCGATCGGCCCGTGCACCTAGGCCTCTGATTTATTGATTTTTGAGGTCTGACGTCCCAAAACAACCATATAATTATGAGAGACGCCGTATAGTGGAGGATTCCGGAAATTTTGACCACCTGGGGTTATTTAACGTGCACCCAAATCTGAGCACACGGGCCTACAACATTTCCGCCTCCATCGGAAATACAGCCGCCGCAGCCGGGATTCGATCCCGCGACCTGTGGGTCAGCAGCCGAGTACCTTGGCCACTAGACCACCACGGCGGGGCCCACCTAGGCCTCTCCTAGGGTCACCTAAGAGAACTTGCACCAGTGCCAGACCTTGCTGTAACTGCTGCGCCCTTGTAGTGAGCGTGCACCTGATTTGAGCACCTGATTCTTTCTTATTAGAAAGTGCCCTGCTCTTAGGGGCCACGGTTGAGTTGCTAGCCGGAATCGGTACTTCGGTAGGGAACGGTGGCGAAGCTGTATATGAAGCACTATTACTGATAACCAATTTCTTAATCTCGGTCATTTTTCTAGCCATCTTCTTGACAATTTCTTTTAATTCCGCGCTTTACTTCTGAAGGCGTGCTACCTCGGCGCCCCTAGCTTGCTCTGGGGGTGGGTCATGTGGGCCCTGAGAAGGTCACGTTTCGCTGCCACCACGAACCTTGTCAGTCCATGTAAGGGCCGGCTTCGTCTTCTTCTGCTGGCCGTTACTGGAACCGGACCTGGCCCTGCAGGCAGATCGGCTGGTGGATCCAGATCTGCCAATGAACCTGGATCTGCTTCTGGACCTGGAACGACGTCCGGAAGGCCCGGAGGTAACTGATGAAGAGGGGCTACTGGAGCTGGAGCATCCGCAGGCTCCGTGGTGACCAGCTTGGGCCGAGAAGTGGCGGTCGTCCTGAGCGAAGGCAGAAGACTTGCTTCTATTTCCACGAGATCGCTCTGCGCGTCTGCATCTCACAAGGTAGGGCATCCGGTACCTCTCCTTGCACTCCTTGGTGCCGGTAAGGTGCCGGCCACAACACAGTTTACACTTGGGGTCGCACGTGTGGTTCTTATCCAAATTGGCGACGCCACATCCCCTGCACACGGTGTCGCCTGGACTGGGGCACACGTCTGCTCGATGTCCAAGATGGCCACAGGCGTAGCACACCTCTACTTGTTTTCCATATAACGTACAGCGGACGAGCATTCCACCATACGAGACGTAGTTTGGCACCCTGTAGCCGTCGAATACCACAACCATGGTGCTCGTGTTCTTGAGTCGTTTGGCCCCCAGGGCCAGCGGGTTCTTTGAGTTGACTATCTTGCAGTCGAGCTCTGCCGGACCCTCACTCGGGGCAATGCCTGGGATGACGCCCTTGCACGTAGAATCGGGAGCCGCTTCGTACGCGTTGACTTTGTGCTGCTGACCCACAACAACAATGCATTCCACGTTGGCATAACGAATCGCGTTCTCCCTGCAGGGCGTACTTTCGACCATGATGTTTTGTTGAAAATTCGGGCACATAGTGTCCGCGTCCTGCGGCAACGAGTCGATGCCAACCGCTTTCCATATGGCCTTGGCCAAAACGGTCGGGCCAACCTTGCTGATGTTAAGACCTCCCATCGGCCTGACGATGATCTTCGCTTCATCTATGGGCAGTGGAGGCATCCTTCCGCTATGAATAATCCGGGTTTTAGCTCTGCCGCAGTCTCGACGACCCTGGGAAGTCACATCGTCGTTCGGGTGGGCACCGGTGGAAACAGCTCCAACTTGCTTGACGGACGCCGACTTGTCTCGGGCATGCCTGGCAGCAACTGTTTGCCATCCACAACCCTTGGCGAACTCTTCGGGAGTCAGAAGCTCTCCGTCCTCTTCCATCACTGCACAGTTTCAATGTCCGCACAAGAGAGAGACGAGGTGGTCGCCGCAGCAGCAGCACCGCGCCGCGACAGCTCAAATGCAGTCAGCGTTTGCTTCGAAGCGGCGGGAACCGAACAAAAAAGTGTGATATTATCGTAAAAAGCCCACCGACCTCCCAAAATTGGGTATAGGCGTGATCGCTACAACTTCACGAGTTTGTTGGTACTAAAAGCATCAAACTGGGCACAATTAAAACGACTGAAATAATTTACGTTAGCGAAAGCCCGTCCTAACACATCCGCAGCCAAGCGACGCTCCCGAAAAAAGCTCTATGTGACTGTGCCATTTCGAGTCGACGCTCACTTTTCTCTCAAGGTCACATTGGCACGAGGTATATAAAGCTTTCATTTAATTACTTGCGATGAGTAATCATGTGTAGTGTAAAGTGGCCGTTAACAGGGTCTAAACAAGTTGACTGAATCACACATGCCCAAAGCGGTACTCCTACTCGTGACAATTTCCAAGAGGTCCCATATTGTGGCCTCCGTGATTAGCTCCGGCAACGTACAACAGCGCGCTGCGAGAGTTATCGCGGAGGCCGCCCCGTATACATATAGTGCGTATACGTACCACTGGCGACATTGATGGTGGTGTTGGCGTAGATGACTCCGGCCCTGTTCTCGGCGCGACACTGGTAGAAGCCACTGTCCTGAGGCGTCATCTTCCGCTTGACAATCCAGCGGCCTTCATCAAGGCGGTCCATGCCACTCATGTTAAGCGGCTTACCATTCTTCAGCCACGAAATGCTGGGCTCAGGTAGGCCGGTCGCTGTGCACTGCAGGTCGATGTACGACAGCACGTCGTTGTGCAGGTTGGTCTTGCTAAACTCCGGCGGACGCATGTCTGCAAAGAGATTGCGGATGAAAAGGGCGGCAATAGTGAAAAAGCCCTGCGTTGTTGCCGACTTTCCAAACCTAACTAAACCAAAGAGGTGGTGGCAGTGCTCGGCAGCTTGTCGTTGTAAATGTACGCACAGGTTGAAGCAGCTCACATACATTTATTCACAGTTCATGAAACCTACTCTCCTCATAGATTGAACAAGATGGCTTTTTTACAAACTATTCTGGGCATTCATGATGGAGGGATACTGACTCCTCCTAAATTTCCAATTAATGTCAACTGGGCCTTTCGGTGGTAACGTTTGAGAAGGTAACGTTGTGGCGTTATGTGAGAGGGAAGGGGAGCCGGCATCATGCGCCAGTTAAATTGAATTTTGCGAGCTTTTGTCATTAGGAGAGGAAGAAGGAACAAACTCAGAAGGAAGATCAAAAGAATGCACTGACCGCACATTTGCACGTGCGCTGTACTTCAACGTGCTTATGAGAGACCGAAATGAGTACTCGTCGTAACACTTGCAAGCGTCACGTGGATCGTACCTCCAAAGTGTAAATGCTCGCTCTAGCTCTTGTTGCCCTTTCCACAGTATTCATGATGGTAATTCAGCAAGGAGAACTAGCGCGGAACCGTACCTCGCACGACAACTTTGATGAACTCAATATGCCTCCGAGCTCCTCCGCCTCGAACAGAACCGAAGCACTGGTACTCTCCGGACTGGTTCTTGCTGATATGGTTGAAGTGAAGGGTCAGGTTGTTGGAGAACGTTGTAGAGAACATCTTGACGTCAAGATCACCTGCGAAAAAAGTCACAGTTTCGGCACAAGGCCGAATCAATGAATGTGATAGCAACCTATCGGGCTGTTATACGAAATATGGCTGGGGTATTTAGAAAGGATACGAAATGTATGAATACAATCAATTCTGCTTTGATTGATTATGATGCGGTAACCCTAATATTTAAGCAGGTGTTGTTGTGAATAGTTGACAGCGTGACGTCCGACAGGAGCCGAAGTCAAAGTTCGACACCAAGAAATGTGACAAGCCACTGGTTTTCCTATCGCAGTACATTAACATTGAAGTCTCCAGGGGCTATCACCAGCCCCTCCTGTAGGTACACCGCACGGGAGTTCTGCAGCAATAAATTATGACGTTAGCGCACAAGGTTTATGTTTATACGTAAACTGTTGCGACGACGAAGCAGTGCGATCGAAGCAGGCAGCGAGTTGAGTGTGTCCGTCTAAAGTGATAGTGGAGGCACACATTTCGATGGGGACCAAAATCACTTGCCCAACAGGACCAGCAACTTCCCGAATAGTTCTGGACATGATGCGAGATATTTTTCCTGTTGCTTCAGAGGGAAAGTGGAGCCAGATACATTTTGGAATGCCTCTTTCATCCAACTGCATGTGGTTCGGTAAACCCACCCCTCCATTGTTCAAGCCATCGGACATGTATGTGTTTAAGGAAAGCATGTATGACATGTCTAAACAAACTACGTGCTTTGTTCAAGGATGTTTCTTTCAAGTCCACTTACAGTAAGCCGGTGGTAAATAGTGTATATACATAGCTCGCCGTTACTGAGATCGACAGTGTGAGTAACGTGACTTAGTTGGTAAATTCAGAGCACTGAGTAACAGGGTGTCACTGGTTTGAATCTCCGGAGGAGGAGGAGGAGGAGGAGGAAAAATTTCATTTATCCTAAGAGGAAAAGGTGCGGTGGTGCAATGTCAGAGGAGCGTACCCAGCGTAGGTCTCCGCTACCCTCTTGGCCCAATCGAAAATCTGGTCCTGGACCTCGGGCGCCGAGCTGCACATAGCAGCCGCCCACTGCTCCTTACTATTAATGTGTAGAGAATTAGGTGGTGGGTTTCGAGTATAACCCCACATAATATGGTCATGTTAGCTCTTTGTTGGCAGAAAATGCACAAAGAGGAGGGGCGTATCGCAGGGTGTATAAGATAGCGAAAATGGGGTAGGAAACGTACGGGTCTGTAACTGGCGCCATAGTATTTCATGGTAGCGCGAAGGTCAATGATGTAAGGGGAGGGGGGGGGTATATAGTGCGCTGTAGGCGGTAGTGATTTGTTATATCGTGGAAGGTCAAAAGACGATCTCTCGCACTGAAAAAGGCCGCGTGGTCTGAGGCGCCATCAGAGGCCTGCGCTCAGCCGGTCATTCCTCGAGCACAGGTATGAGCCGCCTCATTGCCACTCAACCTGAAATTTCTTCTTCCAATTTACTTTTCTTTGTGCGCTGTCTCTCTCTTTCTCTCTCTCTTTCTCTAAATATATATATATATATATATATATATATATATATATATATATATATATATATATATATATATAATCCTGATGAAGGCCAGACTCTAGGCCGAAACGTCGAAATAAACCACGTTGTGACCGCTCACGGAGGATCTACTGGACTATATATATATATATATAAAGTGTGACGACGCGAGATTGACGAGCACACAAAGCGCCTCAAACAAATACGATTTATCGATCGCAGGAAACAGACTGCAACGACTTCTTCGTCTTTTGCCCTCGGCCAAGGACACTCGCGCTGCTTCGTTGTCTTCACCACTGGCACATATGCGCGGCATTATTCCCCCTTTAAAAAACATCGCCCCGATGTTAAACGTTTGAGAAGCAAGGCGAAACCAAAACTGCACAGTTAGTCAATGAAAGTAGGGCTTCATCCGAAGCACGTGGACAATTTCTGGTGAATGTCTGCACCGCTTTGAACACTTCACGCCGTCCGGAACAACCTCGCAGTTGACGTCACTAATGCGTCGCAGAACCTTGTAAGGTCCGAAGTATCTTCGCAAAAGCTTTTCGGAGAGCCCACGCTGACGAACAGTTGTCCAGACCCATACTTTATCGTCCACGTTGTATATGACGGGTCTGTGCCGGAGGTTGTAATACTTGGCATCGTCGTCTTGCTGTTTGGTGATTCGCAACCTAGCAAGTTGTCTGGCTTCTTCTGCTAGCTGGGTAAACTTTTCGGCGTCTGTCTAATTGCCATCATTTTCATGAGGGAGCATTGCGTCTAACGTTGTTGTATCCTCGCATCCGTAAAGGAGACTAAAGGGTGTCTTCCGAGTGGTCTCTTGACGAGCCGTGTTGTACGCGAACGTGACGTAGGGCAAAATGATGTCCCAGTTCCTGTGCTCTACATCTACGTACATGCTTATCATGTCAGCCAGGGTCTTGTTGAGGCGTTCGGTGAGCCCGTTGGTCTGGGGATGATACGCCGTTGTCTTCCTGTGAGCTGTACCACTTAGTCGGAGAATGGTGTCCAAATGCTCGGCCATGAACGCAGTACCTCTGTCGGTGATGATTATTGCGGGAGCACCGTGTCTTAAGACGATGGCTTCGATGAAAAATTGCGCCGCTTCAGCTGCCGTTGCCCGTGGCAGAGCGCCTGTCTCCGCGTATCGGGTCAGGTAATCCGTGGCGACGATTATCCACCTGTTTCCAGTGGCAGACTTTGGGAAGGGGCCCAGAAAATCTATGCCAATTTGTGCAAACGGTGTTGCCGGCATTCGGACAGGCTGCAGCAGGCCAGCTGGTTTGATGGATGGTGGCTTGCGGCGCTGGCAATCTAGACATGCCTGCACGTAAGTTTTGACAACTTCGGCAAGTCGTGGCTAGTAATAGTTTTGTCTTATCCTCGCCAATGTTCTTGCGTAACCCAAGTGACCAGCGGTAGGTTCGTCGTGACAGGCTTGCAGTACCTCACGGCGAAGCGAAGGAACGACGAGCAAGTAGCTGCTGCCGGTGGGTGAAAAGTTCCTTTTATAAAGAACGTCATTTCGCAAGCAGTACGACGGCAGCCCTCTCGCAAATAACTTCGGAACGCTATTCGCTCGTCCTTGAAGGTAATATATAAGTGGTAGCAGCTCAGCATCGCCACGCTGCTGTTGAGAAAAGGCGGCAGTGTCCACAATTCCGAGAAAGGCCGTGTCGTCATCGTCGTTGTCCGGGGATGCCGTCTCAACAGGAGACCGAGGAAGACAGTCGGCATCGGTGTGTCGTTTTCCCGACTTGTAGGCAACAGTGAAGTCAAATTCTTGGAGCCGAAGACTCCATAGTGCAAGGCGGCCAGGCGGATCTTTCAAGTTGACTAACCAACAGAGAGAGTGGTGATCGCTAATAACGGTGAATGGGCGGCCGTACAAATAAGGACGAAACTTCAGGACTGCCCATACGATTGCAAGACATTCTTTTTCCGTCGTGGTATAATTAGCTTCAGCTCGGGACAGCGTCCTGCTGGCGTAGGCGATCACGTTTTCGTTGTTGTCCTTCGACTGTACGAGCACTGCTCCAAGACCCACATTACTAGCGTCTGTATGAAGTATTGTCGGCACGTCTTCATCGAAGTGGGCCAGCACGGGAGGTGTTTGCATTCGCTGACGAAGCTCGTGAAATGCCTGCTGTTGGTCTTCGCCCCATCTGAAGAAGGTATCTTCCCAAGTAAGCTGTGTCATTGGCCATGCGATGCGCGAAAAATTAGCAATAAACCGCCGGTAATAGGCACAGAGTCCTAAAAAACGTCGCACTGATTTTTTGTCTGATGGCACGGTAAGTTTGCCACGGCGGCAATTTTATCCGGGTCGGGTCGGATTCTTTGGCTGCTCACAACATGACCGAGGAATTGAAGTTCATGGAAGCCGAAGTGGCACTTTTCTGGTTTTAGAGTAAGAGCGGCCAAGCGTATTGCTTCAAAAACTGCTTCAAGCCTTCGTAAGTGTTCCTCGAAAGTCGCCGAAAAGACAATCACGTCGTCGAGGTACACCAAGCAGGTTTGCCACTTAAGTCTCGACAGAACCGTGTCCATGAGACGCTGGAATGTTGCTGGCGCCGAACACAAACAGAAAGGAAGAACCTGAAATTCATAAAGTCCGTCGGGCGTAACAAAGGCGGTCTTCTCACAGTCTCTCTCATCCATTTGGGGGGCGCTGGCGTCGATCGACGGGAGCGGTCGCATACCACGTCGGCTCTGTGAAATATCGCAATTATTTGCGTCACATCAAGTCGTTCTCCTGCAAGCCTTCTACCACCGTCTCCAAGAACGTCAGCCGCAACCGAAGACATCACGTCTTGTCAAGGTGGGCCGTCTTCTGACCCTTTTTTGGTCACTTGAAGCTTTCGCCAAACCACCGCGGAGTTAAGCCTAACCGTAGTAAGGGCCGCGCTGGCCCTGCCCGGGGTTTCCCCGGTAATGGCGTCTCCGAATCAAGTCACCGGCTACGATCCGGAGTCCCTACAATACAGATGGATACCGCTCAAACCGAGACACTTCTACCAACCGAGGAAGAGTACCTCAAGGATATGGTCCGCGTCTGGCGCGGAAGGAAGAACACAGCAGTGGCGTCGAGAGACGCCAGGGCTCCTGCAGCCAAACAACAAGCAGCGTCTCGCCCTCAGCAAGCACAGGGCAAGAACGCTCCGAGCGTCGCCTCGCAGCGCGCCAAGCAACTCCAGTGGCGGCCGAAGAACACGCCGCGCATCGAAGAAGACGACATCATAGTTGTGCTGAAACCGCGTGAGACGCTCGACCTCAAGGCCACGTTTGGTCCTGGACAAGCCGGCGCTGCAGTCCGCAGCATCCTCGGAGCCGACGCAAGTGTGGGACTTGCGGTGTGGCCCCTCTGGGATCAGAATGTACTTGTGTGCACGCTCAAATCAGTGGACGCTGCCGAGAGACTCCTCCGGGACATTAAGCTGCCAGTCGGGGGCCGCCAGCTAAACTTCCGGGGACATCCCAAACTCTCCGGTGAGTTCTGTCGGGGCATCGTGCATGTCTCTCAAGACGAAACGTCCGAAACTGTGAAAAGCAAGCTCAGTGCTGAGCCAAATATAGTGTCCGTGCGCAAGCTTGGGGACACCCCGGTTGCGGTGATCACCTTCGCGGGGACCAAGGTGCCGCGGACGGTGTTATACAACTGCGAGCGGCTCCCTGTTCGCTTGTATAAGAAGACAGTGCCTACATGCCCACTTTGTGGCACAGTGGGCCATCGAGCAGATACTTGCCCGCGCCCGCATCCCGACCGCTGCACAAGCTGTGGCGTTCAGGTACCTGCTGCTACTCCTGACGGCCCTACGGAACACCAGTGCATTCCGAGCTGCCTCCTCTGCGGCGGTGGCCACAAGACTGGAGCTACCGGTTGTGCTGGATGGTTCCGGCAGCCGGTCAAGTCGGGATCCCCACGCGGATCCAAGCCGAGGACAACGGGGGGGAACGGGGGGAACAAACAGGCTCCGACTCCCAAGACTGGCCCCAAGAAAGCACCAGCCGCCTAGTCGAATAAGCCAAAACTCAAGAAGACCGACACCGGGCACTCCACCAATATAAAGCCTGGGACCCCGTCGGAGCCTCCTGCCTTGGTCAAGGACTTCCCACCCTTGACACCCGTCCAAACACAGGTGAGCTGTTGGGGTGGGGCAGTCTCTGGACCTTCCTCTTCTCCCTCCCCTACCGAAACCGCCCTACAGCAGCAGATAGGGGAGCTCAGGCGCCAGAACCAAATTCTTGCGCGCAAAATTCAGGAATTAGAAGCGAAGCAGGTTGGGTCATCCGAGCCAGTGCAGGAAGCCGAGGCAGAGGACGGGGATGACGGCTCTTCCGTCACATCCCGACTCACTAGCGTCTCGCGGCAGGACGCGGACACGGTAGTTGGACCAGCTTCCATTACCGGATCCATCGGCCGCATCGAGTCCCTAGAGCATGAAACCGAGCAATTAGAGGCGAGCGTGGCAGCCCTCCCCACTCAAATCATGTCGGCAGTCCGCGAGTCCTTTCAGGACATGTTCACGGCAGCCTTAACGCAAGCACTTCCCGAAATTGTGGCGCAGGTCTCTAACTCAGTCCTTAAAGCCATGCAGCCCTGGGTTATCGCCCAAATTAAAAACACCACTCAGAGCGACTCCCCGCAGGTTAAGCGCAAGCCGGCCTCCCGTCAGGCAGCAGAAGAAGGCTTTTCGGGGCCGGCTCCAGGTCCGGACCGGTCCTCTGCACCGTAAATAAATACTAAAAGATGGCTAGCCGATCTAATAAACAAGCTAAATATCTACAAAAATTTGAGATTATACAATGGAACTGCAGCGGTTTTAGAGCCTGGAAAAAACGGTCCCACCTCCAGCTCTACTTGCAGTCCCTCGGAAACATGCCCGCCTTGCTTGCTTTGCAGGAGCCCGGTTTGGACGTTAAATTCTCTGGCTATAGCACTTTCCAGGGGGGGCCCTCGTCATGCATCCTGGTGAACAAGGCATATACCGTGATTCAGGTCGATTTAAACTTAAGTACTGAACAAGAATACACAATGGTCAGAGTACTGCCTCTCAGACGTCGCGACCAGTCAATACACATCCTAAATATATACAGCCCCCCGCATAAGCCCCGCGTAACTTTTAGCGAAATCTTCCTCCGGGCGATCAAGTTGGCAGACAAGGACCCCTTAGTGATCGTGGGAGACTTCAATGCTCCCAGCTTTCACTGGGGCTATCACTACGAGAAGGCCAGAGGACGTAAGCTGGCGGAGCTTATCTCCACCCTTCGCCTCACGCTGCTCACGGATCCGGCGTACCCCACTCGAATGGGGAACTCGGTAACCTGTGACACGTGTCCGGACCTCTCTCTCGTAAAAAACGCTAAGGATGCTACTTGGGAGAACTTGGGCGATTCTCTAGGCAGTGATCACTGCCTTCTCCGGGTCACACTCATGGAAAAGTCAGCTCATAAAAAATGCGGTTAAGCCAAGTTGACCGATTGGACCCAATTTCGCAATCAGACTATCCCTCCCGTACTATTTTCTGGAGGCTATGCAGAATGGGCTCAACACGTAAACAACATTCAAAAAAGACTTACTACTACCCTCCAAACCAACGAACAAATCCCCGCAGTTGACAATCATCTCCTACACTTGTGGGAGGCGCGCCGAAGCTTAACAAAACGTTAGAAAAAGCAGAAGACTAATCGCAAATACGTATCCGCATAGCCCAACTCACGGAACAAGCTGCAGCGTATGCTGCCCAACTCTCAGATTCAAATTGGATAGCCCGCTGCGACGCCGCAGCTCGTCAGATGAGCTCGAAAGGGACATGGCATCTCTTTCGCAGTCTCATAGACCCCTCTCAAACGAGAGGGGAGGCGCAGAAGCAGCTCCGGCGAGCTCTGCAAGGGTACCAAGGCACTCCGGCACAGCTTGCGGATGCTCTGTGCGATAGGTATCTCTGTCGTACGGAGGACCCGCCTGGGCCGGCGTACACGTACTCTGGTAAGCCTAACCATCAACTCGATGCCCGTTTTGAGTTGCATGACCTTAAAGCGGCTTTAGCTAAAATGCGCAGGGGTACGTCTTCGGGGCTGGACCGCATAACAGTAAAGCTGTTGGCAAACCTCCCTGACACAGCCTACCTCCATTTATTGGAATACATGAACGAGATCTGGGACGGCCGTGCGCTCCCTTCCGAATGGAAAACGTCGCTTGCGACTTTTATCCCCAAAGCAGGCAAGGCCGTGAATACGGAAAATCTGAGGCCCATATCACTGACTTCGTGCGCGGGCAAGCTTATGGAGACGATGGTACGGGATCGCCTCTCCCCATACTTTGAGGGCAAGGGCTTCTTTGCAGACACCATGTTTGGGTTTCGCCCACACATGTCTGCACAGGACGTCCTTCTCCAGCTCCATAGGGCCGTCATACAGCCCATAAGTATGCAACACAATGATAAAGCCATCCTCGCCCTTGATCTGAAGGGGGCTTTCGAAAATGTTAAACACAGCAGCATCCTGGCTAACTTGAGCTCCACTGATTGCGGGGCTAAGGCCTTTGCTTATGTCAGAGATTTTCTCTCTAAACGCAAAGGCGAAAGGGGGACACCCTCAGTAACCCGAGCGGCGCCGGGGCACGAAGGCCTTGAGGTCTAGGCCCGCGTGACATTAGGACTTCTAGTGTAACGTGAGATAGGGTGAACCCCACGCCCTGCGCGGCCGGAGGGAATCCCGCATGCTGGAACCCAATAAAGTTTATTCTCTCTCTCTCTAAACGCCAGGCACTTCTTCGGATCGAGGACGAGGAATATGGCCCGTACATTATGGGAACACGGGGTACCCCACAAGGAGCAGTGTTATCACCACTCCTTTTCAACATTGCTATGATGCGCCTTCCAAGCGAATTGGCCAGGGTGGAAGGCACACAACACGCAGTATATGCCGACGATATTACAATCTGGACCACTGAAGGGAGCCTTGGTGAAATGCAGGAACGCCTTCAGCAGGCCGCATCCATAGTCGAGGCGTATGCCAACGATTGTGGACTCCAATGTGCTCCAAACAAATCAGAGCTTCTGCACGTTAGAGCGAAGCCAAGAGATAAGTCAGCCATACACATCTCCCTGTCTGGGCTTCCCATCAGAGAGGTGGAGGAGCTCCGGATTCTGGGCCTGTTCATTCACCACAGACTCAGACCGGACTCCACTATAGCGAAACTCAAGAGAATAGGCGAACAGGTAGGGCGCATGATCCACCGCGTTTCCAACAAGCGGGGTGGTCTGCGGGGCGGGGACGCGCTTCGGCTCGCCCATGCCTTCGTGACTAGCCGGATCCTCTACGCCGTCCCATACCTTCGCACTAACAAGCAAGAAGACGAAAGAATAGATGCCATAATTCGTAAGGCTACTAAACGAGCTCTGGATCTCCCGGTGGCCACTTCCAACGCCAAACTGAGGGCGTTAGGTGTGCTCAACTCCTACCAGGAGTTGCGGGAGGCCCACCTTATGAATCAATATATGCGGCTCGTGCAGACGGCTCCCGGGCGCCGCCTGCTAAACCGCTTACATATACAGCACACTTGCACTGCAGAGGAGGTGGAGCGTATTCCGGAACTGTGGTGGCATATGCTCTCGGTCGCTCCACTCCCCAGTAACATGGATAAGCACACGCACGAAAGCAGAAGACAGGCGCGGGCTCGGACGCTTGAGAGGCAACACGGCTCCCGACCTGGTTTATTCTACGTAGATATAGCAGGGCCTTCGCCTACGGGATTTTACACGGCCTCTGTAGTTCACCGGGAAAAGCATGTCAATGGGCTCTCGTTCCGAGCACAAAATCCAGAGCGCGCTGAGGAAGTCGCGATAGCGCTTGCTGCTGCGGACCCCAACTCGAAAGTTATCATCACGGACTCCAGGAAAGCATGTACTCATTACTTGATAGGAGAGATATCCCCCCTAGCCAGCCATATTCTAAAACGGGCTCTCGCTGATCCAGCCCCGAAACGCATCGTATGGGCTCCTGGCCATCAGGGCCTACGAGGTAATGAGGCCGCTGACGCGGCCGCCCGAGCGCTTACCCACCGGGCTCCTCACCTTGGCTCTTATGACTCGGAGGCCAATACACCGCTGGTGTGGTTCAAAGAAATTCTCACCTATTATCGTGACACTCACCGCCTTTACCCGGTTCCTGCAAAGGGGCTGAGTAAGGCGGAAGAGCGAACTCTGAGGCGCCTGCAGACAGGTACTCTACTCTGTCCTGCAATCCTAAAGCATTTTGATGCGAACACAGATGGGCGGTGCCCACACTGTGGGGAGACGTGTGATATCTTCCACATGGTATGGGCATGTCCGAAAAATCCCCACCTACCCCCTTCCCCTACCCCTTCCCGAGAGGCATGGGAGACGGCCCTCCTCAACTGCTCATCACTAGAGTCTCAACGGGCTCTGGTGAGACAGGCGCGAGTAGGGGCCTCGTCATGCGGTGTCCCGGACTAAGGACGCCGACCATGTAGCAGGGTCATGCTTTGGTCCCGTACCTCTCTCTTTTATAATAAATGTTTTTCATCATCTCATCCACTTCAATTTGCCAGTAGCCGCTTTTTAAGTCCATAGACAAAAAGTTGCGTGCGTTTCGTAGTCTATCCAATGAATCATCAATACGCAGCAGAGGGTAGACGTCCTTCTTTATGATCTGATTAAGCTTACGGTAGTCGACGCAAAAACGCAAGCTACCGTCCTTCTTTTTGACGAGTACTACAGGTGATGCCCAAGGACTGTTAGATGGCCGAATAACACCATCTTCTAGCATCGTTTTCACCTGTCTTTGAATTGCCTCACGCTCCTTTGGGGCGACTCGATAAGGATTTTGCCGGATGGGTCTGGCATCGGAATCCGTGATGATGCGGTGTTTCGTCAGTGCCGTTTGACCAACTCTTGATATGGATGAGAAGCAGCCGTGGAACTTGTTGATCAGCGTGGGAAGGCGGTCTCGCTCAATGGGAGATAACATTGGACCAACGTCGACATGTGTCAGTGTAGTGATAGTAGACGCTGCTGCTTCCTCCACTAAATGACAATCTTCTGTTTGCGAGAGTTCGTCAAAATACGCAATAGCCGTGCCTTTAACTATGTGTCGGCGTTCTCTGCTGAAATTTGTCAATAGCAGTTGAGCGCATCCGTCAATAACAGTGATGACAGCCCTGGCAACAGAAATGCCGCTAGTGAATGCGAGCTTCTTGATGTGTTCAGCGATGCCAGTACCGTTTTGTAATTTATCACAGTGCACGGATACGAGAGAACAACTTCGTGGCGGCAGTATGACGTCGTCATCGGCAATACGGAAGCGAGGTGGCTGGTGTTCCTTATCTGTTGCAGTCTCCGAGCTTACAGTGAACGTTACGCTTCTGTCACGGATGTCAATCAAAGCCCCATATTCGCGCAAGAAATCCATTCCCAATATGAGCTGTTTACAGCACTCGTGGAGAATGACGAGGGTGACGACAAAGGTGGAACCAGCAATGAAGAGTCGGGCCGTGCACTTTCCAACCGGTGTCATCAACTGACCTCCTGCAGTTCTTATATTGGGTCCCTGCCATGGCATTTTCCCCTTCCTTAGTCTTTCGGCTAGCTGTAGGCTTATTATAGAAAAGTGAGAGCCAGTGACCACAAGAGCCGTCACTTGGTGGTCATCAATGTGAACGACGAGGTCAGCGCTGATAACGTCGGTTACGTCGGCAGTTGTCTCATTCGTCGAATTAGTCGTTGCTGCCGTCTTCTTCGGTATCGATGGCTTCGAGCTGTCATTTTTCTGCAATGGGGGCTGTTCGGAATTTTGAATATTGGCAACCCCACCACCCGAGGTCGCTGCGTCTAGTTTCCCCGTCGTGGGCTAGGGACCTGCCCCTGGTTACGTCGGCAAAACTGCGACGATTAGGTGAACTGGGCCGCGCAGGAGATGGAGAACGTGATCTGGGCATTACTGGATTCTGCGGCGGTGTGTTCACAGGGGCGTAGTTGAACATGCGTTGATAGTCGTACGCAATGTAATCAGGGTAGCGAGGAAATCTCGAGTACTGAGCGTCGCGATAACGGCAAACTCTGTAGACGTGCCCAGCTTCACCACAATGAAAGCATACCGGTCGACGGTCAGCGGTACGCCACAAATCGGTTTTCCGACGCTGGTAGGTAAGTGGAGACTCGCGACTGGGCCACGTTGTGGGGCCACGTTGTGGGGCATGTTGGTTATACGGCATTCGTCTTGTCGGAGGAATCAGTGAGGTTGCGAAAGTGGTTGGTGCTGACAGTGGCTGTGTTTGCAGGGTTGGTGGTGGTCCAGTCATTGGAGTCTGCTGTGCTGAAGGCGCGACGAGGGGGCGTCGGACTGCATCAGCATAAGTGAAATGTCGTCGCACACCATTATAGCCGGATGAAGAGAGAGCCTGGTGGACCTCATCCCGGACAACATCAGTGACAAAAGACAATGCCGGCGTCGGTTCAGTTGCTGGAATAAAACCAAGCTGCCGAAGCTCCTCCCTCAAAATCTCCCGGATGACTTCCCGCAGAGGCCTGTCGTTGTCGCAGAGGCTCGCCGCAGTCGTAACGGGGCTACTCGCTCGAACATTGACCGGGTTCTGCTGGCGGTACCGTTGCTGTAGGGCCCGTTCAATAGCTGTGGCTTCTTTCGTGAACTCAGCTACTGTTGTTGGCGGATTTCTCACAAGCCCAGCAAACAGTTGCTCCTTCACGCCTCGCATTAGATACCGCAGCTTCCTGTCTTCCGGCATCTCGGGATCCGCCCTGCCGAAAAGACTAGTCATGTCCTCGGCGAACATTGCGACACTCTCGTTTGGTTTTTGAATTTGAGCTTCCAAGAGACGTTGCGCATTCTCCTTTCTGTCAAGACTACTAAAGGTGTCAATCAGCTGGTTGCGGAAGTCGTCCCACGTAGCCATGCTTCTTTCCCTGTTGATATACCACGTCTGGGCGTTGTCTTTCAGGTAGAAGTACTCATTCGCGAGCTTGTCTTCTGGGGTGGCCCACTGGTTGTACTTCGCGCAGCGTTCGAACTGGTCCAGCCAGTCTTGTGCATCTTCATAGGTCTCACCATGAAAGCAGTCAGGAATCATGGGATTCTGAAGTGTCATGTGCGATCTAGCTGCAGTGGCCATGGTGGTTGAAGGAGGCAAGCGATTGCTGGCAGTCTCTGGAAAGGGATTGAGCTCGGGAGCTAGGCCTTGCAGACAGCGGCTGGAACGGTGGACTGGTGTGTCGACGGGTGGTAGTGATTCCGGGCTTGAAGGTCGGGTCCGCGAAGGGGTGCCAAGCATGAAGACGTACCCAGCACCTCCACCAGTGTGACGACGCGAGATTGACGAGCACACAAAGCGCCTCAAACAAATACAATTTATCGATCGCAGGAAACAGACTGCAACGACTTCTTCGTCTTTTGCCCTCGGCCAAGGACACTCGCGCTGCTTCGTTGTCTTCACCACTGGCACATATGCGCGGCATTATATATATATATATATATATATATATATATATATATATATATATATATATATATATATATATATATATATATATATATATATATATATATATATATATGTTATCCGGGACATGACGGCGACGGCTAAATCAGCGGAGAGTGTCCATATAATTTCTATCGTATTAATGAGCACACTACTGAAGGGTATCGCAGTATAACGCCATGAGCTAAATGTACATGACCTGAACTCACACGTGTTGAGCTCCTATAGTGACACACTCAAATACTGGAGCAGGAAAAATGAACTAAACAAAGGTATGCTCACAATCATTGTCGAGGACTGAGCAATGACTGATCTATCAATCAACGGATTGATTGATTGATTGATTGATTGATTGATTGATTGTGGGCACAAAATGAAATCTTGGTAGCAATCTTTATCACATTGCTGGTTTCTTCAAGAATATAGCTAGTTGTTACTTGCAACCTTAGAAGTCTCGCCCATTACTACTGCATGGAATAGACCCTATAAGAAATAAGCTATTCATAACCCACGCTAACTTTGAAAATACTGTGGCGCCATTACCATTAGGAATGAGGCTGAGAAGTTGTGAGGAGCCTTTCGGTTTCCACTTCCAGGTGAGGCCCTCGTACTTAAACTGGCTGGCCAGGCAGCTGAGCGTCACTCGATCCTGGTCGACGGGTATGACGTCAGAGGCGATGACCTCGAAGCCGTTCCTTGCGTCTGCGAGATTCCGTACAGGACCATGAATAAAAAGGTTAAGAGAAAATAAACACCGACAACCAACGTATATTAGTAAATGAGAGAATAGTGGAGTTGAGCATGTCAAAAACAGAATCGTACAAAGAACAGAAGGCGTTCTATAATGCGACAGTGAACGGTAAACGTCAAGTAGCTAGCAAGTAAGGCTAGAAATCAGATAAACGATAACAATATGGGTAATAAAGCAAGCTGACAGAGTTGCCTTTACTACGAAAGTGGTTGGTCCATCCGAAAAGAACTGGGGCAAATCATGCTTCTGGGTCGGCTGAGACTCGGGTGGCACTACCGCACTTGGGGGGGGGGGGGGGGTAATATCATAACAGTATGTCAGTCACCCTTCATTTTTACTAGCTCAAAATTTTTCTCTCTGGTATTTTTTCTTCACTAACGTTTTGATCTTGGCTATTGGTTGGCACTTATTTTTTCGTCGCACAAGTAAAGTTCATTTTTAGGCGCACTGTGCGAACATGCTTCAACATTTACAGCACGAACGGCGCACGTTACCTCCAGGAGCGTTTACGCGAGATGCGAACCCACCAGTGACGTAGAACCTGACGACGCTGAATCCGCTGCCTTGCGGGTTTTGGGCCACGCACCGGTACAGGCCAGTCTGATGGGCGCTAAGCCGAAGCGTCAGGTTGCGGTGTCGCTGTCCCTCAGTGCTGCTCACCAAAGGTCCCGGCGGGGTGCCAGCGTTCTTGTGGGAGCTGTTGGCGGCCAGGCGGTCGAACACACTGCCCAGGTCGTCGCAATCGCGCGGTTCCACGCACTCGTGCCATTCCCACGAAGCGTTCAGCGGCGAGCTTCCTTTCACCGTGCAGACCAAGGTGTAGTCGGAGCCGTTGGCGTAGAACTCTGTGTTGTTAACCACCGTGACTACGGGCTTGGCTGTGGACGAAGACATGTGACCGTACCAAAGCAAGTCAGACGTGACTCCAAGTAACGTACGAGGGTTTTATTCGCTCTTAAAGACCCGATTGTGCTGCTTATTCGTGCACTAAGGATGCATGGTTGTGGTGTGAAACGAAGACAAAAAAAAGCTTGATTTGAACAATTTGTCAAGATAAAGCTGGAAATGTTGCTAAGGGGCACTCTCCAACTTTCCTCAAAGCGGTGGTTTCGGGAATTAATGCAGAATAAGCTAAAATTAACTGAAAACAACATATATTGATGATAAGAAATCAAATTCGGCGTGATTGTGGAAGTTTCCTACCGTGGGTGGTATATGAAGATAAATTAAGATTGAATCACGTTTCAAAAAGTTCACTCTTACACTAGAGTCTCAAACACACAGCCCGCATGGGCTCCGCGGATTTACAGGAAATTAACTTGGAGGACTTTTTTAAGTTATAGTGGCATTACTTTTCCCAGCTTTCAATTAAAAACACTTTATTCAGGTGAGCTGCAGACACACGACTGGTGTCAAGCGTTTGTTTTTTCCTGAGGTAACCCACGTGGCCATTATATGTTGAAACATCACTGAAAAAGAACAACACAATTTTGGAACTTTAGTCTTTCTCAAGATCACTAGCGATATCTGCCTCCAAACATGAAGTCGAACCTCCTTCAAATACAAGATATGGTATGACGTTCTTTCAAATGACAACGTTGGGTAAATTTACATTAAAATCACGTCCCCCCCTTCTCCCCATGGTTTTCTTCACTGCCATGGTTCCGGCCCTTATTAGATTGAATTTTGGGATTGCGCTTTGATGGTTGAGGTGAGCTCGAGACCTCTGCGATATGGGATGAACAGAGAGCGTCAAAAACTGTAAAGCATACACAACAGTGCGTTCAAATTAAATGTGTGCTATTCGATCAAACATCATTTAATTCGATTTGACGCAAATTGAACGGAACTGAGCCCTCTGTCAAAATTTTATAAATGATATATATGTTAC
The DNA here is from genome assembly GCA_013436015.1 of Rhipicephalus annulatus. Classification (NCBI taxonomy): domain Eukaryota; kingdom Metazoa; phylum Arthropoda; class Arachnida; order Ixodida; family Ixodidae; genus Rhipicephalus; species Rhipicephalus annulatus. Next base: position 476,543 of record WOVY01001901.1, read on the forward strand.
CGTTAAATAACACCAGACCGCCAAAACTAAGTCCTAGTTTTCTGTTGGTTCAGCGTTCCTCAAGTACCAAGGCATGTACCCCTGTATCCACGTGCAGTTAACAACAAAAAAGCTCACTTCTAGCCGTCCAAGTCAATCGATGTTTTAAATGCAAATGCATTTCTTAGACGGACTATGTCAAGCGTCCGTCGGGATCCGTCCACCGCCCTCTCCCATAGCAACAGCTGCGAGTGGGCGCGTCCTTAGCAGCCGGAGCCCCCACCATGTCACGCTTCAGCGTCGGCAGCTGTCAGCAACAGCTGCGGGCGCGCGTGCTTATCCCTTAGCAACCGGAGCCCTTCCCCTCCCCCCCCCCTTGACTTGAACGTCACTTTCCACCGCCTCAATGCAATGCATTTGAAACGCGTTTGTAGCATTTGTGCTGCCAGCGTTTGTGTAGCATTTTAGGGGTGAAGCTCCTTATAGCGGCACCCGTTCGTCCATCGTAGTCGTTGTAGTGTGTAACAAGTATAACATTTTGACCTCCAAGGTGGTGCCAATGAGAGATTTCTTCTGTGCGTTGTTGAAAAATAAAAAATAGTACTCAATGTACATGCCAACAGCTGATAATGGAGAATGGGAGACAGGAGCATTCGGCTTTTAGTTAACGCGCACGCTGCGATCCCCATTAGCAGCCATTGGCATGTACATTGAGCACTATCTGACAAGAAAGGGTTGCTACGTTATACTCGCTGGGCGTAACCTCCTTGGTTTTAGAAAGGTTTAGCGAGCGTTGGGCCCAGTGCCATGAATACAGTGAACTAGTATATACCATGAACTCGAGGTGGTTAAAGGTGGGAAGTAGACCCGAAGCGCAAGCCGTAAGAAAGTGTGCGTGTGCCACCTCTCGTTTAGCCCTTGGAATGTCCGCTGGATGGCGGCGCTTCTATATGGGGAATATATCATGAAAAGATGTGAGATGGTAGTACTTGGAGTGTTTAATAGATGGACGAAAAGACACACAGACAGATGCATGGATGGACGCATGAACGGACATAGGGGCGGACGCATGGAAGGTCACACAGACGGACGAATGAACGGACGGAAGCAAGAACGAATGGACGGACGAATGCTTCGCCCCACTCTCCCTCATTCACTCCGTGGGTATGTTGCCAATTTTTTTTAACCGTGCACGCTATAACTACTAAAACTGGAAACGCACACCACGTTTCTCGCGACAGAAAACTGCCACTTGCGGCGAACGGCGCTATTGTAATGTGTAAAAAAAAGAAAACATTATTCTTCTAACGCTGGGTTATGACGTGCGAAACGCCGTTATGGACGCTACGCAATGCATTCGCATTTCCTCACGATTTCCTTCAGGGGGGAGGGGGACATTTTTTTCTGCTCTTCTGTCCACATTTATGAAGCTATGACGTCCACGACGACGACAATATGTGACCGAATGCACATTGTCTCGAGAAGAAACCTTGGCTAGCTACCGTGTCTACTCGCACACAACCAGCCACTGTTTAACTATGATGCTGGATGTGTGCTTTAACAACACAATCTTTCTCCAATATCAATTCAATAACAGGTTTACCTACGAAAATTCTTTGTCTTCGCTCTAGAAGCCTAGAGCAAAGTTTGGCGTCAAAAGTGGTATGCTCACACAAGATGCTGACGTTGAATGTGATCTTGGAGGTGGAGTTACGTATGCGTGCGAACAGCGCGTACTCGCCGCTGTCGTCGAAGCGCGCGTTGAACTTCTCAAGCATGACTCGTGGTTCGCGGTACCACAGGAGCAGCTCCGGGACCTTTTCAAGCGGCGCGCCGTCCTTGTCCCACCAGAAGAGCGTCTCGGCGAAGCTCGGATGCGCCTGCACCGTTACCACCAACTTGAAGCTGCCCCCTTCAGGAAACACCAGGGAATTCGATGTGTCCAGGTCAGTGGCCAGCTTCACGTGCGCCAACCGTTCGGACTCTGCACGCGGACGAGAACAATAAGGGGTGGCGTTATAACCGAAATACTATTACGGTGAAAGCCTCAGATGCTTCATCATAACCAAAAATTGATCGTTGACGAATGCAATAACTCATCGCGTGATAACATCGCATATGGCGTCACCATGACGTCCCACATTGCCAAATCTTGTGATGTTGTCATGACACCACATAACATGACGTCACAGGAAGACCTCACAATGACCTAACATGACGTGACAAGAAGACGTCATCATGAGATTACGTGACGTGACAGGGAGACGTCAACGTGGCATAAAAGTGGCGTCGCAGGAAGACGTCAAGGTGAAATAATTTGATGTCACAGAAAGACCTCATAATGACTTAACATGTTATTACAGGAAGACGATACAGTGACATAATAACGTGACGTCACAGGAATACGTTATAGTAACATGCCGCGGTTACAGAGGGAGACGCTATAATGACATAACATGATGTCACAGGGAGACGTCCCCCTCTCTCTCCTCTTGGCTTCCCTCCCTGCCATAGTTTCCCAGAGGCGTTTACATTCACATTGAGCATGCGCGTCCCATCCCATCTCTCAATTGCTTACGCGTCCCCCTCTCTCCCCTCGCAACCCCAACGCCGGCAGCGTCTGCTAGCAATTTTCTCGATTGAAAATCCGACCACTCGAGCTGCAGAATCGTTCACTGACTTGACCTCCAAGGTAGTGCCAATGGGAAATTTCTCATGCGAGTTATTGAACAATAAAAATTTGCAGCGTGCCCGTTCATTAAAAGCGGACTGCGGTTCTGTGTCGAATCGACGTCTTCTATATATCATAGCTTATTAGCAGTGATTGGCATGTTCCAGTAGAAAACACTGGTCCATTCCTGCGTGCTTTGCGCCTCCCCAGGTTTCTCTCATGCGCAACGCCGCGAAGAACGTCAACGCCGACGCCAGTGTAAACAATGGCACCGGCTGCTTCGCATCTAGACATTGTTCCCTTTAATGAAAGATGGTGCAATTTCTTTCACAAGCATATTTGTAATGTTTGATTTACAACAGCTAGTATATTATGTCAACAGGTGTCGCAATCAACAGCAATGGCTGTTATTTTGAGAGAGAAAAAACAAAGATAATCAACATTTCAGAATTGTCATGCAAACTACATATAGAAATCGTGACACATGAACACTAGGGTTAGATTTGTTAAAAAGCGTTGCAAAATAACTGTGCTCAGCGCCTCCAATTTCGAGATCGCAAATACGCTTGCTGTCTACGCAAGTGCACTTGCTCTTTGCACAAAAACATGACCTCAGGCTATTCTTGAAATACTCACGCACGTGACTGCCAGAGTTCCGATGTTCACGTGTCACTGGAGTCATAGTAAGGAATGCCGCTCACCAAGAAAGAGAGAGGGAAAGCAAGAATTGATGAAAGGCAGGGGTGTGAACCAGGACTGATCCCTGAGGGCTATCATATACTGGAAAAGGCGGAAGGAAAGTTAGAGAGTTGGAAAGAAAAGTCGCTGTTTCGACCGACCTAACAGATCCGCCTTTGACATCGCAGGCGCGGAATCAGTCCACCATCCTTGAGAAAACTCAGCAGTGCTTTCTCAAGGATGCCGAACTGACTGGCAGTGCCGCATGGCAGCATACTTGCACTTGAACGTTAAAACACCCTTCACGTCAGGTTCTGCACGCATCGTGGGACAGATCAGCGTCATGATCGATTGGTCGGTCAGAAGTGAACTACGAGGGCCGCATAGATTGCTAAAGTGGCAAGTAGGCAGCACTGCGTTGAAGCCACCAGAAACGCCCAGAACGCTAAGAATAAATAATGTTGAAAAAAAATAAATAAATGGGGAACAATACTAAAGGTGAAGAAAAGCTAAAGTCACAAGGCCTGCAGAGAATATACGTATGACTGTACAACTACAAGTAAGCGCTGGCTCAAGGTCAAAGCTCACGCATAGCGTCTCTAGGACGAGAACACTCTCAGTGGCACTATGTGTTAAATATGCTCCCCAACGCCAAGGTGTCGCAAAAGCTTGGGATGCCGTGCGACCTCCGGCCTTTTTTAGAGGGCTTCGCGGGAAAGTCACCTCTAAGATCCTGTCCAATCGAAAGCCGAGTCCTTCGTGAACAGGATCTCGCGATAATTGTTCTCGCTGGACAACCGGATAAAATTGCAGGAGGCATGAATTTTGCCACCCTCCCCATTTTGTCTTTCGAAAGACAAAGCATTCTTTTGCGTATACTGCAAGCAATTCCAGCATCTATCTATCTATCTATCTATCTATCTATCTATCTATCTATCTATCTATCTATCTGCCTACGGTGCTCTCGCGATCACCCCTTAACTTGCGGTGAACCAAAATTAGTATGAAATGGTAAGATTGTTTGATGAATATGATCCGCTGGTCATGACATGAATAACGTCACAATCTCGTCGCGTACTTTATCAAACACTTTCAGCCACACAGCGGCACACACCCGCGGGTGGGTATGTGCCACTGCTATGCGGGTATGCGCCACAAGCGATGAACAGTTTACACGTACCCCAGAACACGACAATTTAAATGCGAAAGTCTTAAGAAAAACTGGCATTGGCCGCGTTGAACAGATGAACATCATGGTCCCAGACGGAATCGAACCCAAGCATTCTACCCGGCAATCAGGCTTGCTACCACAGAGCCACGCGGCCACGCCACGTCTCGATACTGCTTTGGAAATATCCGCTGTTCACATGCAATGTTGGTGAAACGTCAACTGTGATTGCAGTGCTGGCTATCCAATTTTATGAAGATACCATATGTATTCCAGTAAATCAGCCACCTAGTCGGGTTAACGTCAGTCGTAGTTAAGTATAATTCACTGAAGTTTGTTTAGCAGTGTCTAGGCTACCATTTTCGCGAGCACAAGCGCTACATATCAGACTACCTCTTCTCGTGTTGTTTATACTGATGTTACTGTTGGCATCACTGCGCAAGTGTAAGCAACTGGTTATTTAAAACAAGTGCGACTGTTCAACATATGTCTGTGCGCACAACATATTTACACATAATAGCGTTATTTAGTAACTTGTCGCTCAATAACAAAAATTACAACGCGGTAAACTTCCCTCCGCATACTTCGCATAACATCGATTCCCTACGTATAAAGGATCTGCCCTTTTTTTATTTAAAGATGATAGTCTTTCTTGGGGACCTTCGACGGAAAAATTTTGGTCTGTCTGTCTGTCTGTCTGTCTGTCTGTCTGTCTGTCTGTCTGTCTGTCTGTCTGTCTGTCTGTCTGTCTGTCTGTCTGTCTGTCTGTCTGTCTGTCTGTCTGTCTGTCTGTCTGTCCTTAATGATACCTCAAACGCCATCAAACGGCCAACCCCATCCGCAGTGCCCACCAATATTTCTCAAGGTTTAGCGTTCATAGCTGTGCGATTTTCAATCAAAAAGCAAATATTGCGCATATCTGAGGTGCCATAACAACACGTCTATGTTTTGTATGTCTGCCTTTATACCAGAAGAGGCACACACAGGGAACTCTATAAGGACTATAGCGTTTATCGCCTTGCGCTGACAGTGCAACACGATGCTCAAAAAGGTAAAGCGTTGCCAACGCTTTGCTACGACGACATGATGGTGGCACCTGCCCGTCGCTTTGCGTTCTACACCTTATCACCTCCGAGGCTGGCGCGCATCTTTCTCCACGGGCGCGCACGCCTTCCTTTTTGAAGACAACTGCCAGATGGCGCTCAAGTCTAACGTGCCTCGATGCGCTCGTTGGCCTCCGCTACACGCTCGAGGCACTCTAACGCAGTGCCTCCAGAATACCATTGACCAATTTTCTTCCGCTGAATATCAAATAAACGTTTTGTTCACTCTCTCTAGATGCAAGACTATCGTCTTTCGACGACATTTGCAGGGTTAACATGCTGATTCGGGCCAATGTTTCTGAGTGTATGGACATCTGCACTCTTTACGAACCACAGCCATGATTTGAAACACTTACTAAAATTCAGCTTGATTGATGAATGCGTAACGCGCACTTTGTATTTTTCAACCTTGGGTGTAACTGAACATCATACGGTGCATGGCATTGACTTTGAATGAACTTATTGTGCTCGCCAAGATACTTGCATGCAGAGAAAGTTAGGCGCACATGTTTATGGTTTATGTTCCTTGTTCTGTTGGTTTTGACATGTGCTACAGTGACGTTTGTAACGAAATACCTTCATTTGATTGATTTCCTTTTTCAAACATAAGGTTACGGTGCTTTGAGTTATCTGATATTAGTAACTGCAGCTCAGAGGATAAAAGTTTTACGTGTCTGCAACGAAGCGCTGAATTTCTTTAAAAAATCGAGAATATAGAAATGTGACTCTACGCACATTCATTGATTTTGTAAACGCATACCCTGCTTAGTAAACTTTGCCTAAGTACAGCACTGCGAAACTATAGAAACGTCGGGAAGCTTAGGGTCCGAAGTGCCGAGCGGGTCTCGAATCCCTTACCGTAGACGGAGACGAAGACTGACTCGTTGCGCTTATTCCCGCCGTCGTACGTGCAGGAACACGTGTAAAGCCCTTCGTCGCTTCTCTGCACGTCCCGAACGGTCAGCTGCGACGTCACAATGTACAGCATGAAGTGGTCTCGCCCAAACGTCTTGTTGTGGCGGATTGGCTTGGTCTCTTTGATGCGGGAGCTCTGAAAGAGGAGATGTGATACTGTGCTTTGATGGCGCGAGACAGAGATGAACGCTTGATTTTTTTTGTTGCTATTGCTGTATTTTTGTTTCATTTCTGTATTTTTGTAATATAACCTGAATCTGCTTGCATTTCCTCCCTGTTTTTGTAACGGGTGGTTGGCGACCGGAAGTTGGACTATGGACGTCAATGCAAAGGCGTAAGTGCGAAAGATGCGCAGGCAATTGCATACTTTCTAATAGACACAATTTATTGAGTTTTATTTATTCAGTATTTTGCCAATATTTATAAGTACACACTTAAAGACATAAGGCAGTGTGGAGCAGCGTTGCTGGTATGCGAATATACGTAAAGTAGTCCCCACCACCTATCGTTTACCGTTTTCAAATCATTCAGGGTAGTTAAAGATATAGTACCGCATATTCGGTACAAAATATTTCACGTAAGGACCGTCGAGATGACAACTGCTCCAAGGCTTCTCGGTATTTTTAACAGGTAAATAAATGACATCGCTTACGCTTCACATCATGCCAATTATGACGTGCGCACATAAGGAGAGACTGAGAGACACGGTGTGCCACTTACGACAAATTTATTCACAGGAGACAATATGTGCACTTATGCATCATAAAAAATGATGAAATACTTATATTCCTTTCCGCAAGGAAGCCACTTGTAAGATGCATCGTGCACTTTGCGCTTTTCTTGCGTAGGCCCTACGTGTTGCCATTTATGTAATAATATCTCGTGGTGCCTGACCGAGTCGGCCAGATCGCCTCCCAAACTTACGTTCTTGTTAGGGTAGTCCCAAGACATGAACAACATGACTCGCTCTTCAAATGTGACGGTGCAGTTGAGTGTGAATGAGTCGTTCAGAACTGGATGGAAGTTGTTCTCCTTCGAGATCGTCACGTCGGGCGCTGTTTGCACGGGTCCTGCAATTTGTTTAGTACACAAAGAAAGAGAACATGAATCAAAGGAGCGATTAACACAGTGATTGTTTCTTCGGTGGCCAGGTAAAGCCGTGCAGCAACACTCACGCCTGTAGTGGAAGTCTACGGCCATGGAAGAGTCGTTGTATACGCGTCCCGGCACCGTTCCGTTGCATATGAAGTGCCCAGAGAAGTAGCTGTGCGGGTAGTAGATGACGAAACCCCGCATCGGGTCGAACTCGACGTACTGCCGTTCCAGTGCCACCTCCTCCGTCTCGTCCTCGCCCAGTCCACCGTCTTTCCAGAGCTGGACGCGAGCACCCGAGTGAGTAGGCAGGCACGGCACGACCGTCTGCTCGCCGGGGCGCGCAGTCACAAATTTAAGCTGGCCCATATCTTTATCCGGCTGGAACAGGTAGTAGTCGTCTGCGAACAGCCAGGAGCCGAAATTCAGCTTAAACTGTGGAGGTGGTAGTGGTGGTGCAGTGGTGGAAAACATTTGTTAATTCATTTAAAGCGAGAGGTGTGGATGGGGCGAGCCTGAGGGCCCACCCTTCAAAGACACTATAGGACGGATCCCTTGTCCGGTACCCCTGTAGCTGCCCAGGCGGCCCGAGCTCTAGACACTAATGCCTTTTAGGCCCTGAGGTCGGAGCAGCCAAGCAGGGCAGCTCGTCAGACTTTCAAAGATGTCTGGCGATACATTCTTAACGATTCTTATCCAAGTTGCCTGGGTAAGAACGCCAGGTGGCTTTAGGGTGTGGTGTTGGCCTCACAACGTTATATGAAGCGTCTCTTGCGGCAATCCCTTAGTGCGGAAACAGACGTTGTTCTTACAAGGGAAGCACGTTTAGACGACCCTGCTTTTGTTACAACTGTAATAAACAGTGACCAATGAGTTACATCGCGACCGATGACGAAGCTGTTTCGCCCACAAAATGATGTATACGCTTTGGTATTATGTGGCGCAGTCTGATGAAGTAGGAAGGCCCAAACTGCCGTATGCCCTTGTGTGCATGGTCCTGTGGGTATTGAACGCGATTATGATTGTTTATGCGCCCTCTGAAGGAAAAAGCGTCAAGCACCTTCTACTGCATCGACCTTCGGTTTACTCAGCCTTGCGTAGCATTTAAAACACTAGATGCCACAAGGCGTGAAAACACGTAAGTGGTGCTTTCTGAACATCCAGAAGGTTCCATTGAAATGACGTGGAAACACTTACAGTGCGAACGCAAAATATTCTGCGCGCATCTTCAACCAAAAGGTGGCCAGCGCGCGTATGCAGAACGCAATAAAAGTACCCACCATTCACGAATACGTAAATTGACGTAGCGTTTCCTGCATTGGTGAGATCTGTGGTCCCGTTGTAGTAACAGGTGTAACGACCCAGGTCCATGACGTCACTGCTGTTGAGCTCGAAGACGCTCTTGAAGGGGCGAATGCCATCCACCTCTTCATCATAGATGGATGAGCGGAGGGACACGTTGTCCTCGAAACAGAAACGAAAAGGATGGAACTAGAGCAGGTATTAGCGATACATGAATGCGTATATTTTAAAAATATGGCACAATATGTAACAATGCGGTTGTTTGTACATTTGTGTGTTGTTTTCGGGCGCAAAAGCGTCTACAACATAGAAACGATTACTTTAACAGTGCACCAGCAAGACATGAACTTTGAAGCAACACGCAATATAGACACATACATGCGTAAATAAGCAAAGGCATCGTCACTCCTTCTTCGTATATACGTAGAACGATCAGTGCTCGACGACTTTCTAATGCTTGTTGCCATTTTGTTCAAAAGATGTGAGGTTTTTTTATTACTGCTCACTGGTACAAGATAACTGACATTATAGAAGTCAACGCTTTGATATCTCGCAGCTAATTAACAACAAATGAAAAACTAGAAGGCTTTGGATTTCAACCGCCTTTTGTGACCACGGTTTTTTGAAAAATGATTCCGAGGACGCTGGAACGGATTACTGTGTCGTTCGCTCCCATGCACCAGTGTTTTTTTTTAAGTCCAACAAATAATAAAAGCCTAATTAAGTAATTTGTGTATAGCTTATGGGTCTTAAGCACGCCAGTCGTAAAGAGGGCAGCAAACTTAATGCACCAAGAAAGAGTTCCGTGGCATAGCCATAGCTTTGAGGTTTTTCTAGACAACGTAAAGAAAACCCGAGATCCTCACCCGCAGTGTGCAAGTAATCTGCGGATGCCCGTTACAAGTTTATCAACGCGCTGTAATGCGCATTTGTTGGGTATTGACGAATCCTTCACATCAGCGCTGTCACCGCTTTGTCTCGCCCGCCAAGCACATTGAAGATTACGCACCTTTTCTGCGTGGGAGCCCACAGTTTCATAGTGAGAGAGATTTTCCGTGTGACGCGGAAGCCAACGGACCCTCTCGCGCCATTCTACAGCGAATATCTATCTTAGTGGAGACCGGATTGGAAAAGCACTTGTGATGTACAGGTAGGAATTGATATATGTGGAATGATGTGCTATAGTACATATACGGTGAGTAGAAATAGAAAGGTGTGCGTGCGAACGTTTTATGAAAGTGTGAGCTACTGCAAGCAAACTGTACATTGACATTTTATTTCAACTGGTCTCTGTCTACTATTACGTTTTTTTTCGTTTTATCATTATTCATTTTGGCCACCATTCATTATTGTTATTTTTGCTGCAGAACTTATTGCTATTGCCGCATGGTTTGGCGTACTAAGACAGGCTTGTAGAGCTATAGCCAAGGAGTGGCTCAGTCCCAACTTCCTTGTCCTCTTTCACGTTGTTCGACCACGCGAAACCATGCGGCAATATGGAGTAGCCGAGGTGATGGGTAGTTCAACCTCTCCACAGCAAAACAGATAGGAGAGAACAGCCTCAGTCACTCAGAAACACACAAGATCACGAGCGCAACTAAACACTATGAACAGGTCTTAGAACTCAGAACAATCTGAGCACCGAAGAATTGACAAGAGTCAGCACGTAAATGTGCATTCCGTACAGCAGCACTCAGCTTTTTACCCTTCTTCTCCACACCCTATCCTTTCTCCTGCCTACGTCAATAGTTTCTTATTTATTAGATGAACTCAAATGATACTTCGCTGTTTCGTTTTCCACTCGTACAAACGTGTGCAAAAAGTTTTCATTTCTAAACGGCGTCTCCCAACTATCGTTAAAGCTACACCATGTTGCATGATTGACGCAGCGCTACAGTTACGAAAATGAAAGGAACACAAAGTGCACCGAACGAGCATGCAACTGAAATATTCATTTCACAAGAACGAAAAGCGAAAAAAAAAATACCGGACATAGCAGACATGCGCATAAGTAAGCGCTGGTCCTGTGTACTCTGCGTTCCTTTCGTCTCCGCCTCTACAGCGTTACGTCAATCATGCAAGCATTCGAGCAGCCCAAAGTTACATTCTACTGAATACAGCGGCTTTGCGGAGGTCATTCAAGAGAGTGGCTATACATTTCTGTGAGCTTCAGCTCATACCGGTGGACGTAACAGAACTCTGTATTAACGTTCTGCTATATATATATATATTTCGTTTATAATCAGGCTTTATTTCACCTCACAGCTTCTCCATAACGACAATGATGTTCTCGATGGCAACAAGATGACGATGCTTCCAGACCACACGCGATAACGGTGTTAAGGCATGAACACGCCAAAAATTCATAAACACATTGCGACTCCATCGTGTGCTGAATTTAAGTAAAGGGAAAGAATATATGTAAATATGTATAAGTGTCGTTAGGCTTGGCAAAGCTGTAATTTCATTTCACCGCTTTGAATGTCGAGGCACGGCCATAAAGTGCGTATTCTTTTAACGGCCACAGACGCAATTATCGTAAGTGTCTCGAGAAGGGGCAACACTTCCGGAAGGTCGAATAAGTGATGCGGTCGCTTGATAACAGCAGACAAACAGTTCAGGCAGAAAAACAGTTCCTATAGGGCGCTACGTATGGTATGGTACTTACTCCTACCGGTGGGAGGGACCAGGCTAGCGGGTACCTGCCGTAGCATGTTATCCGCAGAGTGCTGTTGGCCGGAATGTCGATGTACGCTGTGTCAATGTCCAGCTTTGGAGGGAGAAACTGAGAAACTCCGGACGTCGCACCTGCGAATATTGTGCATAAAGGCGTTCTTTAGGACAACCTTGTTCTTTCTCTTTTTGTTTCTTTTTTTCACGATAGCCATTCCGCATAAACGTTACACTAACACGCTACATAGCAGTGTCTTGAATTGTGCGTTCTTTTGTCTGTCCTATTGTTTGTATTGCCTGCCATGAGATTGAACAATATCTACGAATGTTCATGCCTATGGCACCTTGCATTTACTTCTCAGAAACGGCAACGCTTGAATACTCTATCTCGTTTCGCTCAGGAAATGGCATCGAAGTGATCATGTTTGCGAACGCTTGGCGTCGCGGTTTTTATTTTGGGGGTATAGAGCTGGCGAAACGAATAGGCCCATACGAGCTAATCAGAATAATATAACATGGACGTCTTGTTGCACGCAGGTCAGTGCACGCCTGTTAATATTTGTATGAAGGCACTAGCTTCTTCGACTGCTATGCCATTTGCGCAATAGCCTTGGTGTTTCACACAGCCCGTTCCCTCGCTGTGCGACAAGCGCGTGCAACCGTTACAGTATGCATGTGTCAGCTGTACCGTGCAGCGTAGGCAAGCAGCAACCGGTGTTTGCACATCGGCGGTGGGATTCACGGCACCATTCACGCGGATATTTCGACTAGGTGTGCTTGCCTTTTTGTGCTAACTAATCATAACAATAATAATCAGACAGACAGACAGACAGACAGACAGACAGAACAGACAGACAGACAGACAGACAGACAGACAGACAGACAGACAGACAGACAGACAGACAGACAGACAGACAGACAGACAGACAGACAGACAGACAGACAGACAGACAGACAGACAGACAGACAGACAGACAGACAGACAGACAGACAGACACTAGCCAATCACAAGTATTCTTTTCCGTGACTCTGGATCATGAGAAAAGACACGGCCGTCCATCCGTAGTTCGACACCAATTGCATTACTACGCTGCGCAGATTTGAGTGAGTTGAGGCAAATAGCCGGACGTTGCCTCCCCTCGCCCTCTTGAGACCTATGAAATAGCTCGGAGATCGTTTCGGTAGACAATACGACTGGCTTCGGCATAGCATAGAGAAACCAGAGGCCTTGGCGACGTGCAGTATTCCTCGGCGACTGTCTGTAAAGATCAACCGTGGAAGTCGGAATCAGTCACTCCAATCTCCGAGACTCCCCGTTTCATGATCGTTCTCGAATGATGCCCATCTCTCTCTGCATCGTTCGAAGGCAAAATAGCTTACTTCCGGAACGTTAGCCTCGTTCTCTTAAGACGCGATACGATTAAGTTTGTTCATGGAGCTAGGCGGGCATCTTGCTCTGAAGCCCAGCTTCAGTGAAAGTGAGCACGACAACAAGGTGAGGAGAGAGAACACTTGGCATACATACAAGTAATGTGCTCTACAAACGAAACTCGACGAATCATAGTGTTTTCGGGCACAGTGCGATGCAGTGAAGAAACGAAACAAAAGATTGAACAAGCTTTATTGAAAAACAAGAGCGGTAATATGAATGCTTAAGGACCTCCATTTCTCTCTTTTTTTTTGCTTTCCACCTGTACTTGGCGCACAGCTTTGAGTACTTGGAGCATATGCTGACATTGAGGGACTTGGCACTTTTTTTTACCACTGCCCAAAATAACCAATCGGAACGACCAGCATGCGTTATCCAAAGCTCAACATTCCATTATTGCCTGCTTCGTCTTCCACCTGTTTAGACAATCTTCTTTTTTTTTTTGCTGCGATGGGAACGACGACTTGTTTCTTGAGCCTGCGCCAGCTGCTTCTGATTTTCTAGGGTGTCTTTTGTCAGTGGCAACATCCCTTTTATTAGAGCATCTTTCGGAAGAGGGCGTGCTTCTAGAGGTGCAGTGCAAGCGACATGTCTTGGGACGACGTGGTAATTAAGTGAAATTTAGCAAGTGGACATCATTTCTCGTCGGGTTGAGTGAACGTTCCGCTACGGAGGCGTCAGTGTAGCTGAGAAATCTAGCGCAGTGCCTGAATTCTTCGTATCACCCCATTAGTAATGCGCAAACGTGCATAGGAACCGTGTTACCTATCCTCCGAGAGTTCTATATCCTGATGTAAGTCGACGGCGTTGTTTATTCTTTTTTATCAGACACAAGAAAACCTGTCTGTACATCTGTAATTGGATATCCTGTGAAGAAGCTGATGGCAGCATTGTCCTTGCAGAAAACGTCGATAAAGATACTACGCAGAATGGCGAATCCTGAAGAGACGTCATCATAGGGGAGACCTCATCTTTTGTGTTTCTGGCACAGCTCATTTATTTTATTTATTTATTTATTTATATACTGAAGCCCTGTAAAAGGGCTATTGAGGGAGTGGGGTTATACAGTGCAAAAAAATCGCGAGAAAAAAGATACATAGGAAGTATCATGGAAAGCTGGGCAGGCGACAGAGGCGTTCTGGCGCTTTCTTTCTTTCTTTCTTGCTTTATTTCTTTATTTCTTTCTTCCTCCATCTGTAATTAGACCTTCGTACGCGTGCTTAGCAGAGAGAGAGAGAGAGAGAGAGAGAGAGAAGTAAATGTTCATTTTGAAACAGTGCTTCGAGCAATGCCCGGTGTCACCCTAAGGTGAAAGGGCTCCTTAGTCCAGGAACACTCTGGATTCTACTACCCTCTTGGCCCTGACGACGAGTTGTTGTTGGTCTTCTAGGTCCTCGAGGGCGAGCTTCGCCTCCCACGTTTCGGTTGGGTGTTCGTTCGTCCGTCCTGCTTCGTTATCAGTCGTATGTTGTTGCAGAATACGTCTGGCAATACACTGGCATGCAAGAAGCAAGTGTGCCAGGGTGTCCGGTACGTTGCAAAGCGAGAGAAACGAGAAAAAAGGAAGGCAGAGAGGTAAATTAGATGCTAGTATCCAGTATGCTACCCACACTGGGGTTGGGAAATAAGGGATTGAAAATGCGGGACAGTTAAAATAAACAAGATAAAAACATGGACACACCTGAACACACAAAATCAGTCCACTCAGAGGCGTTCCGACAGGCCAGTATTTCGCAAGAAGCCCAGTAGCGCTTGCACGGCCTTCTTCTGCGATGATGCATCATGACGATGGCGCAGTATGCTTTCATCTGACAGCGGCTGGTCATCTAACTTGTTTAGTGTATTAGAAAGGTATTGTCTTTCTAGGTTATATTCCGGCAGTCACACAGGACGTGTCGAACTGTCTCTTCGTCCCCGCAGTGTGCACAGGCGGTGGTCTTGGCCATCCTTATGTGGAGCGCGTATGCACGGGTAAACGCGACTCCCAACCATAGTCTGGGCAGAGCAGTAGAGTCACCTCGTCGAAGTTTTGTTAGAAGCTTTAAGCTTAACGTAGGATCAAGGGATCGTAATCCTGCATGCGTAAAAAGAGGCTCATTCTAAAGTGACATAGAACGTTAGCGAGCAAGCATGCGGAGCCTTCTAGCAGCGTCTGTCCTAGAGAGAGGTATTGACTAATCGTTGTCTTATGTATGCGCTGAACGGGCAGCTTGATCAGCCCGTTCATTACCGATAATTTCACAGTGGCTTGGAAACCACTGAAACATAACGTGGTGCCCTTTCTCTGTTACATGGTGTAGCATTTCTGCTGTCTCAAATACCAACTGCTCGTGCGAACCACTGCCTAGATTTGACAGAAGTGACTGCAGGGCCACCTTGCAGTCACAGAAGATCGTCCATCGTTGCGTGCTTTGGTCGTAAATGAAACGCAACGCAACGCGAAGCGCTGCAAAGTCTGCTGCCATTGATGTAGTTGCATGAGCTGTCCTGAATTTGATGGTTGTGGCGTGCGTTGGAATAACGACCGCCGCTGTTGAGCTGTTTGGCAGGATGGAGCCGTCGGTGTGGACGTGGGTGCAGTCTTGTTACTGCTCGTACAGCATAAGTAAAGCGAGCTGTTTCAGGGCTAGTATTGACAAATCTCGTTTTTTCTGTATCCCTAATATTGTCTGGTTGATGACTGGCTGTTTGAGGCACCATGGAGGAACTGAAGGTCTCGCCGCGGGCGTAAAACCAGTTGGTAGAGAGTCAACATCTGCAGTTACTGTTCGGCAAAAGGAAGTATGAGGCCTATCCGCTGGTAGAGAGGCTGGATGGTGACGGGGAGTCCGGGCCACATGCCTTGTGTGTGTTCTCAGAGCTTCAATTTCAATATCAGTCTGCACGAGGTGGTCTTTGGTTAAAGCTGTCGCCACTGTTGAGGCCCCCTGAGGCAGACCTATCGACAGATTCAAAGTGCCTGTGCTTGAACGCTTTGTATCATGCGTCGACCTGTTTCACTGGCGTTTCATAATGCCAGAAGATGGTATCGTAGAAAGCCAAGTAAAAGCACCATGTACAGTCGTAACATGGCATTGGGCTGCATTCCCCAAGTATTTCCAACGAGAAACATGAAACTATGGCATATGTCCATCAATCACTTTTTCAAATACGGCACATGAGGGCTCCATGATATGTCCCTGTCGATTATGACACCCAGAAATTAGTGAGATTGACAATATGGTATCTTTTGACCATTAATTTACACACTGTAATTCGCAATGGGTTTCCGCGTAAATGCCAGAAGAGCGCCCTCTCTGGAGGAAATTTCCAGGCCATGATTGTGGAGGTATAAAGCAGTTGCAGTAGCAGCTCTGGATTCTCGCTCGTAACTGCAGGCGAGTTACCGCAGATGTCCAGATGCAGATGTCATCTGCGTATGTTGATATACAAATGTTGTTTGGTAGCTGCGTATGGAGAGCGATCAGTGTTAAATTTAATAGCACGGGGCTCCATACACAACCCTGAGGGTGGCTCAGTACACCCTGAGGGACGCCATGACAACTAAAATCTGCAAAGGTGTTCCCGGCCTCTATACTCAGAAAAAAGATCGCATTTGGAGATAGCTGCGTATCAACTTAAACATTCGGCCGCCCACTCCAATCTCTTGAAGTGCGGCAAAAACGGCTTCATTAGTAACGTTATCATAGGCTCCTTTGACGTCAAGGAACAGAGAGGTGCAAAGACGCTTATGACCTTTCTCATGTTCAACGCACGTGATTAGGTCGACGACGCTATCGATCGATGATTGACAACGTCAAAAGCCAGCCATGGCATTTGGGTAGATCTCTTGACACTCCAATTACCACTCCAGGTGGCCTAGGATCATTCTCTCCATCCCTTTACCCATGCAACTAGCCAATGCGATCGGGTGATAGGAGAAGAGTTCCGATGGTGACTTGTCAGGTTTTAGCAGTGGTACTAGACGACTAGTTTTCCAACTTAAGGGGACAGTGCTCTCCAGCCAACAATCATTATATATATAGTTGAAGCAGAGCTTTTATCACGCGCTTACCCAGATGACACAGGGCTCTGTGGGAGATTCCGTCAGGTCCTGGTACGGAGGTACGTTTGCGCGAAGCAAGTGCTGCCTTAAGCTCCTGAATGCTGAACGGTAAGTTCATACAGGAATCACAAGGTGGCGGACAACTGCTCGACAGTTGTGAGCTGTTAAGTACTGTAGTTTGCCCTGATAATCCGGCGCAGACCTCTTCAGCAACGTCCACATCTGGTCAATTTTTGTAAAGGGCTAAGGCCTTGAATGGTGACCTCTGAATGGGGGATGAGCGTAAACCTCGTACCGTCCTCCATAACTGCGACAAAGGCTTGCGAGGGTCGAGTGACTCGCAGAAAGTAATCCAGCGTTGAAATTGTAGCTTGTCCAACCGACGTTGGATCTTCTTCTGCATACGTCTAGCAGTCCGTAAATCTTCTATGTCCTTCGTGCGCCGGTACCTTCTTTCAGCTCGTCATCGTAAGGCTCGAAGCCGCTCCAGCTCTCTGTCAATGTCCATGACTTTTACAGAGCATGGGATCGTACACACAGTCTTTTGTACAGTGCTCTTGATGGCCTCTTGTAAATCGGGTATGTGTTCTTGGCATTGGTCTTCCATACGATACTGAAGTTTTTTCCAGTCCACTTTTTTAACCGTGTCGCGAACTTCAGGAGGTGACAATCCGCTGATCTTGACGTATGTTGGAATGTGATCACTCCCATGCGTTTCTATACCCGTAAACCATTCAGTAGGCTTCACTAGGCTTCGCGAAACAAAAGCCAAGTCGAGACAGCTGCTGTATGTGGAGCCACGTAAAAATGTAGGACTATCATCGTTCAATAACCAAAGTTCGTTGTCGGAGGCAAAAGACACCAAGTTTCTGCCCTTAATGTTGGTCTTCTGACTTCCCCATGTTGTCTGATGAGCGTTAAAATCCCCGATGATAACACACGGGTCAGGCGTTCACGCTATGATGTCTTGTAGTCTTTTTTTTATCGAACCAACTTGATGGTGATAGGTATGCGCCAACCACATTGATGTTGAGCCTCCTCTCTTTCACTCTTAAGCATACGTATTGATTTCCGCCAGGAAGTGGTACAGGTTGAAGGACGCAAGTGGGGTCTTGACGAATGAACACCAGAACCTTGCTGCGTTCAGTAACAGTAGACGACATAAAAGTATCGTATCTCGAGAGTATTATTGCACTCGAGAAGTTAGGCTCGCAGAAGACGATTACAAGAAACATAATGACGTACACAACTCGACTGAAATCAGCAATGCACGATCTTAGCCCCTGGCATTACACTGCAGTATTGCTGCTTTACGAACATCATCCCTGAAAGACAGTGGTGGATTAGCCGTAGTCTACTCTAGGGCTGCTAGCACTGGACTCAGCGCGTCCAGTAATTGAAGGACACTTTTGACTGACGGTGTATTCATGTTGCTTAACAACATGTGAATGGTGTCCACTAATGATCGCAGCATCACCATCACGTGATGATCTGGCTTCCCGGCCATTGCAGTATCTTGTGCTTGTTCTTGAGACGGCTTCTATTGAGGCTCAACAAATCGTGTAGGCTGAAGGGGTGGCCATTCCTTTGGTGAGAGAGATCTATCAGTTTCTTCTCTTTCGGCGCAGATGTTTGGCGTGCTAGGAGCCACGTCTCTCGATTTTACTTGAGTTTATGACTTTTTCGTTAGATTTGGCACTGTCCTTCGCGAGGACCTTCGACGATGATGGCACCTTCGCCTTACTTTTTGCGCAGCTTCTCTGTGAGTCGAGTTGTCTCACACCATTTGCCTTAGAATAGAAATCTCCTTTTTAATCTGAGGACATTCCTTGGAGGAAGCATTGTGAGCACCGTGGCAGTTGGGGCATTTCAACGTAGTTGCACTACAGTTGTCTTCTAAGTGGTGTTCAGTGCATCGGGGACACACTGCAGAATTTCTGCAAACGCCCTTCACGTGGTCAATCTTCTGGCACATGAAACACTGCATAGGACTTCGGAATAAATGGGCGAACCTGGTGACGAAAATCGCCAACCTTCACATGAGAGGGACTACATTCACCCTTGAATGTTATTCACACACAACGAGAGTTGCCTAGGCGACCAGCATGCACAATGACGTTGTTTTCACTCACTAGCTAGTTCTATCAGTACAGGGAAATCTTAATAGGCGATTTCAATGTTATATAACTCGTCTTACGGTGTTACCATTCGCTGGTATGATGGATCGAACTTTGATGTTTCCCAGCTCCGACACATGCTGCAGCGTGTTCTGTGCACTCAGGTTCATCGCGTCAATTGCGAAAATATTCTTCCTCGTCTTTATTCTGATGTCCTTAATCTCGTCAGGCAGAATGTTTTCGCGATACAAAGACAGTGCTTGCCTGTTGAGGACGCGTATATTGGCAGTAGTGGTCTGCGGCACAAACAGAATGGAGTGAAGCCATCCCTGAGACGCAGTTCTCACGGCGGCTGTTATTGATGCCGATGGTGCGTTCATGATCCTTCGTTTGGCCTTGCGGTAGAGCACAGGTTCAAAGCCGTCTTCCGATAACTCGTCATCTGATGCGGAATACAGCTGGGTGTCCTCGCTCTCACTAGATGCATTACCAAGCTTTCTTGAAGCAATGTCCATGGATGAACCGGTACCGGGCGGCATCTCCTGGGATTGTACATCCATCACTGCGATGTAGGGGGCGGGAGACCCCGCTGTTGCTCTGTGGAACGCAGAAAATACAGCACAGACGGCAAGATATGCTTAGCAGAAGAACACTACCTGTAATATAGGGACAAGAACGGCTTTTTTTCAAGCTGCAGCACTGTCATCTGAAGAACACTGCTCCATGCCTTACAAAATACACGTTTTTCGACTCAGCCGAATTACCCTAAATTTGCCAATAAAATACGGATATATGCAACAAGTCAACCGTTCCGACGTTTTAGTCCGCAGCAATTGTAACCACTGCAAGTGCTTGTAACTTCTGTAAGATAATGCCTTATTTCCCCGTTTTCATTTTTTGATACTGTGTCGTAATTTCTATTGCTCACCTATTGTCACTCAGCCCAGGCTGCAGCGCATGCTGATGACACTGAGTGTGAATAAACACTGTGGTAGTGTGTGATCAAAATGGTCGGGCTGATCAGCACCTTGCTATCCCTTCACAGCTGTCACGCCCTTCGAGTTCTTGCGCAGTCGTGAGGCTTCGCATATTTCACTTTGCAGCAGCCTGTTGGAGAGACTATAATACTCCCAGACTTTTTTTTATTTTCTTATTTTTTTTACTTTGCACATCTGCATTTTCATCTCCACTTTTCTTACTGCTTTTATTTTTCGCTCTTCGCTTTGTGTAGGGTAGCAAACTATACGTGCATAAGTTCTGGTTAATTTCCTGCCATTTCGCTTATTCGTTCCTATCTCTCTTTCAAGGTACAGATGGGACGCGAAATCATCGTAGTGTCCTTTACACTCACCCGCAGTATGCAACTAAAGCACTGCGACAACATTGTTCACTGTTTGTAAAGTATGAAGCAAAGCCAGTGTCACACTTCTGCCACCTGGATGCCACAATGACATCTTATTTCAAAACTTTATTGATTACAAGGTCAGCATGTGCGAAATCACTTGCCCATGGGAGTATGTTGAAGTTGTGTATTTCTACCAACGGTGTCACCTCACACTCGAGCGTATGAAGTCAACATCTTTCTCTCTCTCTCTCTCTCTCTCTCTTTCTTTCAGGAGCGAAGCTCATTAAGGCGTGGGTTGAGCGTCCCGTAGTAATCGTATGTAGCCACCTCTCGTTATTTCTTGAACCAGCCTTAGAGGGCAGTATTTGTACATATAACGAAATGCGTATACGCTGAAAAATGCAAATGGTACGACACTAGAGGACATTACTTGCAGTATGATAAATAATTAATACTTCAGCATATATATGGAATGAATAATGATGACTGGGGCGAAGCATCCATCAGTCCATCCGTGCTTCCGTTCATCCGTTCGTTCTTGCTTCCGTCAATCCGTGCGTCAGTCCGTCCGTCTGTGCATACACCCGTTCATCCATGCGTCCGTCCATTCATGCATTCATCCGTCCATGCGTCCGTCCGTCGTCTCGTGCGCTCATCTGTGCGTCCCTCCGTCCGTACGTACGTCCGTCCCTGCGTTTGTCCATGCGTCCGTCCATCCACGCGTCCTCTCGTGCGTCCATCCGCTTGTTCCTGCGTCCGTCCGTGCGTCCGTCCCTGCGTTTGTCCATCCGTGCGTCAAACAAAGACAGACGCGGCCAGCGGATGATTCATGGTTTGCCGATAAAAAGTATGATGTGCGCAAAGCGGCGGCAGCTCACACGCAAAACAGAACCCAGATGTGCGAGCGCACAAGAAAACAGGAATGACGTCACACGAAGACATTGGTGATCACGTGTTCTTCGACGGCGCCGTACGCTGGGGAGCGTGGTGTAGTAAAATAAAGCCCGTTTTGGCGCACGCGCGCGGTCAGAATGTCGGCGGATGGACAAGCTTCAAAGCGGCGTGCGCGCAAAGCAGTGGCGGCTCGTGCTCGAAGACGAAACCCCGATGTGCGAGCACGCGAGGAAGAAGCGTGCCATGAAGCTGCGCGGCGGCACCGACAAGATCCCGGCTTACGAGAACGGGAGGCCGAAGCGTTGCTGCAGCGGCGTGCGGACTTCGCTCCACTCTCTACCATTCACCCCGTAGATATGCTGTCATTTTTTTTCAACCGTGCCGTGAGTGGGCCCACTAAATGGCCAGACTACTAATGTCTTAGAACAAGACATCATGTGCTCCCCGCCGTTACAGTGACGAGACATTAGAAGCGACACATTTCTCTATCTCGAGACCACTTGCTCGTGGTGCCGCTAATCAACCCCAGTGCGCCAGTCAGCTGCGATCGCGGGAGACCAAGGCGCTGTTGCTGCAACAAGCTGCTCGCCGCAGCAGCCGGTAGCGCAGACAGTGGTGGTGGTAGTGGTGGTTAGAATATGAGAAAAAGCACCTAATTTCTGCATCCCGGTCGGGAGCACGGCCCAGTGCCTCCCCCCCCCCCTACAGTCATGCGAGCGCGCAAAGGGTGCTTCCGTTCTTTCACTCTCTCCCTTCTCGCGGGGGCCGGTAGCAAGATCAGTTCCTGCCCAGGAAGACGGCCAAGGCGCTGCCGGTCGCCGTCAGCTGTCACAGCGCGAAAGGAAACATCGCCGAGCCCATCCGCCGGTGAGCCGTTGGCCCGCGCCACTAGATGCCCTGGGACAGCCCATGACACGGCCCTGTGTGCAACTACACTCGGTGTGCCGCACCGAGTGCTAAACGTGGACGAATGTACACTTTTTGGTGTTACTGTCATTTGTCAGAAAAAAGACCAATCGAAAGGATTAAATGATTGTCTGTTTCATATAAAAAAGCCTAAGCTTACTTGACATCCTAGTTGTTGGCATTTTAATAATATGTATCCAGCGCCGCATTCGCAAAGCTTCTGTTTCATAAGAGAGTCCTTCCCACTGGTCAGCTGGCGTCACTAATAGTATTTCCAGTATCATGACTGGCTGACATATTCTCTTCCGATTTTTTTTTCGCGTAAGAGGTTTTTAAGAATACGTACCCAGGTTCATTTGAACGTTTAAATTTTGTTTATATATTCTTTTTCTTTTTGATAATATGTTTGCCTCTCTTCAGAAACCTTGTAATCTCTCTGCCCATCTCTACAAAGAGTATCGTTCCAGCGGTTATGCACACGCTGGAAACAAAAAAAAACGTTTTTCTAATAAAGAGCCAGTCTTTCTATATCTCTCTTGATCTTTCAATCGACAAAATGTGTGCTCTTCTTCTTGTTCGCCTATTAACTATGACGCACACCCACTTTTGGGAATCGACGAATACTTGAGTGATTTTATAAAGTATTAAGGGGCTTCAGAATAATGTAGGTTACATAATAAAAAGGGTGCAGACTACATAGCACGTCATGCGGCTCGATCTAATGTTGGGCGAACATGTCTTCCTTTTTTCTCCTTTTTTCATATTTTAGAATATCCGTCCAGACTGTCTATTCATCGCGAAGGACAGCTATCAGAAGACATGCAGCTCGTTTTTCAAAACTTTTTTTCATTGCAAGAGCAATTATATGGACACTGTTGCGACCGGGGTTTCCAGACACCGGAGGTCCGGGATGAAGTTGTCGAGGCAGGAGGAAGAGAGACTTGAAGAGGGTTTATTTACAATATATACATTGCGAACTCCCTACACGGTGAGCCCTCAAACGTGGCAGGCCTCTACATGACTCCTAACATAGCGCTCCATGGTGCTTGGTTCTACATGGTTCTGCTCGGTTCTGCTCTGTTCTGCCTGGTTCTCTTCTCGAAAAAAAGCACACCGAATGAGCCGTGGGGGCTCATTATAAAGGGTCTGTCCTCCCCAGATCCCTAGATCGGGGACCGCGTACAGAGGGCACCGTCCAATCACGGACCACACATTACCCGCGAGGGTGACGAGCACGCACGGTCCACGCGAACGTTCAAAACTGAAGCGTGGTCACCGCACGGCCATGTGGCACGAACGCGGCTCCCCCCCCGTCAAGGTGTGTCGCTGGGCGAGGGGTCTGGAGTTGATGACTGCATCCATCGAAAGGGCCGCCGTAAACAAGCTTCAAAGGGTGCCGAACGACTCGTTCAATTAGCGGGACGATTCCCGGCCGCCGCCGCCGCCGTCATCTTCCAAAGAAGAAGCTGCACCGGTGGTCTCCCGAACTGCTCACGGCGCCGCGGCGGCAGGACGCCGCACCCTCCGGCCAGGTGGGAACAATACATGGCGGACACAGGCCGCCAACCCGTTTGGCGACTCAAAAGGAACATCAAAAGGAACGCCGATCCATTGTCAGACCTGGCGCCGGTCCTAACAGTAGGCAGCCGGTCGTTCGGTTACTTGTTTGGAGATTAAAGGAGCGCCGCTCCCTCGTCAGCTCGGGCGCCGGTCACAACAGCTCGTCCGCCGGCGGGAGAAGCGACCTGAGGGTGACCAGCTGCACAGGTTGCCCGAAGTGTCGCTGTGTAGTGCTGGCTTCCAGGCCACTGCTGATGACGCTCAGCCAAGGACTCTTTCCCTCTCGTTCCTTGTGGCTCCCTTCTGGGAAAAGCATTCATACACACCACCACAGGCACGGGAGAGCACCCTGCCCGCACTGAGACACGTCGAGTCCGACAAATTATCCAAAAGCAACCTTACTTAAGCAGTATTACCAAACACAAAGCAGCAATCGGGACGTTTCTCTGAGGTTTCACCAAAACTCCTAATCCCGATCCGATAATAATCTTCCCATCAAACTGCTTTCAAGAAAACTAACTGTCAAGTGATGCGCTCACCGTGGCATACCCGAGTGCTTGCGTGAGTAATCCGCCGTAACCCACCAGGTATCATACTCATAAAATAAAGCATTTTACTTCACGCTATCTTTTAGTTCCCGAAATTTAGTGCCGCCAAAGCCAGTCGTCAATTCCTTTTGAGAAGACGAAAGCATAACTGCCGTGCTGTACCTGCATCAGGAACATCTTTATTATACATCCGCAAACGCACATCACAGTGCTATAGTGCTCCTGCATGGATGAACCACTCATTAACTCTCGTGAGGTTACCACTCTACACTCAAGCTCATGAACTAAAACGTACACGTAAACCCACGAATACCTTTCCTTACTTCAACACCGGAGACATGCGAACAAAACAAAAAATAACAACAAAAAAACTTTCGCATGAATCCTGAAAACCTCGCAAGAATATCCTTGCGTCCGTGCGCTCACTCAAAATTCGTCTCTAACGTCGGTCCTACTTGACAAACGCCCCTAACGTGCCGTTATACGGCCGCAAAACGGTTACCTTTAAAACCAATACATACAAAGCTTAAAAAATAAACAGCATGGTACCTGCTACGTAAACGCTATCTAGTAGCAGAAGTACAGAACACATTCCAAAAGGAAAACTGACCTAAACAGTCAAAACAGATATTCAAAACTAAAAAATACAAATCCGCGGGAGAGCCTTCCGAAACGCTTACCGCTGTCACTTAATTTTGAGACGAACGCGCGGCGTCGCGTCCTGTGGGTCTTTCTAGGCGAACGGGAATTGGAACAATGGCAAAACCCATTCGCTTCGCCTCCGACCCCCGCAAAGCTCTGCGCTGACAACCTGCGTTCTTACTCTCGCTGAGTACCTCGCACTCCCGCAGTCCATCAAACATGCCGTCGACAGAGCGACGAAAGGGTCTGCCTTTCTACCCAACGTGCTTTTTTTTTTTTTTCGTTTTGTCCGGCGGCTCGGACGCATACAAACCAACTCCGGTGCCGATGACAAACGCCTAATTCTGTACGCTCTAATGCGTGTCACTATCCTTCCAATAGATCTATACAACGCATATAGGCTACCAAAATGATAGAGCGCTAACGAAAACAAAGTACAAACGAGTTATTTACAAAATCACAAAAACAAACAAAATGTTCCTTTCAACAGTCCCGAGTCGACGTTTTCTGAGAGGCTAACAGCTGTTCGCAACAACTCTGAGTCGAACTCGCGGTGGTCGCGCCCGGAACGATTTTCTCGAGAAGCGGGGTCTACAACACGCGTCAATCGCCCTGCTACCGAACCCCGCGACGTTCCTCGAAGCCGACTTGCTGTCGCTTCCTGCCCCTCGAAAACCACCGACTCTTTTGCCCCGCACCCCGTCCAATGCACCGCGAGAACAACGGAAGGGTCTCTTGCCCTTCGGCCACTTACGCACACAATGCGCTTCTCTTTTCTTTGTTCTCTGGCCGCTCGGACGCTTGCGATACGGCAACTTTCTTGAAATTTCGCTCCGCCATTTGAATACATTCCTCAAACGCGTCGCGATTTTTGCCTCGTCTTTACGGCGCTTTCTCCGTTTGTCACGCTTCTTCGTGCCGTCTACGGAGCCTTTCGCCAACCTCTGATGCTCGTCAGCACCCACTTGCTTGTTAGCTTTCCCGCGCGCACTGTCTGAATGATTGCCTAGCAATTCATCCTTCCAACACTGCCGCGTACGATGCGCTTTTCTTTTCCGGCGGTTCGGACGCATACGATACAGACCCGTCAGAGAAGACAACGGCACTTTTCTCGCGATGTCACTCCGCCGTTTGAAAACCTTACTCGAACGCGTTGTGCTCATCGCGAGCTTTGCCTTACTGTTGCCCTTCGGACGCTTTCTCCCCTGTGCACGCTTCTTTGCGCGGACCTGGGAGCCTTTCGTCCTACTCTGACGTTCTTCATCACCGATATGCTCCTCCGCCGTCTCGCGCGCCCAGTCCTGATGATCACTTATCAGTTCATCGCTAGACCGCGGCCGCGTAGATTGCGCTTTTCTTTTCCTCACTCTCCGGCCGCTTAGACGCATGCGATTCGAGCCAGTCAGAGAAGACAACGGGCCTTTTCTCGCGAATCCGCCACGCCGTTTGAAGGTCCTCGTCAAACGCGCCGCGCTGATCGCGAGCCTTGCCGCGCTTCTGTTTTTCGGACGCTTTCTCCGTTTGGCACATTCCTTGGTGCCAAACCTGGAGCCTTTCGTCCGCCTCTGATGCTCATCAACATGGTCTACAGGGCTGCAAGGTTCGATGGAACACTCTGTTAATCTTAACTCCGTTTCCACCACCACGGAACCCTCACACCCTGCTGCGACCGCGAGCTCTTTTCCCTCAGAATGGGTTAAAACCTGTTCCATTCCCTTACAGGCACTAGCCTTTTCTTCGGCCTCAAACGGCACCGCCGCTATATCTACAGATATCAGACATGTAGCCTCCGCTTCAGTTGTAAACGGCACCGCCGTTACATCGCACCGTTCGTGCGCTACATCTACAACTTTCTGACCTGTAGCCTTCTCTTCAACCTTAAACGGCACCGCCGCTACCTTGCACCGCTCGTGCGCTACATCTACGGATTGACCACTCTGCTGCAATGCCACCCCTCTACGCCGAATCCTATCTATCTCTTCGTCTAATTCCTGCATCCTTTTCATATGTTCTTCATGCCTGCGCTCAGCTTCCAATTCCTCCTGGCGCCATCTTTCCTTTCTTTGCGCCCTTTGTACTTCCATATGTTCTTCATGCCTGCGCTCAGCTTCCAATTCCTCCTGGCGCCATCTTTCCTTTCTTTGCGCCCTTTTTACTTCCTCCTCCTGGTCCAATAAGTACATATTCCCGAAGTGCTCGATTTCCTCATTGTCACTATTGCTTTCGAGAATCACTTCGCGGAGTTTAGAAGCAGGCATATCATCATTAAAATCTAGCTCCAGATCCCAACACAGGTTCAGCAGGTTCTCTCTCGTCAATCTCGTAAGATCCATGGCGACTACTTTGCTTTGGCTCAGCTGTGACAAAACACAAACCCACCAG
The DNA here is from genome assembly GCA_013436015.1 of Rhipicephalus annulatus. Taxonomy (NCBI): domain Eukaryota; kingdom Metazoa; phylum Arthropoda; class Arachnida; order Ixodida; family Ixodidae; genus Rhipicephalus; species Rhipicephalus annulatus. Next base: position 503,992 of record WOVY01001901.1, read on the forward strand.
CGTTTCAATTCTGGGTCTAGAGAAATTGAAGCCTGGCAAATCTCACAGCGGAGACCACAAGCTTAAGCACCCAAGTAGCACTACGTGGCCAACATCCCTCTCTACTTTTTCTTGTTAATTTTTCACTCCTGCTTTTTACAACATCCTAAAATTTAACCCGCAACGTACCCTTAGAAATTTTGAAACATTACCACTTGTTCCTATTGAATCATCTAAGCTTTCCTGCTTTAGCGTACTTGCTCAGATAATCATCCAGTGCTGCCTTGTGCTGAGATAACAACCACAGTGGCCAGGCAGTTGTTGGTTATATCTATCTTTTAACGAATCTAGGCTAAAAGACTCGATATATCTCAAGCACAAAGCCAGGCACTCACCCCATTACGTGCGGTGGTGGTACGCTGCTTCGATCCCGCCGAGTTCCAGGGCTTTCGGCTGGCCTCCGGTACATGTCGCTCTCCGTCGCAGACTCGTATCCCACCGCTGCCAACCAGTTGTTGCGACCGGGGTTTCCAGACACCGGAGGTCCGGGATGAAGTTGTCGAGGCAGGAGGAAGAGAGACTTGAAGAGGGTTTATTTACAATATATACATTGCGAACTCCCTACACGGTGAGCCCTCAAACGTGGCAGGCCTCTACATGACTCCTAACATAGCGCTCCATGGTGCTTGGTTCTACATGGTTCTGCTCGGTTCTGCTCTGTTCTGCCTGGTTCTCTTCTCGAAAAAAAGCACACCGAATGAGCCGTGGGGGCTCATTATAAAGGGTCTGTCCTCCCCAGATCCCTAGATCGGGGACCGCGTACAGAGGGCACCGTCCAATCACGGACCACACATTACCCGCGAGGGTGACGAGCACGCACGGTCCACGCGAACGTTCAAAACTGAAGCGTGGTCACCGCACGGCCATGTGGCACGAACGCGGCTCCCCCCCCGTCAAGGTGTGTCGCTGGGCGAGGGGTCTGGAGTTGATGACTGCATCCATCGAAAGGGCCGCCGTAAACAAGCTTCAAAGGGTGCCGAACGACTCGTTCAATTAGCGGGACGATTCCCGGCCGCCGCCGCCGCCGTCATCTTCCAAAGAAGAAGCTGCACCGGTGGTCTCCCGAACTGCTCACGGCGCCGCGGCGGCAGGACGCCGCACCCTCCGGCCAGGTGGGAACAATACATGGCGGACACAGGCCGCCAACCCGTTTGGCGACTCAAAAGGAACATCAAAAGGAACGCCGATCCATTGTCAGACCTGGCGCCGGTCCTAACAGTAGGCAGCCGGTCGTTCGGTTACTTGTTTGGAGATTAAAGGAGCGCCGCTCCCTCGTCAGCTCGGGCGCCGGTCACAACAACACTCTCCCATGGGTTTCGCCGCGAGCGTCGGCGTGTGCCGCCATTCACCGTATATGTACACGTGTCTATATGTATGAAAAGGCAGGAAAGAAAAATGATCTAGAAAAAAACTCTCTCTCTCTCGAAACAACGGCTGGTGTCAAGATTTCTAGCGCTGAAATTACTTGGAATCGTGTTCTTCACGTTTTTATTTATATTGGGCAAAATATGGGAAGGTAGGATACGTTGGAGCCGGCTATCCCAACATCACGGCAGTGATGTACAAGATAAACATGGAAATACGAAAAATTAAGAATAAAAGGAGAAAAAATTAACAAGAGGAATCATGAACAAAGTTAGGGCTTATAGTGCATGAACGAACACATTACATGTGGGTATAGTCCAGTTTATATATCGGGATCACATTGCAGATACAGTCCATAAAATAGTAACAAGCATTTTCCCTCCAGATTCATGAGCGTGGTGGCAAAACGTGTCGCCATCGTTTGAAGGACATGCATGCTGATTCATAAGCTGAGTGGATACGTCTGTACTGATAAAGAGGAATCAACTAATGAACACCTTAGCGCTGACACGCTTGAATTACTGATAAACAAAGTGCAAGCGACCAGCTGCTTGCTGTACAATGTGTGCATTAATGTAGAGCTAAAGAACATGAAGCAGTCTATGTTGTGTTGTAATGATGCGTGCGCTTTAACTGTTCTTCTAGTTGTATTAATACGTGAACTATGCTCAAGAATGCTTAACAGTGTTTCTGACCTACAGCACCGTGGAGTCTATGTTCATGAGTGAAGGAACACAGCCACTCCCCATGCAGGGCGTGTATATCGACGGCTCTATACTTGCGCTTCAGGATCCTCTTCTCGTAACCAACGAGAGGTGTTATTTATTGGAGTAAAAACCACGTCTGGCGAAAAATGTCTCAGTACATAACCATGTGACGTAGACCGCTTAATGGCGTATAGTTGTACGCGGCCTCAAGATCACGCTGTACAGCACGTAAGACAAGTACTAGACACTGTATAGTAAATTCGCGTCAATCAGCGTGGGGCGTACGGTAATTACAAAATCTGTTCTGAAAGGCTTCTGTCATATCGATAATAAAGAAAAGTCACAGTTTCGCCAAAAGGGCAAAAGAGTGAATGCGACAGCAGCACATTCGAATGTTTTACGAAGCAATAGGCGAGCATTTTTAGGAGACCCATTAATTGTAGTAAACATGCAGTTGGTAAGTAACCAAGTTTCCTGCGTTACGGCCACAGTAGATGACCACAACAAGGCTCGCGCGGAGTGACGGCGTTGATGTATGAAGTGATGCTGGCAGTGAAATCATTTAGATGCGATCTCACGTAACTCTACAAAACGCTGGCGTAAGAGAACACGGCCGCTCCAGGCACCCTTTTGGCACCATTTTTTTTTTGTCGTGTTGAGAGCGCAGCGCGTAGAAGCTTCCACTTCCTGTGGGGGACAAGGTGCACTATAATCGCTGCCGCGATAACTATAAGCGCCCCCTCCCCCCCCCCCCTCCCCGCATGTTCGTTGGCGAGATTAGCGCGCACGCAGCTGACAGGGCTGGCCGGTAAGGCGATGTTCGCTCCGCAGAAAGAGGAGGCTATAGCGCATCCTTTCCCGTACATACATACATACATACATACATACATACATACATACATACATACATACATACATACATACATACATACATACATACATACATACATACATACATACATACATACATACACGTGAATGATGGCGGTGGCGGCTACGGCAAAAACCAGCCGAGACTGTCCTCATAATTTCTATCACAATAAAAACGAGTGATCACATTTTCTGAAATACGCACATTCTTCATTAGAATACTTTCTCCCCACGTACCGGACAAGTTGCTAGGAACGTACGGTGTCGTGTTGCTAAGCTCGAGGGCACATGGGTTCAAATGCAGGCCACGGCTGAAGCGTTTCGATGGAGTCGAAATGAAAGAGAACACCTGTGTATTGAGATTTTGGTAGACCTTAACGAATTACAGGTGGTGGCATTTAATTCCTTTACTACACTATGCCTAATAACATCATAGTTTTGGCACGTATTTCCCCAGCTTCTTCTTTTTCTTCTTCTTCTTCTTCTTCTTCTTCTTCTTCTTCTTCTTCTTCTTCTTCTTCTTCTTCTTCTTCTTCTTCTTCTTCTTCTTCTTCTTCTTCTTCTTCTTCTTCTTCTTCTTATTATTATTATTATTATTATTATTATTATTATTATTATTATTATTATTATTATTATTATTATTATTATTATTATTATTATTTGGGGTGCTATTCTGGACACTGTGTATTTCCGCCATATTGTCAAATTTCGCAATGGCGGAATTTTAAGCGAATCAGAGAGGTCGTAGCAGCTCTCTTGGCCAATTATCATCAGTCAATCATGGAACTTGACAACATGGCGGAATTCGACAATGTCCAGAATAGCACCCTTATATTGTTATTATTTATTAACATGTACGTAAGTGATGTCCTAATATAACCAACAAATATTGCTGGAAAGCCACTGACTAAGGTCGCCAACGTTTCTTGATAGGACAATCAGTAATTCGGTCACGTTACTCACCGATGTAAATCCACCAGAGCAGCAAGCCGTAGACCATGACGCATTCCCACCAGAAGCGGCGTTTAGACCATACAACCATTCGAGCCATGATCGACGTCCACGGGGAAGACGGCGATAAAACAAGTGGCTTATAGCCAAGTATTTCCGAAGCAGGCCAACTAAATCAACAAGCCTGGTCGACGACGTTCAAAATAGCGTCAGTGTTGACTGCGTGTTACGCAGTAGCGTTCAAACTCGTGGGACGTCGTCACGTTGAAACGGCAGTGCACCCGCGCGCAGCGTAAGTGTGTCGCATGCCGGGGCGTTCATCCAGAAGCGCGCGCAATCCGGAGTCCATTATTCCGTGGTCACTCGGCGTTGAAATATGCGCCTGCACGGGTGATACGCCGACGAGTGCGAAAGGACCGTTCATGTGCACGCGCACGTCACAAGTCGCAGTCCGATCAACCTCCTGTCACAGCCGCGGCAAGCGCATATCAGTACTGCCGCGAAGGGTTGGCAGAAAGCCGCCACCAACGCAACACAGCACAAACCGCGAGGCATCTTCGACGCAGAGACACCGGAACTTCCTCCAACGACACAATGATAAAAGAGGGGAAAAAAGTAAAAAAGACAGAGGACAATCCACATCTCCCACTCAGCAAAGGCGCTGGTGGCGCAACTTGAAAGCGACACAAACAAGACAAAAAAGACAGCAAGGCTTTATTCGACGCATCAGTGGCGTCTCAGTACGTGACAGTACGCGTGCACGCACACATGGCTGATTTTTCTATCGTACGAATCGGTAAGAAAAGACAGCAAGCGAAACGTGTATTAACAGAGGTAGTTGAGCGTTTATTCAGCATTGTTTCACCACAAAGTCGAGGGAATGAATGTTGTAGCAAGAAAGTGTTATGCCACGCGAAGAATGGCAATCAGCTCGAAATTGGCAACTGTAATAACTCGACAACTGGATCGTGCGGCTCAAACACAAAGATGAACGCATGAAACGAACGCACAAGTATGCAGAGGACGAGCGCCAATTAACCATCGGGGCTTTTAGCTTGTACGTATACTTCTTTACGTTACCGTGTTACCTGACACCGGATAGAATCTGCGCATGCGCGGGTTTTTACGGAACGTAAACCTTTACGTTTCCCGCCGGATGGGGTTTCAAAGTTTACGTTTCCCGCCATATATGCTTTAAGTTTCCAGCCCTATCTCGCAATTCCACTTTCATTCGTAGAAACTCGTGGTATCCGCAATGCGGGGACTCGAGCCGTTGAGTTGAAATAAGCCCACGTGCAAGCGCCAATAGCCATTACATTGTTTCAGCCGGATTACCAAAGCTAGAATGGCCTAGGACATAGCCTATGCCTAGGACATAAAAGCCGTAAACGTGCGAACTTCTGACAAGCTGGATAGGTGGCGCCATCTAGCAGGGCAATAGTGAACCAGGTAATCAAACAATTGTTATTGCAGAAACATCGTGCATTGTACGTCTGATGCAAAGACCGCGCAGCAGTGTTATTACAAATTAGTTACCTTCTTAATCACTTTCACCTCAGAAGCATTACGCGTAAGCCGACGTGTACATGACTGTGGTTGCATGAAGTGCCACAAAATGTCGACCACATCGTTGCAGTAGCTCTGTATTTTTTTACTTTTTTGCGCATTTGAGGATACTGTACGCGACGAAAGAACGTCTCGTGATTTTGCCTCAACGGTGAATCAATCATATGTAATTAAATGTGGTTTATATGCAGTTAGCATCACCATTTATGGTTTGTGAAAACATAAAGGTATACGCGTTTAAGTACGCACGTTAACGTTTACGTATGAGGAGCTAAAACGGTGAGATATCCGTTCCGGTAAGACGGTAAACGCAAACCAGTATCTGGTAAGACGTTAACGTAAAGAAGTATACGTACAAGCTAAAACTCTCTAATAATAATACCAGGGGTTTAAAGGGACACTAAAGCCAACTATTAAGTCGACGTTGATTGTTGAAATGACGGTCCAGAAACCTCATAGTGTTACTTTTGTGCCGAGGAAGGGCCTATTTTGAAATAAAATCACGTTTTAGTGTTCCGCATCAGGTTAGCGCTCTTAAAATTACCCGCCTCAAGAAGCGTATCAACCGGTCTGTCTCACGTCACTGTTGCCGTGCACAACGTTGCCCGGCTTTCCTGCGCTAGTAGCAGCAGTCCGAAAGCAGTGGGCGCCACAGCAGCAAAAACGGCCGTTGATCGATTTCAATCAATTGGCTCCGAGATTGCACATGCTTTTGTTTCAACTGTGCCCCACTAGGTGGCGCCACTTAACCGTGTAAGCACGCGAAAATTGAATTTTTGAACCACTCGCACAATTCGCCATAGTAACGTCCGGTGGTTCTTTTTTCCACGAATCAAACAGAAACGACCAAGAAGCATTTTATTGCGTCTCTTGATGCTCGAAAAGGTCTTCATTTAGTGCAGTTAGATCGATTACTAGGGATTAATTGTTGGTGGTCCATCTGATGTCATCGAGTTCATTTTAAAGATGCCCTACTGTGGCGCTTGTGTTCTTGTGCATTTACCTTAATTTTTTGGTAAGTAGAGCACTGTTGTTGATAATATTGTCGTTTTAGGTGTTGTCATACATTGGGCTTTCACTCTGACGTAAATTGTTATTTGACTTTAGCATCCCTTTAACGTCCCAAAATCCCGATATGTTTATGAGAGAAGGCATAGTGGAGGGCTCCAGAAATGTTGACGATTCGGGATTCTTTAACGTACACGCTAATCAAAGTACATGGGCGAGCACGAAAAACTTCCACAGTTTTTACTTCTTTTTGTGTGAGCAGTGAGCATCCTTCGCAAACGCGGCCGCTGTAGCAGGTGAAGTGACCGTCGTGCTCTCTGTAACTACAACGCCAACTTGCTGTGAAAGCTCAAGACCTAGTACAAACCGCCCCCATCACGAGATCAGCGTGCGCGCATCGCAAAGCATGGAGCGATGACCTCTAAAGCCGCCCTGTGACACCTTGGGGCAGCTTTATTTAGCACCAGATATAATGGTTGCCGAGACGAACGCAACAAGAATGAGGCGTTAGCTCTACAAGTATAACCAACCTCACAGCTCGCACTGGAACACGTGTTGGAACAGCCCTAGCTCAATATTCCCCGCAAGAATTTCGCAGCCAGAAAAGCCAGTTTCGCCAGTGCTTTAAGTACTCTGGCAACACTGTGCGTCCACCAGAAACATGCCCTGTTTTCCTGTTTGCCTTGTTTTAGCGTGGTATTGACCGGCTTTGCTGGTGCTTGCCGCTTGCGTTGCGTTGATTTCAGAGCATAGAACTATTCCGCTGAAGCGCTCGCGACTCGGGCACTCCCTTGTGATGTCAGGAAGCAGTCTACGATGAGGAAATAATTTGCTATCACAAGTCAAAACGTTGCCTTTCCCGACAGATGAAGGCAGGAAGAGCGCCTGCATTGCAGTGGGGAGGCGAGAAAACCGTTTTTTCCCACAAAGAGCGCGTAGATATGTTCTGCCCACTAAATCAAGGTCAAGTAGAGCAGAACGCATACCTTAATTACTGGCACCGAGGCGTTGTTCGGGTGTCATTTGAAGGCCCCCAACAAAAAAAAAAAAAACACGTCACTCGTCGTCTTCTTCCAGCGAAAAAAAAAAGAAGATAACTGCGCTGACACCTGAAGTGGAAAGCGAAACGGGGGAGCTGGCTTACACCGAAAATCTATCGCAAAGGTGTTTGTTCTAGTTTGCGTATACTGTGTGTTTGTACTGATGAGATCTGTACTGTTTGAAGCAATACTCGGGAGTCCAAGGTCGGCAAAAATTGTGGAGCTCACTCAGACATGAAATATATTTTACACTCCAAGCTCACTCGTTGTCACTCACAAAAACTTTCTTCAGACAGACTCGCTCAGACTATATTCACCGAAGTAGAATAGAATGGAATATATTTTTATTTCTAGAAATACAAAGGTTCTGGCAGATACCATAGGCTAAAAGCTGTTGTCAAACAGCTTGACTGAGCGGACCGAAGTATTACTCGTCCGCACTTATTCATACTCAGACTAATGGCTCGATCGGAGTCTGAGTCTATTAACGTAGAATTAGATTTTTCGACCATGGCGTCAATGCTCTTCAGCACGAGTACCTCACGTAGCCGATACTTTTCTTGGCACCTTTTTATACAGTACCTTTGAATACGAATTATGAGTGGTTACAAACCAGTCAGGGCATTTTTATTGAAAGAGATGTCAACATAAGATATATTTACCAAGTACTTCCCTGGAAGAGTTGCGGGAGGAGAGGGGGGGGGGGGGGTCAATGAACCCCTTTACGCAATTCATACCTCTGATGAACAAGTATTTAAATAGTGTATGAATGATACTGCCTTGAAATGTATGAACAGACGTGACTATAAACTTGAATCCAGGTAAGGTGAATAGTAATGCTGAGAATGAGTAGTTATGAACATAGGTCGGCAAAGAAAAAAAACTGGGACTCACTATGACTCGCTCAAGAAATGTGTCTTAATTTTTTTTTTCAATCTGTCTCACTTAACCCATACATTTACATTGCTCACAGCTAATATGGAAAACATGAAAGAAAATATTACCAATCTCAATGAGTTGGTCCACTCTAGGGCGCGAGCGTTAGCTGTCCGCGGCCATGGAGGACCTCTGGGTCGACATTCAGACATGGTTAGTAGGGATCCGCCAACTACATACAATGTCATTACTCAGCATTTCGATATGGATAGGAGAAATTCTCCATTTCCCTAGAATATCTAGAAAGGCAGGCTACTTACTCAATAGAGAGTTTTAGTACTGCGGAATGGTGCTACGTACGCATCACGCAAGCGCCTTGCGTTACGTGGCGTCGTTTGCCACTAATCGGCTTTTAGTACGCCGTAGTACCCGCGTACGTAACGAGCGAGAAGCGTGTTGCGCCATCTGGTAGATTAAAATAGAAGCACGTGTTTTTGACAGCCAATGTGAGCCAATAAAAAATAAAATGTTGCACCCACCCCCTCTGTAATGCCCTACGGGCCCTGAGGGTATTCTAATAAATAAATAAATAAATAAATAAATAAATAAATAAATAAATAAATAAATCCAAGTGTTATAGCCAGATTATGGCCATATTTTAAGCCACTGAGCCGGTCGGTGCTTGCCTTCGATGCCGCCATTTCGCAAAACGAAGTCTCGTGCTGTCACGAACTTGTTAGAGAGCGGCGCGATCCCCTCATACGTACGCACGCACGCATCTCATGAGTGCGTACGTAGCGGCTGCGTACGTAATGCGATACGTGCGCGTTGCGGTCTGCGCATGCGTACTACGCAGAACGTGGCGTTCTTACGTACGCAACGCCGCTACGTACGCAGCGTACGCAGTACTAAAACTCTCTTATGATGCACTTTATTCCCTCACTGTTAAAGAACTCACACGGTTGATTACTCAAGCTAGTGTGTCTACCAAGCGTTGGTCAAAGGCCCTTCGAAGACCATCAATGTTTACAGCAAGCAAGGATTCTTGTTACTGCACTAGCTTCCTATTAACCCCGCTTTCCTGCATTGAAGCTCTCACGAAACAGGCACGTTTTGCCGCGGCAGCTGGCAGTGGAAAACGAATCACCGAGAACACATGTATGCCGAATGCAAGAAAAGAATATCAGAAACGTTCAGAAATAGTCGGGATGAAGAAAGAAATGGTTACCATACAGTGTTTACTCCCGTTGAGTTAGGCTGTGCACATCGAATACAGCTCTGAGCAATCCACTGGGAATGAAAGCTGCACACTTTCGGTGGAATCTGAAAGCTTTATCTGTGCGGGCTCAGTGTATACATATATAAAAACGGTCCGCTGATGTGTTCAGGTCAAAACTACAGCGACTAAAAAAGTGGCACGATCAAATCATCCAGCTGTTTCAGCCATCTTGAAAATAAAACGACAAAAAAAGAAAAGTATGATTGAGCAGCGAGCGAAACATGTGCGCTTCTTCAATGACCTTAGTATAGGCCACGAAATGCCTTCTACAGATTCCTGCGTTCTTTCTGGGCTCCCGGTCTGTTCTTTAACACTTCGTACCATGATTAAGAGAAATAATGGAGACAAGTATCAAAAACTTTTTCGACAGTGGATCAGCGAAATTACGCGTTACGATTTGGAGGCCTTGAGGTTGTTACATATACGCCGAATCCGACAAAGCGCTACCCTTCTTAACATGCGGGAACGCCTTCCAGCGAATGCGACGAAGAAAATTCTTACTTGACCCGACGACCATGCTGAATCCAACGTCGACGTCTTTTCTTCTTTGGAAAACCTTTAGAGAAGAGGTGGAGCTTCATTTCACCTGAGTTATTGTACGTTTTTGTGGCAGCCCAAAGCGCTACGAATCATGTTTCTGCAACTCGGAAAGCTTCAACGGTCACTAAAATACGGCGTTTCAGCAAAACGTGAGCAAAGATGAGAACAAGATGACAAATAAGGTCGCCGGTTAATGCGACCTAAGCTGCAGTCACATCACTGACACGTGCGCGGTCACTTGAGGCGCTCTCGTAAGCGCATAGCTGACAGCGGAGTGACGGTTATCTTTTCGGTTGAGCAGTGATGCGCTGCAGATCGTTCCCTTTATTACGCGATGAGGTTTGATAGGATGAGCGCTTCATTCCGTGTGAATTGTGCATGTGCAGCCGTATCTGCCTGTTTAGCGCCCAGAGGATACTTTTCTACAAGAAGGATGATATCTTAGGGCGTATTGTAGACAGCACGCGTCAGCGCCGCCACCAGACGTCCCAGTCAATTTCAACGCGATAGCGTTAGAGAGCTCATGTCGCAGAAATCCCGACAGGTGTTCTCTGTTTCCACGTCGGCGTCGGCCCCATTGGATGAGCGAAAAAGCTCGTTACGGAGATCGCCGCGGGAGGCCTCTACTTGTTCACGCGTGCGCGCGCTATCACCCTGAGAAAAGCTGCGCATTTGAAGAAAAAAGAAGAAAAAGTCATGAGGTGCGGGTGAGGTAGTTTTTTTGCCCCTGCCACCCCTCTCTGCTTAGCTTCCAGCGCTTTCGTCGGGACGAGAGAAGAGAGAATGCAATTGCAGCATGCGACAAACCTTTGTAACTCCACTCGCACTAGACGGATTCTTAAAATTCTTGCAGCGTTCAATTTGTCAGGCAATAAGCTCTTCTAGTTAATTCATTTCATGGTTTCTTGAAAAAGTGTTTCAGGGCCCCTTTAACGCATTTTGTTTGACAGGTGTCACGACGAAAACGAGCCCATTCGGCGATTTGTAGGCGCGTTTCGGAGGCCTCAAACTACGTCGAAAAAGACCGGGATAGTGCAGCCATTGCCGCTAAAAACGCACAGGAGCTTTCAAACAGCTCTAAAAATGGACAACTATGTCCATCTAGCGGAAATCATATCATGCTTTTCCAGAGGCGTTGATCAAGCAAACAGCAAACGCTAGACAATGTGCTGACATTAGTGAAGCATTGTCAGACTCTATGGCATCCGAGATGGTAAGCGCACAGCGTGCATCTTGGAGGCCATACGACTTTTGCTTTTTATCGAAAACCTGTACATACATTCGCGCGGGCGCGCTGGTACAATCTACTACTGCGTGTGTGTGTCCGTGTATGTATTTAACAAAAAATATGAATAACGATGCACTTAGCGGTCGAAGGACGCACTAGGGGCCGGATTTCGCTATCGCGTTCAACTCTTAAAGGCGAAGCTTAAGGGTTTCCCAATTTTTTCTAAACCGGCAGATTGCAGGGAAGGACATTGGACTTTTACCCGCACGCCCAGCCAATGCCCTGGGTAGCAGGACTTCAACAGAAGTGAGGACTGGGATTAGGACAACTCTAATATATATTATTAATTAGCTGTAATGGTAGGTTAATAATTTAAAAAAAAGAAGAAGTGCACCTTGCATAGAAATCCTTGAACGATGTGACCACACAGGGTCATTCTTTTGAAAGCCAGAAATACTCACAAAAGATCAGTTGTTCCATCGAGTACTTGCTATGGATACACATAGCCAAATATTGTATGACCCGCATTCACTGTCGTCATTTTCGTTATGTTACAATTCAAAAAATCACCCAAGTTATGTTACAATTATCGTTATGTTACAATTAAAAAGATCACCCAGGCAGTTGCATCTGCCTTTAGCCCCTTCATTACATACGACTGTATAAATAAAATTTTAATTTAGACCAAAAGGCCAGTCTAAGGTTGTCCAGAGGGCCCGTGAGAAAGCGAAGGGGAGTCTCCCATCTTCAACATGTGTGGGATTAGCCAACAGCCAGCCAGGGACAGTGACCGGCTACTAAGGAACTTAATGAAGTTCCTTGTTTTTCTGTATGTCTGCTTCTTCAACTGAGAATAAAACATAGACCCACAAAGTTCTGATTGATGTGATTTTAATATTAAGTTACACTTTGTTCATAGGGAATCTCTTAACGGATAGTGCATCCGCCTTCTACATTCAGTAAGTTGGTATTGTCAGCATAAAAAAGCGCTTTCTCAAGTCCACTGCAGTACTTAATGACTAGTTCACAACGAAAAGGAGAAGATGCGATTGAGCAGATGGCACATTCTATATATGTCATCATGCTTCTCCATTCACACAACTTTGACAGCAAGAAAAAAAACAGCGCATGAAGGTCTCAATATGTATACAACAATAAAATTCGTCATGAATACTGCTTCCGTCGTACTCTTTACAAGACGGCGATGCGCCTGCGCAGGATACTGGTAACGATCACTTCATCAAAAATGAAGGAAACACTTTAAAAGCGCCTTACAGACTGCGTTATCTGGGACTCAACGTGAATAAGAGACAGCTCAAAATGCAAATACAAAACAAAAAGCAAGATATAACAATAAAAGCACATTAACTGAATTGGAATGCAGATCGTTCTTTTGTTTTCGGTTTCGCAGAGCTCCTGAGATGACTTGGTCGATTGAGTATGGCTTAATAGACTTAGGTTGCACAGTCATATGTTTGTCTTTGAAGCGCAACAGCTAACTTACTCCTTTATAGAAAGGACAAGATTTTTTTTTCACACACTCATTGTTATCTGATCAATTACAAGATAACTTGAGAACAATTCATACAACAGAAATATAAGTGCCCAAACGCTGTCACTTTTTTATATAAAAATGACATATATTAGGTTGCACGGTGCATGGATATACAACTCGGGCGACAGTTTCACGCGAAGGAAAAAAAACACGAGACGTCCACGCGCAATGAACTTTCTACTGCACAAATGCGTAATTTTGCGTGATTAGTTTTTAGGTGCCATTAAGCCCATGAGTAACACGCACATCAAAAGAGCAGCCAATGCCACGCAATCAGGTCACACCTATCGGCGCCACTGCAATATAATTAGAGGTGCTGTATGGAGGAACGGCGTATAATAATGCCCACGTATGCTGCTGGCTTGACTGTTACTCCCCTCAACATACAAGGATTCAACATACAACATATAATGGATGCACAGACTATAGTTACACTCGGCGAGGAGATTCATTAACAAACACGAGGAACAAACGAGGTAAATGGCACAGTTACGCATAACATGTGCTGACACACGCATACGTAGATCCTTTGTCAGAAGAGTACGAGTCACTGAGTAGTGTACACCAGGGGTCCCAACTGAGCCGCTTGTCAGAACACCTGCATAACAATCACTGCGTGCGCAAGAAACTAGACTCTGACTGACAAAGACTGGAGTGACGGACCAAATCGTTTCCCCACTGGTTTCTTTCGCACGGTCACGCGATGCACTGATCGATCACATTCCTCAAGCGCCTAGGGGTGTAAGATATTGTAGCACACAAGCATGCTCTGGCGACAGGGATGAAGACGACAAGAATACAATTCCACAACATCTCTATGTACACTTCCAAACACGAGTCGGTAATCCGTGGTATAGTACTTCAGCGCAACGAGTCTATAAATCTCACACAGAAAGACCAGCGGAGTCGCGCGAAAAAAATGTTCGCTTAACCATAGGCAGGGAGTGTAGCGCAGCTCCACCATTACAGTGAGACTGTCGGTCAAGCTCGTGATTACTTGAAGCCTGTTGTGTAGGGTCCCAGCTTGGCCGGTGCCAAGCCCGCTATCGCACCGAGTTCATAGGCTTACGCAATTTCGTGGTCGCTCACACCTCGATGCCCCCGCTACCGTCTACGCTCACGACCAGGTTGTATGCCGGCGGTGGCGTGGCACAGATTTCGCTTACGTCGTCCGATGCCCTCGCGTCACCCAATGATCCACCCGAAGGCGGCAACAACCGAGGAGGCGCGTCTCGGCGCTTCCCCTGCGGAAGCCGAAGTTGGAGCGTCGGTCCCTTGCCGACGTTCATGTATCCCTGGGCGACGCCTCGAGCGGAAGCATCAACGTCCTTACCGCTGCCGATCATGGGTGTCATCTCCATGCTGTCTCCCAAGGTGGCGCTATCGTTGTCGACATTGGCGGTGGCAGCCATCTTGGCGTAGTGCGGCTCCGAACTCGGCTGCGCGGCGGTTCGGCTCGTGTTGATGTAGTTTTCGTCGTCGGACTTCATGTCCAGGTAGTCAGGATCTAGCTTGTTGCCCATAGTGAGGTAGTCGTTGTTGTTCTTCAACAGGAGATTCACATTGGCGTAAGGGTCGTTCAGGGCCATGTAGTACTGCAGAAAAAAGGGGAGACACATTATTAGCTCCCGACAGCATTTATACTATCGCAACAATATTAATTATGATAAAGGGCGAGCGATTCTTTCTGTCAGTGTTTCTCACTGCACAGAAACTTGTTTCTGTTGCTGCCGAGCTGATGCAGTCGATGTACGAGCGTTTTATGATCATTGTTCCAAATAATGACACTCAAAGTCATTCTATTTTGATGCAGAAAACTGTTTTTATTGCTCAAACTCGACGTTTATAAGATCGACTTCGCTTGAAGTATGTTTGTCTTGCAGAATGACAAACGATTCTTTTCAGTGGGGCTTAACAAGTCTACCCTCATTGGGCGACAAGAGGAATTATAACTTACGTTTCTCACTCCAGCCTCAAGGAGGTCTCCAACGCGGGTGACCAGGGTCGAGAAATCCGGCCGTTCTTTAGGCTCCCCTTGCCAGCAGCTTTGCATGATTTCGTATCTGCGCAGAAAAAAAAAAGTGTTTCGGGTCACGGAATTGTCCAGAGAAGAGAACTCGTTCTGAACAAAAAATTAAGTTAAATTGACATGCTCAAACGCTCCATGCTGAGTACCCAGTTAAAGGTAGGCTCAGAGAAAATAATAATACGATTTCATTATTGCCTGCATTTTTGTTTTCGTAGCATTTATACATTCAAACTTCCAAGCGCTCTTGTCCAAGTAGTATATGTGTCTTGCGTCATTTAAGTCAAACATGATGGCTTACACGTCGTCTGGGGCGTAGTCCGGTTTCTCCATGCGGTAGCCGTTCTTCAGCCTTTTGTAGAAGGACTCGTCGATGGCAACTCCAGGATAGGGGTTGCCTCCGAGTGAGAATATTTCCCAGAGTAGCACCCCGTAGGACCACCTGTCAAGAAAATCATGATAAGTGACGGACTATGCCACCAAGAAAGCACTCATCATGAGTGCTCGAATCAGAGAAGGATTCTTGTGCTAGAATTCTTCGTAAGTAAAATATACAGGAAATCCTCATGTTGGACAATATTATTGCCAAACGTGGCCAGCCATAGGCAAATAATACGCACTGAAGAAGAGCATCCCTGATTGGCCTTCAAGACCGAGAAGATGCGGTGCTAGCTTGTACTGACCGGTCTTTGCGAGCGCACATTATTGAAAGGCAAGTGGCTCGGCGCACATCGTATGACCGACAGAGAGCTTTGAAAGAAGTCGTAACAGATGCAAGGGCTGCAACCAAGTTCGAAGCCACGCCGAACGAGATTGAATGTCTCATCTTAAGTGCAGAGAAGTGCTCAAGCTTCATTACAGCAAATGAGGCGTGTAAAATGACCAAGGTCAACGAGTTAATAAGTCAAATGCATGAAAAAACAATTGAGTTGTCACAAGCCACTGTTTCTTTAGTATTACTCGTTGCGGCAAGAGGTAAGGTCCTTAGTGTGATTGTGAGAAAGATGTGATTTTACGAAAAAAAAAAAAACGCAACATTGTTTCTGCGCAGATTTATGTTACATAAAAATTGTGTCAAGTAAAATTGTATAGTGTTGATTATAAAAGTGGTTCGATTGTCATTGCTTCCAAAGTTTTATTTTTTATTTGTTTACTTCACCTTTCATAAATCTATATTGTGTCATCACAACAAAACTTGCAATGGAAACGCGATTATTGTTCCCCAGTAAGAACATACCTGGTGATCGATAGGATATACACTATATCGTGCACCTGAATTCCTTTTAATGAACAAATTGTTGCATTAAGTTGCGGGTTACGAGGTTTAGCTTATCGACTATGCTCCCTCTAGTACAGAACCGACAGCTTTTCAGTCGAAATACCAATCGTCGACAATGTATAAACCACTAACGACATCTAATCAAGGTATAGAAACGTACACATCGCTTTTTGTTGTGAACACTCGGTCCATGATTGACTCAATAGCGGTCCATTTCACCGGCAGAAGACCCTGAAAGAAAAAGAATAGAGAGTGAGTTAGACAGCAACGTGACATAAAGCACATTTAAGAAACAGCCTTAATAAGCAAACATCAAACTGCTGTACACCTAATATTTCTGCAAGAAAACGTCATTAAAATGTTTTAAAAGCTTTTCTTCAAATTATGAAATCATATTATCACACAAAGGCTTGTTCCTTCTCTTTGCACAACTTTAACGAAAAAAATGAATTAATTTTTGTATCGATATTTTCGGATTAAAAATCTTGAAAAGATGCGATGTGTGAGAATAATTGTCATGGAACAGATACATTAATAATGTCTTTAATATTTTCTCAAGCATACATACAGCACAACATAATTATTCTGCACAGTTGAGCTGTCGCATGTCATAACCACGTCATGAATTGAGTTCCCGTTTGGACCACAGGCAGAACTCATTAAAATGATTAGAAGAAAAAAACACAATGAATAACACAGGAATAACTGCTTCTTTCGTGGTTAAGTTCGAGGTAAGTGCGCCGGTGCGATATGCATTTAGCTAGAATTGGTGCAGTACGTTCGCTAACTGCAAATTTGTCGCGTATGTATTGCTGTGAAACAACATTTCATGAAAGGTGGTTCTTACGTCTCCTTTCTTGATGTAGTTGGAATATTTGTAACAGTCCTTCGCGAGGCCAAAATCGCAAATTTTCACTACGTTCCCTTCACCGAGCAGAACATTTCTTGCCGCCAAGTCCCTGTGAATCAACTGCAAATGGGAAAAAAATGGCAATGAAACAATGTTAGAGAAGCACTTCGCGAACAGTCATTCTCGTCAACCCGTAATAGGCACCCAATAAAGATTTCTAATGTGTTATGAAGTGCGAACAGAGCTATATTTTACACGGGTACAAGAAGAGAATATTCAGGAAACCACTGTGCTGAATGAGTTCAAGCATTCCTCAGTTCTATATATTTCTAGCTTCGTTGCACTATCGCATACATATGAATCCTGATAACAAAACGTTCTTCTTAACACACATCTATAAGCAAGCAAATAATGGTAGTATATCGAGTAAATTCACTTCGAAGTGTATATGCTATAGGTGAGATATAACTCGGGCTTTGTATAGACCACGTGTCTTGATGTCTGAAAACCTCTTGGCGCTTGTGGTGAAACGACGGGACAAACGTCAAGTCCAATCAACTGCTGTATGTTGATTCTAGTAGAAATGTAAGGCTCCCATTACTAAGTAGAGACTGTTCATGAGGCCACACAAATGAAGTTGTTCTCTGACCAGTGCCAAAAAAAAAAAAAAAAAAACTGGAGGCATTCTCATTGAACCTATGGTGTTATAGGAATGGAAAAACAAACTTCCGTTTGAACAATCTTTAAAAAAGAGTGCCTTCTGGAAATTGTTTTTGTTGGAGGCTCAAGATTGCTACCCCTTCTGGAGAATTTTCAAACGAAAGTTAGTTTTTTTTTCATTTCTGTAACTCCATAGGTTCTGTGCAAATGCCTCCAGTTTATTGTCACAGGCCACAGACCTGCTCCGATCGTATGGGCTCATGAACTGTCTCTACTTAACGATACGTTTCAGCTTCTCTGGTAAACAATCCGAACAGAGGGCTTGGGGGGGGGGGGGGTATTTTTTTCGCAAGATTCAAAGCCTGGACAGTATACGAGCATTAGCGCGGGCAAATCGGTGCACAATTACCTTTCTCGAGGCGAGGTACTCCATCCCGCGGGCGCACTGGAAGGCGAAGCAAAGCAGGTCGCGAGTGGTGAGTGCTGCGTCACGCATGTCTCCATGGTCACGCAGGGAGGAGCCGCTCATGAGCGTCGTGTTGTTGCCGCTCTCCGGCGGAAAGCCGTCAGTGGTATCCGACACCGAGAAGCTGAACTCGTTTCCGTTGCTCGTCGGCGTGGCGCTCATGGCCAGGTCAGCATACTTCAACGTTGGCGTGTTCTGCTGTAGACGCTGTTGGCTGAAAGAGTGCATTGAGGGCAGCATGATCAACACACCTCTCACTTCGACGTTATGCAATTCAAGTAATTCCGCCTCAAGTTAGTTGTTATATGCTATAGGGCTTGCTCATCTCTTCCCCCCTCCTCCCCGTGCAGGGTAGCCGACCGATAATGCGTCTCGTTGACCTCCCTGCCTTTCACTCCTATTATTTCCTCATCCTCTCTAGCATTCACACAGAGCAAACAAAGATAGAGAATTTCGTATCTAGACGACCAACGAAAATAATTCAGCAACCCAAGGACTCTGCCAGGGCCCAAGGGCTCCTGGTCGCCATCCAGAAGAGAAAACTAATCTGTCAGAATTTCGCTGACTCACATTAATGCTGTTCCTCCTTCTCAATGAAGAAAAAGACACGTATTCATTCTAATATTCTGAAACACCGCTCAGGGAAGAGAAGGAGTGAGGGTGAGAGAGGAGAAAACTATTTTAAACTGTGACAGTACAGAAAAGATGAAATTTATGAATAGCCCACACCACGAAACAAGCTCCCAATATAATACCCTGTCATCAACTATTTCATCAGTGCCTGCGCCTCTAACTTTCTCCACCCCCCTCTCTCTGTCCTTTGTACTGATGATTTGTTGTCAGCATGCTGTCAAATAGTATATCTTTAATTGTTTTGGCAAGATAAGATACATAACTGAAGAGAGAATGAGAACACTCGGTAAAGAAGGAAATAGAAATTACTATACATATATACGTGATACATGAGCGAACAGCTACAGCGTACAGCTACCTTACAGCAAGTACAATATGATAACTTAAACCCAGTGCACATGTCCACAACACTTAAGTGTTTATTGCTGTACCAGTTCAAGTTTTATAACCCCAACGACAATGACGTTACAAAGTGCCGAGCGCATTTAGAATTCTGGCCAGCGTTTGAGGTCGTTATAGCTGATCGCTTTCGATAATTCTTATCACTATCATTCTGCTTATGCAGAATCATTGTAAAATCATATTATCAAGTCATCTTTTTTCTGTACAGTCCACTTATGTTCTGCTAGTTCACTTGTTGCTTCTTTCCTCATACACTCAAACCTTTTTATTCATGTGGCATTAGGAATGCGGGGCCGCCAATGCCATTTGATACTAATAAGTATCATCTGATATGTGTTCGAATAATCGTGAATTAGTATTTGTTAGTTTTCTATAATATAGTTGGTCGACTCTGCCGCCTGAGGATTTCAGATGTGATGACTTTTTTTCCCCTTTTTTTCTGCTTGTCAAGTGACTCAAAGAAATGTTACGGTAGCTACGAGACAAGAAATGGTTGAAATTTTTTCTTTTTTCTCTTTAGAATGTCTTCATGACGATTAAAAATGCCCAGTCAGTATGGCGCTGTGACAGGAGTATATAAATAAAAAATAAGCAAAAAATGAAGAAAGTTAACCTAAAGCGGCCGTTATGCAAAGCTGAGAGATCTGAAAGTGACAATCCCTGGCACCATTTCCACTCCTTTTGTGCACTTTTTGGGCACGTGTTTCATGTGTTGCCAAAGCCCCATAGACAGAAGTGCGTCGTTAAGATTTTATCCATCAGTTGCCGCAGCAGTGGGTTTCCGATTGGTTTTTTGTGATGTAATTGCTGCTTGTACTAATTTCTACTATTTATGCCACTCCATTCATACACAAACAAAAGAAAGGCAATGAGTAATAACAACTACGCAGTAAACTTTCACTGGACGTAATGGTACTTATATACAAGAATTGCACGATTTTGTTACTATTAAGGGGGTTACAGAGACACATTAAGGATTGCAAGGAAGTGTTTTTTTATTTTCAGAGGAAAGTTAACAGCCAATTTTATATCCTGGGGCAATATATTCCAGATTTTGGTACCGACAAACTGCAGACGCCGTTCTCCATAGACGTTGTTCATGGGAGGAAGGTTAAAATTATCAACAGCAGTATTCCTCGTAGGGCAGGATGAGGAGCAAAGAATGGACGAATGAACAGGACGGTTATACCTTATGATATTATTAATGGCAATGGCTGTTCTCTGTTGACGCAAACTGTCCATCGGTAAAATTTGTAGTTTACTAAACAGGGGTACGCTGGGATGATCGTGGCTTGAGTGCGTTATTATTCTTAGTGAGTGCTTCTGTAGTTTTCGTAAAGGCTCCAGGTATGTAGTGTAGGTCCAACCCCCTTGAATCAATGCAGTAAGACAGATGACAGTGGATGAGAGAAAAGTACAAGATCCGTAATATTGCAAGGTCGAAATATTTTTTTGCTTGCAACAATGCATGACAGCCCGAAGATAACCTCGAGCACACTGATTTTATATTGGGTTGCCAGTAGAAATGGTTGTCGATAACTACGCCTAGGTATTTCAATGAATTGATGTGCTTGAGTGCATGATTATTTATCTTTATTTGAATGCTGTCTAGATTTATTGGCATATGTCGGGAATGGATTATCATGTAGTTTGTTTTTTTCACGTTGAAGGTAAGTTTATTTGCCTTGAACCAATGTGATATATTTGCTAGTTCAGCATTTGTTTTTGTTTCAATTTCTTGCATATTTTCCCCCGTAACAATTAAATCTGCATCATCCACGTACAATAGTAGCTCTGCTGAATTAATGACCAGTGATAGATCATTTACATATAATATAAAGAACAAAGGGCCCAGGACAGATCCCTGCGGAACCCCTGTGCTTATCGGTTTTTGCGAAGAAGTGATGCCACCTAGAGAAACAATTTGACTACGATGAGTGAAGTAGCTGGAAAAAAATTCAAAGCTTTCGTTTCTAAAGCCATAGTTATTTAAATTTTTTTTAAGGATGCTGTGGTCGATAGTGTCGAATGCCTTCTGTAGGTCAAGAAATACAATAGAAACTAGTTTATGGCTAATGAAAGCTGTGCTGACATTTTGTGTCAATGTTTGAACTGCAGTGGAAGTAGAATATCCCGGATGAAAACCATGCTGTTAGGGATATAAAATTTTATATTTTCCCAGAAATTTGTTGATTCGAGAAGAAAGTAGCATGTTTTTGTTGAATTACATGTTTCTGTTATCTTACCCAAGTTCGAGTATCTGAATATATATGTCTGTACAATGCCTAACCTTCTTTACTATATCTGCAATGTTTAGCACCTTGTATCCTGGTTCAATGCCTTGTTTTATTGTTTTGCTACATGTGCTATTGTTGCCTTGTGCTATCGTTTGGATACTGTGCCATTTTGTATCGCATCATTGGACCCTATTCTAGCCTTTGGCTATGGGTTCAAACAGTTTTTTGATCTATCATTTTGGAATTGAAAATAAAGTGAAATGAAATTAAATGAAAATGAAATGAAAGCCCATTATATCATACACTTAGCTTGAGGCATACTATCTCTTTTATGTGATTATACTTTATCGGAGTTTTTGGACAATTCTCAGGTGCTAGACGTGGTGGTCTAGAAGCTAGCAAATAGGGTTATGTGGTATGCGGTATTAGTGTCACTAATAAATATATGAGTGATAATGATTGCAGTCATATGCGATCGACGATCCTTTTTCAGCCCATATCGCACATATGCAACTCACCAGTAAACGGGGTTCGAAATGGCGAATCGAAAACCAGGTGACGTCGAGGCTGGTGACGTGGGGCTGTAGCACATGTCCGGATCCAGCTTTCCCGTCAATGGGTTCAGCTGGTTCACGAAGCGCGCCCGGTGTCTAAGAAGATAATGCCTCAGGTTGCCAAACTTGCAGTACTCCACGATCACCATCAATTCACCTGCGATGAAGGAATTCATTGAAACAATTAAACTGAGACACTTAGACGGCCATGTTCACATTTTGAATTGTCGCTCAACTATCTCACAAAAGCCCTGACAAGCCATATGTCGATTTTCACATTTGCTTTCCTAGTATTTGATCAAACCTTCAGTTAGGGTAGCTTAAAAGTACTAGTTCGTGGCGCGGCTTTACTGACTTTTGTTGTTTACTTACTGCGCCGAAACAAGCTGAATGCGTTTTTTTTGTAGAATTCACCTTCTGCATAGTAGTGGTGCATAGGGTGAATATATCATGGTGCAACTCCGCCAACAGCACAACACGGCCCAAAGTTACAACACTTACATAAAAATCAGACAAAAGCAGCCATGAGACTTACCTTTTGCTACGTTTTTCGTCACTGCTCCAATGATATTCACGATGTTCAGGTGCCGACCAAGATGAATCAGTATCTTCAGCTCGGCCATCAATGCCTTGCGTTGAGACATATCGGCTCGTTCTGGATACAAAAGAGAATCCAATATTAAAAGGTAAACAAGAGCAAACAATTTATGTACACTATTCAATGGGGATTTTTGTCAATAATGATCCGTTTCTTATTGGCACCTACAAAAATGTCAAGGCTTACCTTTGAGCATCTTCACAGCAACCGTGAGCGGCTGTCCCTGGTCGCCGAGACCAATGGCTTCAGCCTTGACGACCCGGCCAAATGCGCCTTGTCCCAAGGTCCTTCCTGCCGACACCAGAATGCATCAGCGCTCGAAATGAGCTGATAATTAGGTATATTAAAAGGGCCCTCCAACACGTTCAGAGCATATATTCAGAGAACGCTGCCGAGTGGTAGTCAGGGCTACTGAGAACATGCGTGCCAAATATCATAGCACCCCGTGTGGCCTGGAATTCACAATAAATTTTCGAAGTCAGCTGAAAATCTTTTATCTCCAAAAGTGATGCTATGAGTATTTACTAAAGAATAATTTCGCCATATGGTCGAAAAAGTGGTCCATGCACCTACTCTTGCGAATAATTAGAATAATTAGCGCAATGACTAGCGGAGCGGCTGGCCTCTGCACACGCGCGACAGCTGGTCATTTCGTGCACGTTGTCTCCACGAGCCTAGTGTTGGACGTCATGTTGTAAGTTTTGGAGACAGGTTGAAAGCGAGTGGTATAAACACGATACACTTGTGCACTTCTTTTCACACGGCTTATCACGCCAGCGTTGTCGCTGGAGTGAGTGTTCTCGGCCATAGAAAGAAATGTGCTCGTGTTTTTCTGGGTGCGTGTAACATGACGTTTAGTAACTTGATTATTAAAAGATCATTTATTATCATATACTGAGCTAATAGAACCATTAGTAATACATTATGTATAGTTGTCCGATTCACTGATGTGACCATCAGTACTTCTCCTTTAGGGAGAGACTGACTTTCTTCTAATTAACGCCACTTATTTTTGGGCGACCAAGGGCTCTTACGGGTCTAACCCATGGCTTTCTGCTCATCCCCCCAAAAGGTTATAGAGATTCATTTACAGATGTGTCTGCATACCGAGTTTGAGACGATCCTTTGGAAACTCCCAACGCTGGTCGTAGGGCAACAGCTCTACCTGCTCGCACAGGGGGAGGTCAGGGTTGAACATGTCCACTTGGCCTTTGTCGAAAAGCGTCTTGTTCAACAGCTCCATCTCTTTTTCCTCTTTCTGTTGTAAGGAAAATAAAATTAGGCAGGCTAGTAAGTTTCTTCACTTTTATTGAACATGGGAGTCTTGTAAACTGACCTATGAAATCTCTGCTTTCTTTTTTTTTGATGACAAACATAACGGGGCTCCGTGAAAACAATCTTATGCTATAGATATTCGTAAGAAAATGAAATTCAGCTGAATGGTAATGTTGAACTATCAGCAAATGTGGTCCACCAGTGGAAGAAACTACTGATGAACGAAAAAAAATTGTGAGTTAAGCTCTCCCGGGGTCGAACAAAAATTGGTTGAAGACCGTAAGTGATAACTTGTTGTATGTTGACCCCCTTTTCAACTAAAATGTTCATTGCCAGGGCCGGCTGGAACTTCTTATGACGAAGAATTTTACAGCAAGAACTTCATTTGAATACAGCATCCCTGACTGCTAGAGATAATAAGGAAAACAAATGGTTTCTTGAGCTTCATTATGAAAACGTATTGCCGAAACCTCAGTGCGACGTTACGCATTATAAAATAAAAAAAGAATAAGGCGTCTTATAAAAAGGTTTTAAGACTTCATAAGTTGGCTCTTAGGTCATGACCGGAAGCATTAACAATAGCTTTTGGCCGACTGAAAATTTTATAGACCTTTATTTCAGTTCATAATCAGCTAAGGAACAAATAATGGGCGTCATATTCATACTGAAATTTGAAACTCAGAATGGCGCATGACGTACATTTTGTGTAGAAGATGGTGGCTTATTACTTCAGAAAATCTGTGACTACTAACGGTATTCATTTGACTAGTTAAGCGGAGGACCGGGCGTAGGTAGGTATAGCTGTACTCACCATGTGAGCGCGATATTTTTTGCAGTAAACCAGCACGATGAGGAAGCAGACGATGGCAATGACAAAGACGACGCTTATCAAGACAATGTGCGTGGTGTTCATGGCAGGTGCTGGTATTCCTGAAAGAGCAAGAAATAGTCGCACGATTCTGCATATTTTAACGTGGTTGCTTTAAATTTGTATATACAATCACAATCGACGATATCAAGCTATATTAGCAATCGAGAAGAGCGCTCAACGTAAAAAAAAAAAACGGCCCGTGGGTCAAGTATGATTAACATCGAAAGTCATAGGAAGACGGTACATCGAAGTAGCTTTCGTAATGTTTTTTGTTTAGACTATTGTGATGACTATCTCAGCGTCTTACATGTTTTACTCAAACCTAAATTTGATTGAAGTCAACTATGCACCTTATATAGACCGGAACTTCGCAGGACACATCATGCTGATGGGCTATTATACCGTGTATGCACTTGATAGCCCGCAAACGCCACAAACACGAAGCAAAAATAAACACGCAGCTCGCAAGTCTCAAGCCACGAGGTGCGCGTTGTTATGTTGTAGTTCCTGCCAATTGGGCAACCATTCTTCTCACAGAGAGAACAGCTAGCCGCTGGTGTTCGGGCGAACTCTTGTCTCCACCCATCGACGCCTTTATGCTGCGGTTCCAGAGAATAGGTCCGTCTTCGACTGAGCTGTGGCGGCCTTCGACGAAGTGCCCCGGCCGCGTATGAGTAATTCCTCGTACTGTGGGCATGCGACTGTTCTGGACAGTTCCATGTGTCGTGCATGCCTTACCACAATCGGTCGATGACCCAACGACGTAGAAAGATGTCTTAAAGTAGGTGGACGACGTGGACCTCGAGTGCCGTAGAGAAGATACGAAACAATCAGACTTATATGTTAACGCCGTGCCGACCCCTTGTTGAAGGAGTCACCCCAGCCAACTCTCTCGTACTCGCCGGAATTCGTATTCAGCTAACCCAGCTACAAGCTGCAATGAATGTTGTTACCGTTTCTTTTTTAAAGCTGGCCTTCAGATTCGATCTCGGAGCGATAGTCCAATGTCTTCTATATCGGCTAGTCAGCATCGACGCTCACTACAACACGCTGACACCGTTACCTAGCGAACTTCGTATTAGTGGCGACAGCGGTAGGATACTGACCCGCTGAACTTCGTAAAAGCGTGTGTTAATGTGACTTGTCATGTAATTTCAAGCCAATGCGGGCTCTTCGCTCAATTAAAGTCACATTCGTATAAGAGGTCTTTTGCCTTAGTAATTTGCGATGAGGTACGTGCAAAATATTGCGCGGCCGCTGGAACAGCCTCAACAAGTGGATCTAATCTCACATGCCCAAAAGGAAAACTCCAACAGGTGACAATTTCTCAAACCAACTGCAAAGCGCTTACGAAGACACGGACGAACGGAGGAACACGAGCGCTTCCTGTCATGCATCTGCTGCAGTCACCACATGTCACGCCAACAAGGCCGCACATTAGCGTTGGTCTATTTCTCGGGGGTCCCGTACATGACTAGTGCATCTATACGTACCACTGGCGACGTCGATGGTGGTGTTGGCATAGATGGCACCGGCCCTGTTCTCGGCACGACACTGGTAGAAGCCGCTATCCTGGGGCGTCACCTTCCGCTTGACGAGCCACCGGCCTTCGTCGAGGCGGTCGATGCCGCTCATGTTGAGCGGCTTACCGTCCTTCAGCCACGAGATGCTGGGCTCGGGAAGCCCGGTCGCCGTGCACTGCAGGTCGATGTACGAGACGTCGCTCAAGACGTCGTTGCGTAGGTTGGTCTTGTTGAACTCCGGTGGACGCATATCTGTGCAGGAATTGCGAACCAGAAGAGGCGGCAAAGGTGAAGTAGCTTTTCGTTGTTGCCAATCGTCTGAATCTAAGCACACCTAGAAAATAGTAAAAATGCTTGGCAACATGCAGATATCCCCTTGAAAGTACACACGGGTTAAAGCAGTTCACGTGTGCCTTGTCACAGTGCATGAAACCTATTCACCTCATAGAGTGAACAATTGCTTGTTGAAAGATATTCTGGGCATTGAAAAAGAAAGGGCTCTGACTGCCCCTGAATTTGCAATTATCGTCAACTTGCCCTTTCACAAGTAACGTTTAACGATATGGCGTTATGCAAAGGGAGGGAGTCGACATTGTGTTCTGGTTAGATTGTAAGATGCCAGCTTCTGTCATCAGTATAGCACAAAAAGAACAAATACAAAAGGAAGAACAAGACAATACACTTAGCGTACATGTGCCCTTCACGCATCATTTTCAACATGCTGCTGAAAGACTGGTCATTTCTAAATCTCACAGTATCACTTGTAAGGTCGCGTGGAGCCTGCGTGTAGACGATAAGCGTTCGCTTCAAGGTCTTGCTGCCCTTTCCGCAGCTTTCACGAATGCAATGCAGCAAGAACAATTCGCGCGGAGCCGCACCTCGCACGTCAACTTTGATGAACCCGATGTGCCTTTGAACTCCTCCTCCACGAATGGAGCCGAAGCACTGGTACTCTCCTGACTGGTTCTTGCTGATATGGCTGAAGTGAAGGGTCAGGTTGTTGGAGAATGCCGTCGACGACATCTTTACGTCAAGATTGCCTGCACAAATGGCCAACAATAAGCTCACCACTTAAGGGTACCGAAGTATAAAGTTATCTGCTAAATTCACACTATCTAAACTCTCACGTGTCCCATCTGCTGTAGTGGCACACTGAAATGCTGAAGCAAGAGACCGAACTATAGGTGAAGGTACGATCTCAATGATCGTCGGGGACTCAGCAGTTATTGATTGATTAATCTATAGATCCATCAGTTGATCGATTCAGTGAATAAATTTACTGATTGATTAAATGATTGATTGATTGTGGACAGAAAATGTTGGCAGCAATTTTCATCACATCGTCGGTTTCTCTAAAAGTACAACTTATTAGTCTCTGCCTCAGACTTGTCACACATTACAAGTGTATGGAACAGTCATTATAAAAAAGCTACTGATAGACCACGATACTGCAGCGCCATTACCATTGGGGATGAGGCTGACGAGTTGCGAGGAGCCTCTTGGTTTCCACTTCCAGGTGAGGCCCTCGTACTTGAACTGGCTGGCCAGGCAGCTGAGCATCACACGATCCTGGTCGACGGGTATGACGTCTGAGGCGATAACCTCGAAGCCGTTCCTTGCGTCTGCGTGATTACGCAGACAGGCATCAATAAGAAGACCAGGAGAGGATAAGCTCTGACAATCAAGACAGACTAATAATAAAAGATATAACTGTAAATTAGGGCACGTCAGAAACAAAAGCTTAGCAAAAAAGCAGAAAGCATTCTATCATATGAAAGGGATCAAATTCACTGTAAATGACAACAAATAGCATGCAAGCCCTGAAATTAAATCTAAACCGTAATGTAAGTATGTATGCAAGGCTTGAAAGTAAAACTGAATTGTAATATACGTATATAGTATAAGCAAGCTCACAGAACTATCTCTATCATGAAAGCGGCAAGTCGGTCCTCAGTATACTAGAGCGAACCATCCTGTAGGATTGGCCAAGAAAAAATCACGAACAGAAGTTTCGTATTGTAAGTAGTAAATCAATACAATAAAAAAGTGGTTTATCATAATAAAGTTATGACCTTCGTGATACGGAGGTCAGAGGATAATCAAGAAAGTAATTCAGGGAATATTACATTGAGGTGATACAAATACTAGCTGAAACAAATATTTATTAAAGCCAACGAACGCCAGTTGCATTGCTTTTCCCTTTTGTCCACCGAGAAAGTTCCTCTCCCACTTTTCCCCATTTTTTAAATTACATTACGACATTCGCTTGGGGTTTCCGTCTCTTTTTTTCGCACAAATTAGGTTTTGTTTTTAAGCATGCCCTGAGAACATGCTTCAAAATTTACAGCACGAACACCATACGTCGCCGCTGGAAACGTTTACATGAGATGCGAACCCACCAGTGACGTAGAACCTTGCGACGCTGAGTCCGGTGCCGAGCGAGTTTGCCGCGACGCACCGGTACAGGCCAGACTGTTGGGCGCGAAGCATAAGGGTCAGGTTGCGGTGCCGTAGTCCCTCAGTACTGCGCACCAGATGTCCCGGTGGGGCGCCAGCGTTCCTGTGCGAGCTGTCGGCTGCCAAGCGCTTGAAGACGCGGCCAGGACCCTGGTCGTCGCATGCCCTAGGGTCCACGCACTCACGCCACTCCCACCAGGCACGCAACGGCTGGCTCCCTTTTACCGTGCAGACGAGCGTGTAGTTGGAACCGTGCGCATAAAGCTCCGTGTTGTTCACCACCGTCACCATGGGCTTGGCTGTACAGGACGACAGAGCGCAGAAGCAAGCAGGTCATACACAACTAAAAGTCACTAGCAAGGACAGTTCCTTCACTGTAATCTATTCGTTTGTAACTCATCATGTAGCGATGCGCAGGGCTTGCTACATACTGTCACACACGGTGCGCACGTTTGTTGCATGAAACACACACACACACACACACACACACACATACACACAAATGCGCCCCTCCTCCCCAAAGGGAATAGTGAGAAAATACGAATGCATTTCTTGCGCCGAGTAAAAGTACCATTGCCGTCAAACATTCCCCTTCAGCGACTTCTGCCATCGCCTTGAGACTCACCCCGCCAGCGAACAGTCGAGAGTGAGCAGTGAGCGGACGGGAGAGTATAGTGCCAGCGTTCTCGGCTCGGCGTTTCACATCGGCTTCTCGAGCACACATTTCCGGATGTTCTCGCGAGGAGTTCTGCCAGCCAAGGATTGAGAGTGAGGCGCCAGAAGACGGGGGCGTGAGGCGCAGGGAAAAGAGAAAGCAAACGGCGAGAGAAGGAGCAGCAAAGCACTGCACGTATACCCTCTCCGACACTTCCTCCCACCACATGCCCCGGTTGCTAGGGGCGAGGATAAGCGCGCGCCCCTGCAGCTATTGCTACGGGAGAGGAAGTGAGAGCGAAGAGATATCACCTGCAGGCGCGCGGACAACGCTGGATGCCTGACATAGCCCGAGTAAAAAATGCATTTGAATTTAAAACACATTTTGATTTGCACGATTTGTAAGTTGAAATAGTAAATGTTGCCAAGTAGAACTCCACCGTTTTACTGGCAATGATAGTTTTTGGAATACATTCAGAACCATGTAAAATAAACTGAAGCAATTTCATCAATGTAACGAATTCGAAACAGGCATGCCCGCTGAAGCTTTGTAGCACAAGCGTCTCAGTCACATATGAACCAAAATAAACAAAGAAATCGCGTTAAAGGTGGTTCATGAAACCAAACAAACAGAACGTCGTCAGATGCCTAAACAAAAGTGCCAAGCAGTACACTATACACCACTGTGTGCCCAAAATTAAGTTGTATAAACTTATTTACTAATTATTTAGGTTGCTTTGATGTCATTTGAATGAAAGTGAGTTCTGTGCCAAAATCTTATTTTTTTGTTATTTTAGTGCACCTTAAGTAACACCACGCTGCTAAAACTAAACCAGAGTGATCCGCCAGTGCAACAGACTTCAAAAGCCAAAACACCGGTAATCAAAAATAACACATGAAATGGTTAGTTTCATTCTTTGAGCACAATCAACGTCTTACTGCTCTTCCTTTGCCATCTGCCGCTACTTCGTACGGAGACGCCGGTCAAGATGCCAACAATAACTGATTGAGTTCAACTTATCTCGAGCAAATTCTTTCTTTAGCTAGGTAGCGCATTTACTCACCCTGTACGAGCACTGACTAGATGTTGGTTAGCCTTCACTGAATGACAATCAATGCCGACTCATGCTAGTTTTATCTGTTTTTATAACAACAAGAACACAATCTTCCTTGGACCTCTATACATTGATGGGCTTTTCGTTATTTCTTGAAGCCGACAGTGAAACAATACGTCAAACGTGGTATGCTCACACGAGATGCTGACGTTGAAGGTGATCTTGGAGGTGACGTTGTGTATGCGCGCGAACAACGTGTACTCGCCGCTGTCGTCGAAGCGCGCGTTGGACTTCTCGAGCACAGCTCGCGGTTCGCGGTACGAGAGCCGCAGCTCCCCGCCATGGTAGAGCATGGCGCCATCCTTGAGCCACCAGAAACTCGTCTCGGCGAAGCTCGGGTGCGCCTCCACCGTTACCACCATCTTGAAGGTGCCCCCCTCGGGAAACACCAGGGAGTCCGAGGTGTCCAGGTCCGTGGTCAGGTTCACGTGCGCCAACTGTTCGGACTCTGCACACGGACGAGAAGGATCAGGGTTGGCATTGTCTACTACCGCAATTTACTATACGATGAGCTGTAAACCAGAACTCGCGCGCTTATAGTTGTGCTGCCGTCAACGGGAATAAGAGATATTTCGTAGGACTACAAGCCGGAAGTCACTTCAAACCGACACTTCGAACCACGGATGCCTAAAAGTGATGTAAAAAGAGCGAAGTTGCAACCGACAGAAGCCTACGTTTTGGTATGTGTACATGTTTGTCACATTTAGTAAACAAGATCGCGGGATCTTGAACCATAGTTTCCTACATTAATAATGTCACAGAAGCCTTTCTGAGCCTCTTGAAGACGACCGGAGTTGGCAAGCGTCTGTGAACTGTAAGCGAGTTGTCATGTTGTGTGTTCACAAACACTGCTTATTCATTCTTTTCTCAATCTCATTCTTTCTTCTCTATCTTACCTGTTATTTCCCCTCCACATGCCCTTCCCCCCAACTCATGTATAAGGTAGGCAACCGAGACAAAGCTTGATTAATCTCAATGCATTTCCTTTCATTTCTCTCTCTTTCTCGGTGTGTTAGTTTTCAACGATTTTGAGATGATTTCAAGTGAATTCAATGTTAACGGCAGTGGGCTATTATTTGGAATATTTATAGCGATTACCAACGACTGTATAAAGCTGAGTTTTGAGCTACGTTTGGAAATTTGCACGCATCTACGCTACAGTTAACTCTCATACCATGTTCCACAATAAATCACGTTCAGCATGCCCGAATACTATGCAAATGTACTTTCCATTTACGTAATTACTGACGCTGTTCATACAGAAATACCCTCTCAAGAAATTTTCAAAGGGCTCACGCACTCAACTGCTAGAGTGCCAAAATTCACGTGTGAGCGTATATGTTACACGTTGAACCTATATCGAACCCTTTCAATTGCTTCGTGTGACCTCGTACGAGCACCAACACCAAACCAGTTGAGCGCGTACAAATGTACGCATTATGAAATATGTTGCTAAAGCAGCAAGGAGGCGTGACTGCGCTTAAGTCAGTGAAAAGGTATAAAAAAAGTTAAACGAGAAAACAAATTAAAAATGAAGAAAACTTTGACACTGAACCCCCGCGGCCCCCAGCGAATATACGCATATATAATAACGAGCAAACGCCTACTCCTGGTCAAAGGTCACGCGTCTTTGGGGCGATAGCAATCGCCGTGGTGGAGTGCATTAATCATGCTATCCGACGTCAAGGTGTCGCAAGACTACGGGCTAAGTGCGACCACCAGCTTTTTCAGAAAGCTTGATGGGAGGGCCATTTCTGAAATCTGCTCCGCTTGAAAGCTGTGTCCTTCGTGAATAGAATATGGTGATGAACGATCCCACTTGAAAAGCTGGTGAAACCACGGCAAGTGTGACTTTCTCAACTCTCAGCTTCTTTTTTTTTCTTTTCTTAAGTTGACGGACATTTATACCACTTACGAACCATAATAATGATTTCCAACGCTTACCAAAAGGTGGCCGAGGTGATATAAGAGTAAAGCGCACTTTGAATTTTTAAACGTTGATGTAATCAAGCATTTGCAATAACTTTGAATGAATGAGCATCTTATTCTCGTCTGGACACTTGCGTAAGATAAGTTTAGGCAAAGGTGTACAAGGCTCGTCTTCGTAGGCCTGTCTGCCTGTCTGTTTTGGGGTGCGCTGCAGTCACGTTTGCAAAGGAATACCATTTAGCCCGTACGCGCACCTTGTTTCTGTCTATAAGGACCGTACGCCGTTAGTACTAATCATCTAGTATATTTTGGCACGTCTGCGCTAGACATTTGCAAATTTTCGTAACCGGAACAACAACAGGACCAAAATGTAGTGGAGAAGTTGTGCAGGAAAATGATACAAGGGTAGTGGAGCTTCATTTGATATCTGTCAGTTCCCAAACATA
This sequence comes from Rhipicephalus annulatus, assembly GCA_013436015.1. Taxonomy (NCBI): domain Eukaryota; kingdom Metazoa; phylum Arthropoda; class Arachnida; order Ixodida; family Ixodidae; genus Rhipicephalus; species Rhipicephalus annulatus. Next base: position 536,991 of record WOVY01001901.1, read on the forward strand.
AGTTTACAGTGCTCTGAGTGATCCGTGGTATTTGTAGCAGCCACTTAGATGAGAAACGTCTTGTGTGTCTATAAAAAAGCCTGACTTTATTTAAAGAAATCGAAAACATAGAATTGTAACTCGGCGCATAGCCTTTATAATTTTGTCAACACTTACCCCTTTTAGTATAAAAACTCCATGCTCAAGCGACATATAAACCATCGTTAGTTGCGCAACTAAACAGGGCACACGAGCTTGCTAATGTTTAAAGGTGTGAGTCTTCCCTCAATAAAATCAGTTGTTAGTGTGCGCCTTTACTCGTCTGTTCCTTCTCATGTGTCCTGTTAGTTGCACAACTCACGATGGTTTCTATATAAAAACACCAATTCGCCCAACAGTCAACTCTTTAAACGTTCACACTTAAGTGCAGCGCAACAAAACTGTAGGAACGTCAAGAGCTTTAGGGCTCAAAACGCCGAGAGGGTCTTGACTGTCTTACCGTAGACGGAGACAAAGACTGAGTGATTGTGCGTCTTTCCACCATGATCCTTGCAAGAGCACGTGTAAAGCCCTTCGTCGCTCCTCTGCACGTCACGAACGGTCAGCTGTGACGTCACCACGGACAGCATGAAGTGATCTTGCCCAAACGGCTTGTCGTTCCGGATGGGCTTGGTGACTTCGATGCGGGAGCTCTGGAAAAAGGAGATGCAATGTGCTGGGTTGTGCAGACGAGAGATAAAGATGTGCGCTTGTTTTTAATATAGACATCAGAGCTGTTCTCAGTCGAGGATTCAATGTGCGGGGGCCGTCGTAGGTCAGAAATGGGTATGTGCCACTACTCACAACTCCGACAATTCACGACTATACCCACCCCTACTAGGTGACTGAACGAAAATATTTCACTACGCACGCATCAAGCATCTCAATCAATTAATGTAATGACCTGTTCCTCGTGTCTGTCATACAGTAATGCCCTTCCATACAAACATTTGTATGTGTCATATTTAGAGGACGACCTCGAGAGCGCCCAGGCGTAAGGCTAGATAGAAATGCTCAAAGTGCTTGAAGTTTGCAAAGAATTGTTCCGAATTAATACACTACGGTAGGGTCGCGGGGCCAACAATTGCTCCAAATCTGTAACTCTTCTCGGTATTCGCAATAGTTAAATTACTTAGCTAAGGCTATTAAACAGTGTTGTGCAAATGATGACGCGGACACACAGGAAGAGACCGGTGTGCTGCTTAGAACTGATTTACTGACAGGAGAGAATGCGCGTATTTATAAGTGTATTTGTATGCGTACGCATGATACGGAGAAAGTGAAACACGTATATCCTTTCCAGCCAGTAAATAACTTGCAAGTAGCGCACCGTTTATCTTGGTTGCTTCTTGTGTCCGTGTCGTCCTTTGCGTAATGCTATTTCATGTAGCCTGACTGAGCCGCCCAAACAGCCACCAGAACTTACGTTCTTGTTGGGGTAGTCCCAGGTCATGATGAACATGATGCCCGCTTCGACGGTGACGGTGCAGTTGAGGGTGAACGAGTCATTCAGCACAGGATGAAAGTTGTTCTCCTTCGAGATCAACACGTTGGGGGCTATGTCCACTGGTGCTGCAATTTGTTTAGTGTACAAAGGGAGGGAACAGAAAGGGAGAGAACGATTCGTACGCTGTTTTTTCTTCGGAGGACATGCTTTCGATCGCACAGAAAACTTTATTATTAGAGAGCGTGCTACTTTTTGCAGCCTGTCTCACGCACCAGAGGCATGCTTAAATTAAATTTATGTTTACAAGATTTGGACTCAGTAAACTTGTTACAAACCAAGCATTTCGACAGTGTCGGCCATCTCTACAAACATTAGTTCTACATTGCCTGTCATCCTAATTGACCTTGCATGCAGCGAAATTTCTCGCGTGATTGTAGGATGATGAACTCAGTGCAGCACTCTACCAGGGCACGTCCCCTGGCCAAGAGCCAGAAAACTCCGACTCAGATATTTTGATTTCTCCCTCTTCCTTTCCCCACGCGCAGTAGCCCATCAGCGACTTCTATATGCCGGCCCCACCTCTGCCTTTCAATAAAAAGTTTGTCGCTTTCTCTGATTGATATTAGGGGTTTAACTTCGCAAAACAACCATATGATTATGAGAGACGCCGTAGCGGAGGGCTCCGGGGGTTTAGACCACCCGGGGATCTTTAACGTGCACCCAAATCTGAGCACATGGGCCTACATCATTTGCGCCTCCATCGGAAATGCAGCCGCCGCAGCCGGGATTCGAACCCGCGACCTGCGGGTCAGCAGCTGAGTACCTTAGCCACTAGACCACCGCGGCAGGGAAACTTTCTCTCTCTGGCTCTCATGTTCACACTCTCGGAAAGGAGCGTACGTAAATGCCCCCCCCCCCCTTCAATACCTCTATTTCTTTCTGCCATTTCATTCTGTGCTCTCATCTTCTAGTGTGACTACCACTTTGGATTCAGTAGCTCGTTCTAGACAGTCACAGTATGGTAGGTAGTAATATTTTATTTACCTCATCTTTATACGCATTTCCTAATATAAACAGTTAAGATACAACACGTAACAGCATGCTACACTCACGCAGGTAGACGAAAACGACGGCCATGGTCGAGTCGTTGTAGACGCGTCCCGGCACCGATCCGTTGCAGATGAAGTGACCGGAGTAGTAGCTGTGTGGGTAGTAGATGACGAAGCCGCGCATCGGGTCAAACTCGACATCGTGCGGTGCCAGCATCACCTCCTCCATCTCGTCCTCGCCCAGTCCATCATCTTTCCAGAGCTGGACACGAGCGCCCGAGTGCGTGGGCAGGCATGGCACCACCGACATCTCGCCATGGCGTACCGTCACAAACACAAGCTGGTCCATCTGTTTCTCGGGCTGGAACAGGTAGTAGTCATCTGCGAACAGTAAGGATACGAAATGCGTTTAAAGGGACAATAAACAAGGCAGCATTTTTGTAAAATGCATAGCAGCTCTTTGACTAGTCTGTGTAACGCTGTCCCATACGTCCACACAAAGCCCCTTGCCGCAGGTGTTGGAGCGATGCCAAATAGGTCAAGTGGCAGCTGCGCGTTGACCTCACTCTCTCTTTCACCCGCAGCAGCTGCCGGCCCCTAACCCCGCTCGCAACATCCTTCTCTCTCGATTCACCCTTTCCACCACCCGCAACGCTCGACCACACCTTGAGTGGAAACACTATAATAGACAGTTTTAGTTGCACGCCCACAGCAGCCGTGCGGACGCGGCCTGTCATTGAAAATGGCTATCAGGCTGCGTCCGTATGCCTGATACGGACGGGCAAATAAATCTGTCCAGTCTTTTGGCTCATATATCTAAGATGGAACTTACATGAGACCCGACCCACCTTCCGTGTCCTTGTGCTTCAAACAAACGTTTACCCGAGTGAAAAGTACACCGAGTTTCGTTTCAAACCATTCTTCCAGCACCCGCATCAACGCCCGTTTCAACCGAATCAACGCCATGCGCACCGCTGCTACTTCGCATCACATCAGGGTTACCTTGGGGGAGATGTTTCATATTTTTTTCTCATGGAAATAAATTAAGAATTTAAGATTCCGTTATCACCACTATTGCCGAGAGCAGACTCTCGGGAACCGCAAAAAAGAAGCGAAAGAAATTGCAAGTGGCGATGTCGTGCTGGAATTTTTGCGCCACTACGTCATCCGCTACGTCCTACCTCTTTTCTAAAGAGTAAAGAAGAAGTATATGCCCCTCTGAGGGGCCATAAACTTAACATAGCAAGTTTCAAGAAATTTCCTTCAGTCAATGATGCCGAATACTAAAAATACACTTGAAATTTGTGGCGTCTCGTGCGGCGATTTCGGCGCACGAAATTTAAAAATGAATCGTTAAACTTACTTTTATCCTCTGTCAACAAAGCTGTGATAGCGAAATTAACGAGATTGTAGTTCTAAGAGCGAAACTTGAGGCTCAGACGATTTATTGTTGCGCTTTAGTGTCCCTTTAAGACGTCTGACATTGTTCCTAACTCCGCAATCAAGCTACGTTGAAAGATGAAATATATTTTTTAACGATTTTAGCCCAAGATGAACCCCTGCTGGCTTATGCGTGTGTTGCCGGCTTTACCAAGTTATGTGAAACAGCTCTTTTGGCAATGCGTTAGTGCTAAAAACAAACCTGGAGACTAACAAAGAGGGTTCCGCTTAAATTAAGGACAACGCAGCGAGCAATGGAAAAGAAAATGGTAAGTGTAACCTTGAGAGACAAGAAAAGAGCAGAGTGGATCAGCGAACAAACCGGGGTTAAGGATATTATAGTTGAAATCAAGAAGATGGAAATGGACAATGGGCCGGGCATGTAGCGCGTAGACAGGATAACCACTGGTCATTAAGGGTAACTAACTGGATTCCCAGAGAAGGCAAGCGGATTAGGGGGAGATAGGAGGTTAGGTGGGCAGATGAGATTAAGAAGTCTGCGGGTGTAAAATGGCAGCAGCAAGCACAGGATTGAGTTGACTGGCGGAACATGGGAGAAGCCTTTGTCCTGCAGTGGACGTAGTCAGTCTGATGATGGTAATGACGAAGACGATGATGATGATGATGGTGATTACGACGATGATGATAGTGCTAAAAAGACAAGGTGTTTTTACGATTACAAGTCCATCATGGCCATCGCGTTTTCCTAGTAACACGAGGTACTGTTGCCACTGATTGCGCGGATTCAGAACGCGATAAAAGCACCCACCATTGACGAAGACGTATACTGACGTAGCATTTCCCGAGTTGGTGAGATCTGTGGTCCCGTTGTAGTAACAGATGTATCGACCCAGGTCCATGACATCAGTAGTGTTGAGCTCGAAAACGCTCTTGAACGGCCGAATGCCGTTCACCTCTTCATCGTAGATGGATGAGCGGAGAGACACGTTGTCCTGAAAAACATAAACGAAAAGGGTGGAACTAGAGTTGGCACGAGCAATACGTATGTTGCATGACGAATGCGCGATAGATAACAACGCGTTCTTTTGTATATTTGTGCGTTTTTATTAGTGCGCAAGCACGATGTGAGTTTTGAAGGAACAAGAAATATAGACACATATGCATACAGGCGTCACACATATAATTCGTATTGGCAAAACAACCATTGTGCCATGGCTTTCTAATAATTCTTGCCATTTCGTTCGAAAGAAGTATGTGTGCTAGTGTGTTTTTTTCTTTTTCATTGACGCTTACTTGTTGAAGATAACTGACATTTTAGAAGTCATTATACTGATATCTCACCGCTGACAAACCGCAAACTATACTCGAAGGTGGAGCTGTTCCAGATTTTAACTGCAGTCTGAGGACACAATTTCTAAAAAGACACAGATTATTCTATTTGCACAGTCAAAGGTTATTATTTCGTTTACTGCCATTTTACAGCGTGTTCCTTTCCGAGTCACTTTGTTTTTGGTAGCCCAGCTCTTATGGAAGCCTAATTAAATAGACAGCGTATATAGTCCATTAACCCTTATAGCTCACCTATTGTTAAGAGGGTGGTGCGCTTAGTGCGCCAAGGAAGAACACCGTGACGTAACCTTAGTTTCGCAGTTTTTCTGGACAACGTAAACAATGCACAAGATCTGCGTATGCAGAGTGCAATAAATCAGCGAACACCCGTCGCAGCGTGCATTATTCGCTGTATACAGAGTTATCGACCTTGGTATAGGCTCTGTATCAATGCTTTGATACGTCGAACGAATTACAAGACAACGCCAGGGATTGTAATGCGTATTTGTTGGGTCTTGACGAATCTGCCCCATCAGCGCATCGACGAATCCGCCCCATCAGCGCCGTAAAAGCCTTGTCTCGACCACCGAGCAAGGTTATGTACACTTTCCCTGCCTGGAAGCACAGAGTTTCAGTCAGAGATAAAACGCAGTCACTGATTTGTCAGCCGCGGGATATTGTGGTAGCATGCTGTGAGGAAGATTTTCAGTGAGACATCGGAGCCGAAGGCCATCGTCGGGCCACTCTACAGCCTCAGTGAGTCGGAAATGTGAGATTACGAACGCAAGTAAACAGTACGCGCAGGTCTTCGAATTCGGGACAATCTGAACATTGAGGAACTCACAAAGGCCAACATGGAAATTCGTACTCCATGCAGGGGCATAGCCGGAATTATTTTTTTCAGGAAGAAGAAGGGAAAGATTTCTGCCACATTTGTTTGTACGAGCATTTCTACTATGCATGTATGATGTAATACGCAGAATTGAAAAAAAAAATTGGGTGGTTTGAACGCTCCTATTCCCACCGATATTTCATTCCATAAGAACTAAAATGATACTTGATTCGTTTGAAGAAAAGAAGTGCACAATTAAGGGCTCGTTACCTTTGTTGGACACAATATTCATGAGATTCAACAGACAGTGGTATATTCGAAGGTCGCAGGTTCAGTCTCTGTCCACTGCAAGTTATCTTTCCGTCCACTTTTCTTTCTTCACATTTACATTAAAATTACTTCTAATCACATCCTCTATATTTTCTCGCACACGATTGCTTGTCAGATCGCTTTTGATTAGTTTGTCATTCATACAAAGGTATACAAGATGTGTCTTGGAATATCCCTTTTAAGTATACCAAGTGGTTTTGCAGAAGTCATTCAAGGCTAGTGGACACAAGTGGTGGAGACAAGGCCGGTTGAAGCAACGCTAATACCTGTGGACACAACTGAACTCCACCATAAAAATGCAATTTTGTTATTTTTGTTTATCATAAGTTGTATCTCATTTCGTCTCACACTATACCTCCATAGCGCCACCGAAGTTCTGGAAGGCAACAAGACGAAGGTTTTCTTGGGTTCAGCACAACACGCCATTCGAGATAACTGCGCTAAGGCATGAATACGCCGAAAAATTATCAATTTATTATGACGCTATCACGCGCTTAATTTAAGGGGGAAATATATATAAGTGTTGCTATGTTTGATAAAGTTCTCATTTCATTTCACTAGAGCTGAATATCGAGGCACGGCCCCGAAATGCACGGGGTATACTCCACGTATGTTTCTAAGTTACCACTCAGTTGTTTCAACGGTCGCAGACGCAATTAGCGTAAGCTTCTCCCGAATGGGCAAAGCTTGTTGACGGCTGAATAAGTGAGGTGCTCGAGCGATAAGAGCAGGGTCATACGAGCAGACAAACAGTTCCTGTTAGACACTACGTATGGTATGCAGGCCCGATGGCATTGCTCCCTTGAACCCAAACCAATACCACATGCAATGACGCGACATGGTGGGTGAACCAAACGAGATATACACGCGCTTACAGACGGAGCACTACTAACACGACCATGGGAACGACAACGTAGGAGCATGAGCATAATGTTTCAGACATGAAAACCCGCCTCGGTATAGTTTAGCAGTATAGTTCTGCACTAAGCTGAAGGTGGCGGTTTCAGTTCCCAGGCACGGTGGCGTCATCACGCGATGCAAGTGAAACACAACAAGCGTCAATGTGGCTAAATTTAGGCGAATGCATGCTTAAGAACCCTGGTGGTCACAGTTAAACGGGAGTCTTCGATTGCGGCGTGCCCATATTGTTACGCTGCGGAAACAAAGCAACGTAACGACTGCATGGTTTTGGCGTGAAAATCCCCAGGATCTCTGCAGCTCGAATCTCAAGAGTGGCTTAACTGTGAGATCCACAAAGTTTCTGCAGTGCATTATTCCGATTAGTATGAAAGCATAGAAGCTCATTATTCTTTGTTCTGCCGTTGTGAACGTTCACTCACCGCACAGGCTGAGATGAGATTTTATGTGTATGAGTAAGCATGTCAGCTGCGTTTATTTAGCTCGTAATTGTAATTTTTCACTGTTCAGTCACCTCCACTTGCTCTGTCTGACATCTGTATATGGCTATAGGATCATATCTTACGAATACTGTATCAAGTAAGGACAAATGCAGAGTGCCGATGGCTCATCTTAAACTGAATAAGGGCGCGCACTCAGACAAGGACACTAGAACAGGAAATTGTCTGAGTGCGCGCCCTTATTCAGTTAAAAGATGAACCAATACTAACCCAATTATCCGTGCTCCTAATGGCGCTTCTTGTGCGCTTTCTTGCACGTTCTATCTCTCTCTCACTGGTGTGTGTGTGTGTGTGTGTGTGTGTGTGTGTGTGTGTGTGTGTGTGTGTGTGTGTGTGTGTGTGTGTGTGTGTGTGTGTGTGTGCGTGCGTGTAAGACAGATATAGTGAAGACAAGGCAACAACTAAAAACAGCCCGCGGTCGCGACAAACCGCACAACAGAGATAATCTCACGAAAACAATAGCCGATCATAGAGCCTTCGTCACGACTAGTCGTCAACTGGCGTTATCTACAATGAGTGCGTCGACAGTAAACAGTCGGAATGAGTTCACGTCCTACGTGCCTCATGTGACCGTTAATTCGATTCTGCTTCGCTGAGACTGGGGCCGTATGTACCACGCCGTGTGTTTCTCGTAACGGAATAGTAAGCACTTTTAGTTTCACGCACGTAAAGACTTCGCATACGCAAGCGTGAAAAGTCCACGTATACGTTATGTGCCCACCATCTGAAACACTTACACGTACTTGAAGCACAGTGAGAGCTACCCACGTTGCTCCATCTGCTAGGAAACCTGAGCACTGCCGTAGCAAACTCTCGACACGCTATCTTGTTATTGCGCTCGACATGCTATCTTGTGCCAGTGCCCGAGCGAAGCTGTCTCCAAGCGCTAGAAACGCACGCGAAGAATCAGATAGCGGCCACACGCACCAGCGTGCTGCCGCAACGTTCTGCGCATGCGCACAGCTTACACGTAGAAGCTCTACGTACGCAAATTCTCTACGTACGTGAAACTAAAAATGTGTAGTTATTAGCAAGAGGAAACACCCTTACTTGTTATTGTGGGTGGAATTAAAGTGAAGAAGAAATAGAAATCTTGAAAAAAAGACAGGAGTGTAGGTCGAGCTGAACCCTCTCGGCTAAAATAGAAGAGAGAAAGGGGTGTGGAAAACTGAAAGATTATTATAGGATAAATGTTCCCGACATACAAAACGTTAATGCAATGAATTGTTCATGATTGAGTTAATCAGGAAAGCAACAAAAGATGCAGAACGCGCGACAGATAAACAGTGGCGTTCCAGTTTATAGTGTGGTCAATGACGTGGGAGAGAAAAAAAAAATTGCCCGCAGCTTCCCTCGGGGGAACACTGAGGAGGATGCGGAAGCATGTAATTGGTTAACGGGTGTTAAATTGCGACTTACTTGGGTCGATAGCTAAATTGGTTAACGTGGTTGTGAAATGGGGTGTTAAATGAGTGAACACGTACGGCACGTATGCGAAAGGGCGGTGTTTTATTTATTGCGACGAACCAACGGACGAGCGGCAACTGAGCGAGCGAGCGCCGACCTTGAGTATATATACAGCGCGACGGTGCATGCGCTGTCAGCTGTCGAATGTTCTCGAAGGAGAAGCGCGCGCGCGGCACAGATGGCGACGGCGCGACGGCGCATGCGCTGTCAGCTGTCGAATGTTCTCGAAGGAGAAGCGCGCGCGGCACAGATGGTGGGCGACGGCGCGACGGCGCATGCGCGCGCGTCAGCTGTCGAATGTTCGAGAAGCGGTGCGGACGGCGCGGACGGCGCATTACAAGGCGCGAGTATAAGATGCTTCCGCATCTAATATGTTGAACGATTTTGAGTACTTCGTACTCAACTATGGGAGAGCACTGAGCCGTCCCGCTAAAACAGTTTAGTGGCTGGTAACAGAGTTAGACACAGGGGGGGGGGGGGTTAGAAAAAGGGGTAACGATTTAGAGCACAAGGTACTCTACTATGGGAGAGCTTAAAGCCGTCCCGAGAAGGATGATAACAGAACCTGAACACAGCGCATTTCAACACTGTAACAGGGGGGGGGGGGGGGGTTAGAAAAAGGGGGTAACGATTTAGAGCACAGAGTACTCTACTATGGGAGAGCTTAAAGCCGTCCCGATAACATGCCTGAATACACAGGCATGGTTCAGTGTGCACCGACGCTCGCGTAGGTTTTAAATAGCTAACTTTACCGTACAAGCTCATGTTTGTGTTACTGGTTTCCGTACCAATACTTTACCTTCCTGGTGCATTTAATGTGAAACTTTGACCGTTTTAACTCGGACACATGTATGCTTTTGAAGTGCAACAAATAACCTTATACTTGATGAACGCGTGAATATTGCAGTAGCAGAGAACGAGTGATTATTGTATCAGACGTAATGAATTAGCTCAACTAAGGCGGTGCGGACGGCGCGGACGGCGCACTACAAGGCGCGAGTATAAGATGCTTCCGCATCTAAAAAGGCAGATCCCACGCACAGTGGGAATCAATGACATGCGAAGCATGAATGACAAATGCTGATATGTCACATTAAAAGCAGCTCAACGTTTACGAAGTAGAGGTAAATGATGCCACACATGACTTCCATGTCATGATTATCATGTTTGGGTGTGTCGTTTACCTTCGTCGTCTATTCACGTCACGTGATACGAAATTTAGTATATGTGGAGCTAGCGAAATGGCCGCGAGCGTGCTATGAGCGTGGTATGTTGTCATGTTCTTACATGGCACGCGTGTCAGGATTATCACATTTGCACCAGTCATATGTTTCATCATCGACTGACGTCACGTAACACCAAATTCGGTATATGTGGAGCTAGCGAAACGGCCGCGAACGTATCATGAAGGGCCCAATATACTCCAATGTAGCGTTGACGGGCGCCCACGATGGGCACAGCGACGGTATACGTTAGCAAAACGCGAGAACTCCAGGCGGGACCAGCGTCCGTCGACGTGGCCTGACGGCAACTGGCGCAAAACGCGACATGCTGCATTTCGTACCGATGCCATAGAGTGACATTACTCTATGCCGATGCGTTACCCAGAAAACACTGCGTCTCCCTCTTTTCGTGACGGAGGGACGCCGGACGCGCTGAAAGACGCATGCGCCAAAGCAACACAGCACGGCGCGCGCCTGCGAGTATATGGCAGGACCGGCGCCTGGCGTGGCAACGCCTGCGTGATGCGACGAAATGAACGCCGGTGAGCACGCGCACCGCGTCATGTCGAAATGTATTGGCACCTTCACTGTGGCATGTAGCCATGTTCTCACATGACACACATCTCATGATTATCATGTTTGTACCAGTCACATGCCTTCGTCATCCATTGGCGTCACGTAATACCAGATTTGACATACGTGAAGCTAGTGAAACGGCCACGAGCGCAACATGATAGTGGCATGTAGTCATGTTGTTACATGACACGCATGTCGTGATTATCATGTTTGGATGTTTAACTTACCTATGTCGCCCATTTGCGTCGCGCTAAACCGAGTTTGGTACATGCGAACCTAGCGAAGCGGCCGCGAGCGCGTCATGAGCGTAGCATGCAGTCATGTTGTTACATGACACGCATCTCATGTTTATCATGTTTGCACCAGTATCACACCTTCATCATCCATTCACGTCCCGTAATACCAAATTTGGTATAAGTGAATCTAGCGAAACGGCTGCCAGCGCATCATGAGCATGGCATGTAGTCATGTTGTTACATGACATACATCACATGATTATCATGTTTGCACCAGTCACATACCCTCGTCATTCATTCACGTACTGTAATACCAAATTTGGTATATGTGACGCTAGCGAAACGGCCGCGAGCGCATCATGAGCGTGGCGTGTAGTCATGTTGTTACATGACACTAATGTCATTATTTTCATGTAAGGGTCTGTGGCTTGTGTTCTCCATGCAATCATGTCATACCATACCAGTTTTGCAACATGCCTTGTGAACTAAACTACCGCAACAGCTGCCGGACCGTGAAATGTAAAAATGTAATACATGACATTCAAGACATACGTGTCATGGTTTTCATGGTATGACTAGTCCATATGTTTCTTCATACAGTCATGTAATGCCATACCAAGTTTGGTATTGATACCGTTATCTAAACGGCCAGGAGAGCTAAAAGTCGTAGGCGGCTAGATAGATAGATAGATAGATAGATAGATAGATAGATAGATAGATAGATAGATAGATAGATTCAAAGGTCGCCGAAGTTTGCTAAGAAATGCTTCGCATTTAAAACTGTGTGGAAGCATAAAAGTAGACGAAGCAATAAGAAAATATGACCTCCGCTTTTTGATCTTTTCCGGACAGACTTACCCCGAGCGGTGGCAGGGACCAGGCCAGGGGATACCTTCCGTAGCATGTTATGCGCAGGGTGCTGTTAGCAGGGATGTCGATGTAGGCAGTGTCGATGTCCAGCTTTGGCGGCAGGAACCGGGAGACTCCGGACGTCGCACCTGTGTATCATATGCAAATACGTTAAGGCGATGAGTCTCGCGATAACCACGTCTTATAAATGTGAAACTAACAAGTTAAACTGCAGTGCACTATCTGTCCCGCTCTTGAGCTGTTAGGCCACGACACTTTGTACTAGTGAATGAGTGTGAACATGTGCTTGCGTGCGTACGACATCTTGCATCTACGTCGTACATAAACCAAGCTGCTGGGTAACATTGTCTGTCTTTCCCACACAACAACCGTCCTTAGAACGATATTGTTTGTCGACGGTGTCTGTCTCTTCTGTCCACGACCTCTTTAACGAACCGCTTGTGCTTCGGTTCGAAAAGGCGTCGTGGAGCTTATTTTAGGGGCAAAGCGTTTGCGAAGTGAAGAGGCCGGTAGACTCTACTTAGAATAATATAGCGCGGACGTCTCGTTGCGTGCAGGTCAGTGCACGCCTGTTAATCTTTGCATGAAGGCATCTAGCTTTCTCGCAGGCAATACAATTTGCACGATAGCGTGGGCTCCCCACACTGCCCATTCGCCTCACTGCGCGAGACGCGCGTGCAAACCGTTATTACTGCATGTGTCGGCAGTACCGTGCAGCGCGTGGAAGCCGCAGCACGCGTTAGCACTTCAGCAGTGCGATTCGCGGCGCGATTCGCGCGGGTGTCCCAAAATGGTGTACTTGGCTACTTGCGCCTACCGATAATACAACCAGCGGTTCGAGAAGCCACGCACTGGCCAATCGTAAATACTCTTTCACATAAAACTGACTCAGGGTATACGGCCGATGTAGTTGGACACCTGTAGCCTACGCGACGCTGCACAAAATTAAGCGAGGCAAGGCATCTCCGGACGTCACCTCTCCTTGCCTTCTTGAGACGAAGCAAATTGCTCGAGGATCGTTTCGGGAGGCAATGCGACTGGCTTGGTCATAACATAGGGACTGGAGCCCTTGGCGACGCGCAGTATTCTTCGGCGATTGGCTGTAAAGACCAATCGTGGAAGTCGGAATCGGCCCCTCCCGCCTCTGAGACTCCCCGCCAGCCATTTCACGATGGCTCGCATGGCCCTTTCTCTTCGCGTCATTCAAGGGCAAAATAATTTACTTCCAGAACGTTAGCCTCGTTTCCGTGAGGCACGGTACGATGCCGTCTATTCATTGAGCCAGGATGACATTTCACTCGGAAAGCTCAGCTTCGGCGAAAACGACTACAGACCACGAGATTACGGGAGAAAATTCGTGGTATACTCAAAAATACCACGCCATAGAAAACAAAACTCTGCGAATCATATATAGTGTTTTCGGGCACAGAGCGACGCAGTGGAAAAAAAAGAAAGGGATTCGGCACGCGTTACTGAAAAATACGCGCGGTGACAGTTCTGCCAGCGGAGCTATCTTAGGCAGTCCTCTTCCTGGAGATTTTCTGTTGCTTTCTCCTCGTCCACAGCGCACGAGCGTCGGGCATATGGAACCTTCCGCTTGTTCTTTTTTTTTATCAGTGCCCGAAATAGCCATTCGAAACAACCATGCTATGTTATCCAAAGCTCAACTTTCTCTTACTGCTTTCTGCCTCTCCCCGCAAGTGCCAATTTTCTTTATTCTTTTGCGGCGATGCGAACGAAGACTTGTTTTTTGAGTCGGTGCCAGCTGCGCTTCAATTTCTAGGATGACCTTTATCAGCGGCAACGTTGCTCTTTCTAGTGGCGTCTTTCTGACCAAGGCTTGCATCTAGAGGCGTAATACAAGCGAGAGGATTTGGGACAGCGCGGTAATTAAGTAGAAATTAGCAAGTAGACATCACTTCCTCGTCGTTTCTCAGTGGCTGTTCAGCTACTGCGACTTCAGTGTAACTGAGAAATCGGGCGAAGTATGCCTTCCTTATAACACCTTATCCGTGAAGCGGGTCGCTGGCCGCAAATGAAGCACGTTACTTATTCTCTGAGAGTTCTACGTCCCCATATAAGTCGACAGCGTTCTTTCTTTTTATCAACAGACACAGAAAGACGTGTCTAAACGCCTGCAGTTGGCGATTCTGTGTCGAAGCGAACGGCAATGCCGTGCTTGCAAAAAACGCTGATGAGCACGTTCCGCAGAGTGGAAATTTTCGAAAAAACGCCATTCTTAAAAAAAAAAAAGCCTTGTACCAAATTCACATATATGTTTTCCTTCGTAGGTGCCCTTTCCCATTGTTCATCTGCCCCTGATGATGATATTACTAACATCTGGATTGGCTCAATTTGTTTTTCGTTACGAGCTACTCTAGCCTAAGAAGTTGTTTTTGTGATTATAGTGTTTTGTGCTCCTCGCGCAACTCATGCAACGTCGGGAAGTTGAGGGAACTGTTCTAGCG